>OY744517.1:221254179-221415130 GCA_963556195.1 Sepiola atlantica
GATCATGACTGACAGAACAAAGAGAAAGCTAACCCCGTGGATTAAATAAAGGGTTCCGTTCGAAATTCCATACAGATTGCCAAGTTCAACAACACACACCTGAAGAAGGTCTGAGGTTACACCAGTCGAAACGTTGTGAGAATAACATCCAAGATGAGAACAGTAATCTGCATAATCCAAATAATACACCGTGGTCTTTATTATAGGTCATTAGAGATTATCAGCTAATTACTTTAATCTCTGAATTTTCCAATGCGATAACAAGATGAGAATGTCACTCCAATTGTATATAACATAAATAACAAATCCTCATCTAAAAAATTTAATGAAAAATGTTGATGTTTAAAAAATGCTTTTGGTGTTTTAATATTGTTTTATTTCTTTGCTTTTTTCAGCAACTCACGGTGGGGATGGTGCTCGGAACTATCGTCTTCTTTGCAGATCTCTATTTTTTAATCCAAAAGACAATGTGACGAAGCCATTTCTTTTTATGCAACCCAGAATTTATTTCTGCTGTGGACTTTCTTTTGGATCTGGATCTCACTCAGCAGAGAATGTTTTTCTCATTCCTCGAACAACTTATTCTAAATCCAAACTTCTGAGACAGGAGTTTGTCATCATTCAATGGTTTATAGAAACTAATATCTTCATCAGTTGTGAACTCCACATTTCAACCAATCGCATCTCGTCTTATTCACGTTTATCTAAAACAACTTGTGAATGATTTTGCGACAAACTGTTGATTCCAGAGTTTATAGATTTGTATTTTCGTTTTTTCTTTTGTACTCAACTTTTACTTATCTATTTTCCAGCCTTCTACAAAAATATTTTGTCTCTTTTTAGTGGCTAAAATAAAAAGCTAAAACACTTAACAAGATGCATGAACCCAGGAGAGGACAGAAATTGAACAAGTCAATATTTTCTGTCTGAAACAAAAACTGAGGAACTTACTAGTTTCCATAATCTTTGAAGTAATTCAGATAATGCAATATAATTCAGATAATTCAAATAATGCAATATAATTCAAATAATGCAATATAATTCAGATAATTCAATATAATTCAAATAATGCAATAGAATTCAGATAATTCAATATAATTCAACATTCCATAAATGCAAACATGTTAAAATAGAAATAAGTTCAAATTTAATAAAGTCTTAAAAAGAATAACTTAAAAAAATCATACAATGTGTGGCAATAAAACCTCTTATAGGCTGATGTCAAATACATATTTTAATATGATTAACATTTTTAATTTATTTTTTAAACCATGACATCTTCCTGACTCAAAATGCGCCAAACATTGATGTTGTATTGTTTTTTCTCTTTGCAAAACTCAATCATGTTCTGCAAAATCCAAAACAAAAAAAACAATTTCCCTCCCATCTCCCTCCTTTTTCTCCTTTCACTTAACCAAACACCATAAATAAATATTTGAAGATATAAAGAACTTGAAGTATAAACACTTTTACCAAAATGACCTGATTCGGCATTAAATTACCTGAAAAAGGGTTGATATGCCGTAAAACAAAACAACTAAACCAAACCATGACATTCTCCAAAGTTGTGGCCACTATTTCCAATTCTCTGCTAGAACTTATTTCTGAATTTTCCCATCAACCGAAGAAGAGTCGTTTATCCTTTTCGTGCATACGGTTGTTCCACATTTCAGCGGTATTTTTTACTAATTGTTTGACGTATAACAGTTTTCACTTTGGTCAATGTTTTTAGACTTCAGCTTTCAGGTAGCTGAACAGTAAGTGATCACATGGAGAGAGATCAGGAAAATTGCACGCCATCCAACATTATTACATAAGAAGATCAAATGACCGTTAAAAACGTTCCCTAAAAACTTCCATTGATCTTCTCGTCTACATAGTGGCTCTCCTCTGTTTAAATCTGAAACAAAACTAGAATTAATAATAAATCAATAAGACTCCATTACAACCGGCTTCACTTCACTCGTGCATCAAGAATAGTTATGTAAAAAATGGTTGGTCTTATTGTTGCATAGAAATCAGGCTGTCTCAAGTTATTGACTTCCTGACTCAAAATGCACCAAACATTGATGTTTTATTGTTTTTTCTTTGCAAAACTCAATCATGTTCTGCAAAATCACAAACAAAAAAACAATTTCACCCCCTCCCCTCTTATTCTCTCTCCCCTCCCCTTCACTCAACCAAACACCATGAATAAATATGTGAACATATAAAGAACTCGAAGCATAAAAACCTTCACCAAAATGACCTGATTCTGCATTAAATAACCCGAAAAGGGTTGATATGTCATAAAACAAAACCACCATTATTGTTTCACCTGTGTTATTCGACAATCGGAAGAACCTTGGAGCCAACCATTCACAGATGAATCGTTGGCTATAAATATTCAGTTTTATTATTGAATTAAGATTTACATTTCGACCTAAAAATAAATCTACTATTTTATCCTGATTTTTTTTCTTTCTGAGGCATTGTTCCTGTTTGAATCTTTTCACAATATTTCAGCCCTCTGCTCTGCAACTATTCTGTAGACATTAGTTATGGTAGGGGCTCAATTGAAACCCGTTATTATTTCCTCAGAATTAAATAAAATTAACTATTAGAAGGTCCAATAGATTATTTTTCTGCTTCCTCTGATCTGAATTGTTGCACTGCCTCAGCCAGAAATTGAACTTGAAGTTTTAGGCAATAGAGATGAACTTTGATCAGCATTTTTATCAATTCTGATTGGACATATTTCATGTTAGTATAGATTCATGTTTTTAAAATCTTTTAATTTTTCTTAAAACCATTGACATCGCCTGAGTAAGTTGAGATTAAAAAAAAAGGCGATTTAATAGAATTAAGAAAGAAATCAAATTCTAGTCCAAAATGATGATGATGATCGACAATGCTTCATCTAACATCAAAGTTAATGTTGATATTCGAATGTGTCGAATTTATTTGAATGAGAGAAAAAACTCTCATTCAAATAAATATATTTACGCATATTTTCATTTCATTTAAATTTCCTCAGTTTTTGTTTTTGGAGAATATGTAAATTTAAAAAGTGTGTATTTGAAAAAACTTGAATATTAGCTTTCAGACATTTCAAGTATGTTTTTGTGGTAAAAATGGTGCTCAATATTGAAAAAAATAAAGCAATAAAATAATATTGATCCACTCCAATCTGGCAAACCGTTTCTATGTTATTACACGCATGTTATTGTTGCATTACCCGTTCTTCCGGGGTACCCAGTAAGATCCAACAAGAATGACAAAGAACAGAACGTATATGGAAAAAACTTAGGTTTTCTTTATTTCCCATCACCGGATGGTTTACGCCGGCTATGCACACACATAAAAAAAAATCTTTTGACATACTTTTGTCTCATGAAAGTCTTTCTTGCTGAGGTCACAGACTTGGTTTCCGCTAGAAACAAGCACTTCCAATTGTCTGTTTGATGAAATACAAGTCAGGGGATTCCTTCACAGTACCAACTTGCTTATCAGCCGCATTTTTAGTCAGCGGACATGAAAGCCTAACAGCAAGACAGGCTTGGTTATCATAGCCAATAAAGCTTCATCGGTGCCATAAACATCGCTAAACTCCTATTCTTCCGGTACTTTGATACTCCGATCACCAAGCGCTCCGGCTCTTCGCGTTTCTGAAACCGCTGCCTTTCAAGTCTCCTTGCACTGCGGAACCGTCTCCTTTTTAAGTTATCAAATTGCTTTCTTTCTTTCTCGACGTCCCACCCACAATGGACTCGTCCACGAATCATTTTTGCCACTCTTCATTATCTTACATTATTAGTGTTGTTAATAAATAAATAATGTTGTTAATAAATGTTATTAAGTCATTAATATGCGTTCTGAACGAGTTTAATTTCAAGTTTTATCCACCCGAAGAAATGTATGATCATAGGAACCGTTTGTGAGATTGTAATGGGTCAATATCGAATATGTATATAATGTGTGTGCGTGTTATATTGTTCATGTTTGAAAAGCAGATCTACAAATCCTGTGGAAGATTTGTTGCCTTTCTATCTTGATATTCTCGATGAAAATAGATTCAAAATAAAGCCATTCCAATCATTTATGTTTTTGTGTCTTGCTAAAAGTTTGCTTTATCTCATCAACATTTTCTCAATAAACAATAAAAGAAAACAAAACATTTTGGTTGTTTCATTTTTATATTGATTATCAACTCTTGTTGGTGACGTTGAATATACCAAAGTTTGATGATCAGTCGGCGACGTTGGTTTGGTCACGGCGAAAGTAGCGATTCTTGGATAAAAAAATGCAGAGATCGTGAGGTGAAAGACCGGAGGAAAGTGGGACGATCTAAAAAAATGTACATGCAAATCATTTACCAGAATCTTAGACAATAGAATTTGAATGGAATAAATCCTCAAAAGCGCCAAGCTTAAGACTAGAGATGCAGGCTGCCAGAAAACATCAGACCTCTGACTAAGGGAAATAAGACGATAGAATAGATAATGACGACTGATTGTATTTTCTGGTCAAATAACGAAATGAAAAATTAAAGTTGGATATTACTTTTAAATGAGTCCTCGCATCTCTATAAAAGGCTCTGTCTGTCAGACTTTGGTTCTAAATGCATTGATTTAACGAATGCATTGATTGGTGCTCTTATCTATCTTGAACCAGCTGTCGTGACGTTCGACTCGGAAGCGTTCGGCTGTTCTACGCAAACGGCCGAGAGTTGCCGAGCTGAAGCAGCGAGCAGCCGACATTTTTGATACGGTGCTGCATCCTATGATAATGTTTTGCTTGTTTTTTTTAGGGTTACGGTTAGGGTTTAGGGTTAGGAATCTTTTAAAGAAAGAAAAAGAAAATAAAACATATTTACATGATTTTTTTGGAAGAAACAACAGGGAAAAAACATAGCGAGGTTACTGTTATAAAATGAATACTGTATTTTTATTTACAAGGAATTTTTTTGAAGAAACCAACAAAAAAACTTACCAAAATTACTGTTAATACGACATATTTTTTTGTAACAAAGTTATCGGCTGCTCGCTGCTTGGCTAATCGCAATCGGCTCGTCAACACTCGGCCGTTTGCGTAGGACAGCCGAACGATTCCGAGTCGAACGTCACGACAGCTGGTTCAAGATAGATAACAGTACTCATTGATTTAACGAATGCATTTTATTTTTAATGCATCCAAGCATCTCTAGAAGAGATTCGTTCTGTTGATCAGTCTGATACACTTAATTTGGTAATGGAATTTTTTGGGGGTCTGTCGCGCTTAGCAATAGTTCAAGTGTTGATAAAATTTAAATTTGTTAACATCTGAACTACTTTTTTTCTTGTTTTCTTTGACATGGTCATTTGTTAGAAATAGCATTATACCGAATGGTTTCAGTTTTGAAAAAACAACTTTGGCGTGGTTTCCGGTGCACAAGTGAAATTGAGAAACTTGTTTTTTTGGTAAAGCCACCTACTTTTAAAAACTAATTATTCTTCACCCTGTAGCAGTTATCCCCCCCCCCCCCACACACAGTATTTCTAGTGTCACTATTCAATTGCCCTCAACTAGTCAGATTCCACCCAAGACGAAAATATTTAGATATACAGCAGTCTACATTAAGCTATCCCTCCTTGAAAGGAAGGATTTTAGGTTTCTTTTTCAGGTTGAAAACTCTCCCAAATACAATAATCACAGTTGGCAGAATAAAAGTCAAGAAATATTTTTTTTTCCCGCTAAATCATAATCTATTCAGATAAATACATTTTAATTATATTAGATGGACTTTTTCTTGAGATTCTTTGTCAATTAATCTGAATATTATTTTACCAATTCATATGCTTTTCAGAAGAATACATTTTTATGCTTTTCAGAAGAATAAATTTTAATAATTGAAGAAAGGAATTACTTAAAAAAAAATTTTTTTTTTAATTAAATAGTTGGCCAATATTTCATTTTTTTTTATCACCAACACATATAATGGAGACTTAGTGTCTGTAAAGAACTGTTGTCACATTTCTCAACGATATTTTAAAATTTATTCTGAAACATGTCTCACATATTGGAAGTTGTGTCAGCTATACTTTTTTCTTCTACTTTTAATAACAAACATGTACAAGGCCTGTCTAAAATGTATCCGACCGTATGGCAGAAAAAATAGTTCAAATACGCGACGGGGTTGGGCCCTAATCCCCTTCAAAGTAGGCCCCTTCTGCTTGCACACACTTACCCACCGATCCATCCACTACCGGAAACATCTCTGGAAGCCTTTTTTTGGAATGGTGTTTATATCCGCTGTTGCGTTCTGCATTATCTCTCTTTTTTTTTAAACCCTCTCAACAACAGCTGCATTCCGAGCAATTTGGGGCCTGCCAGAACGCTGGTCATTCTCCGCTGATGTGCGACCATTTTTGAATCGGTTGAACCACTCCTTAATTTGTTACACATCGCATCTTCCCCAAACACCTGCTGATGAACACCATTCCAAAAGAAGAAGACTTCCAGATTTGTTTCCGGCAGTGGATGGATCGATGGGCTAAGTGTGTGCAATCACAAGTGGCCTACTTTGAAGGGGATTAGAGTCCCAACCCCGTCATGTATTTGAACTATTTTTTCTGACCTAAGGTCGGATACTTTTTAGACAGCCCCCATATATAGGTTTAAAAAATATTGGCCAGAATTCTAAATTTGGTATGAAGTACCCTTAAGATGTTCAGTTTGTTATTGGAGGGAAGATAAAATCACAATACTTAAAAGTCATTTTTTGGACATATTCTTAAGCTAGTAGATTTTTTAAAACCAATGAAAATAAAATAATCAACAATGATCAAAATTTAAGTCATTAAAAAAAAAAATCATATTGTCAGTGTTTTTATTATAACATTTTATACAATATTTCATAAGTTTTTACGTTACAGAATAAAATTGAATTTTGTAATATTTTTTTTAATTTGAATTTCATACGAAATGATGTTACTATTATACAGTGATTCTTTTGAGGCAACTTTCTCTTGTTCTTATTATTAAGATTTCAGCTGTCATACTCTCCCATTTTCAACAGGCATTTGCTATATTTTCAACATGTCTATCAATTATCGCAGGAATGGGAGTAGGGTGGGTGGAATCGTTTCATGTAGTGCTCATAATACAGACCCGAGTTGACTATAAGACAGGCAAGTTGCTTCTATTCTACCTCGTGTCACGGAGGTCATAAAAAGGTGCCATTTCCAAGATGCAGTTGTTAGGTTATAAGTTAGTAACTTTTAAATTTTCAATCATTAAGGAATATATATATATATATATATATATATGGGAGATGAAAAAGGAAAAACCAAGAGATATTTTTTATATATTCATCAACGTTTCGTCTTTATTTTAAGACTTCCTCAGGATGATAATTTTAAGAAAAATGTCATGCAAGTACATCGAAATATTGGGTTGACATGATGGGTTGATGATGATTTTTCTCATCAACCCAATATTTCGATGTACTTGCATGACATTTTTCTTACAATTATCATCCTGAGGAAGTCTTAAAATAAAGACGAAACGTTGACGAATATATAAAAAATATCTCTTGGTCTTTCCTTTTTCATCTCCCATTATGTTGGATTACTCTCATCCTTCCTTTCTCTCTCTCGAGAAATTACAACAATAGAAGAATAAGAATGAGAAGTCTAGAAATTAAATTGTAGGAAAAAAATTAAAAAGAAATGTGACAGAGGTCATAAAAGAAAATAAACCGATGTGTCATTGTGTTAGTATGATCAATTTTGGTCATTGTGTTAGTATGATCAATTTTGGTCATTGTGTTAGTATGATCAATTTTGGTCATTGTGTTAGTATGATCAATTTTGGTCATTGTGTTAGTATGATCAATTTTGGTCATTGTGTTAGTATGATCAATTTTGGTCATTGTGTTAGTATGATCAATTTTGGTCATTGTGTTAGTATGATCAATTTTGGTCATTGTGTTAGTATGATCAATTTTGGTCATTGTGTTACTATGATCAATTTTGGTCATTGTGTTACTATGATCAATTTTGGTCATTGTGTTACTATGATCAATTTTGGTCATTGTGTTACTATGATCAATTTTGGTCATTGTGTTACTATGATCAATTTTGGTCATTGTGTTACTATGATCAATTTTGGTCATTGTGTTACTATGATCAATTTTGGTCATTGTGTTACTATGATCAATTTTGGTCATTGTGTTACTATGATCAATTTTGGTCATTGTAAAATCCAATATTGACCATTCAAAAGAAATTAAACAAATAATGCAAATTAACAATAATAAAGGTTATAAAATGGCCAGGAAGGGCGTGTTTGTGTGTTTCCAAATTATGGGAGTCTTGGTGATATAATATACAAGCTGAACAAGTTATTTAATATTTAACAAGAAAAATAGCAGGTAGAGCGTATCGAGTCAAACAAGTCATAAGCAGATTGTCTCACTCCCAAATACAAACTGTAAGAGCAGCAGAAAATGAAAATCTATGAATGAAATAGCAAAGTTTATTTTGCGTTTGTGCGAGTGACGTGTAAACAAAAAACTTTTTGTCTCAACCTCAAAACAACTTCTTTTCGACAAGGACAAAAGCAAATTTGCCGTTTTATGACCAACTCAGATGTGCACTATGAATTCTACATTCGATTATTGCCCCCGCGCCATCCCTTTATAGCAACAAGTTGAAGAGAAGGCACAAATTAGGGGAGGGCGAATACATGATTAGCCATTTGCTTCTTGATAGATGAAGTAAGAAAATGTGAATGTCTTTTGGCAGTGAATGTCTTCATGAATAATTTGATTTTTTTTATCTGTAAAATTCAGACCAAAATTAACGACTGCATGAGATTACCATTTCCTTGAATCGGAATATGACTTGTGGTGACACATCGTCAGCTCGCAATTTGGTCAAGTTCATAATTGAACACGATTATGATGGGTGAGGAGGGGGGATCTGTCGCTGGAAAGACAGATGTTAAAAAAATATGAATAAATATTCTTCTCTCGCAGCAAGATTTATGTTTACTTCAATGGCAATGGAGACTTTTGGAGTTGTTGATCCCCTTTCAATTGGGTTCCTTCGTAAGATTGGCAAAGATTTAAAAGATGAACCTCATGATATGGCAGTTGTGTGAGGTAATGCTTTTGCCATCATCGTGACTGGTGTAGCAATATTGGGCGTGGGATGTTAGGTGAGGTTAGGGTTAGGGTATGTAGAAAAGAACATTTCTTTTTTGAAATTAGATTACGTAGAGGAATTTTCACTCGAAATTAAGGTTAGGAATTTAGCTAACGTGTTTAAGGAAATGAGGTCACAGGAAGTCAGGAGTAATATGTGGCAAATAAGGTAGTTGAATATTTCTCTTTGGCTTGTGTCTGTAAAAAGGAACGGAAGTGTTTTGGAGTTCCTTTCTCATCAGGTCTAAGGGGAACATGTCTTACTGTAAGAAAAGAGTAATTTTAAAGAAAAATAAAATAAAATTTAAAAAATTAAACTGTAGAATTGTGTACTGTTCTACTTTTCCCAATAACTGTTACTCCAGTCGTTACGAGAAAAAGAATTTATCTATGACAACCGCCGAAAAGAAATAGTCATCATGACTATGACTGTTGCAAAGAACAGGAGAGGGAAAGAGGCAGACGATCTCTAAGTTGTCGCTGCCTCGAGGCTGCCACTGTGAATTACTACTTTGAAGACCAAACGTGCCAATACCACACAGCTGCTATGCCCACAAGATTTGTTGCAGAGACGAATTACTGCTACAAGACAAATCATATGATAAAATAAATAAAAGAGGAAAATTTATGCTTTGAACTATTTAAATTGTAAAAATATAAAAAATAAAAATAAAATGAAAACTTGTCAATTGTAAACTTTTAACAAAATTTACCCAATAAGAAAGAAATATGTCTAATGTATGGATTAATATTTGTAATTTTTTTAAAAGGTTCAGCTTAAATTTGGGCATAAACTCGTTAGACAAAAGGATTTAAGCGTAACCAATTATCCAATATTTGAAAGTATAAAACTTATTTTCCGAAATTACTGAATTTGCACAAAATAACTTGAAAAGGGTTGATATGCCGTAAAAAAAAAAAGAAAAATTGATTCCACAAATGATTTATGAATTTCTCAATGGATTAAAAGTGTAGGTAACACTCGTATATTGTCTCTTGGAAATTATGAATTCCATCCCTGGATGTATTAATGGAGAAGGAGGATGCCGTTGCTAAGTGGAGAAGGAGGATGCTGTTGCTAAGTGGAGAGGCACATTGGAATTTTAATGAAGACTTGATTAGGAGTTCCAAAATTGCCCACAGAACAAAAACCAAAATGTAATGTTTACCCATTACATTACATACAAACGAAAACAAAATCCTCAAAATGCTAAAATAAAATATTTTATTCAACGTTATTGGAAGTTTACTGAAACAAATATTCGAAGAAGGTGGAAGAAGTGAGCGGTTGGAAGAATGAAAAGTTTCTGAAAGAATCAAAATGTGTGAAAAAAGTGTTGTTGTTGAAAAACGACCATTTCCAACTCGAATTATGGGAGGCTCATGTTATATAATAAATGCGCTGAGTAATCGAGTTGAGTCCTGCAGCAGATTTGTACGAAACTAAGACAAGTGTAAAAGTTGAGTACAAAGAACAAGAAAATAACGTGTGATGGACCTTTCAGACAGGGTAAGAATGAGGTCATGGAGTGCGTAACAAAAAAGTGGCAACACGTGAGTGCATGCGTTGAGAAAAAAAAAGAAGTTTCAAATGGTTGTCCTCATCTTGGTTGTTGTAATGTTTGTTGAATATCTGTCTCTAGGATGACTTTAATGACAGAGGTTGAAGTAAACAGGATACTGTATCCAAGTGGTTGACAGATGCCACCTGTTTGGACGGAAGAATAGCATCCGGCTGGTGACTTAGATATTACCTGTTTCGTTGGAAGAATAATATCTGTCCGCGGATACAGAGACCACCAGCATAAAGAGGTACATTCATGCGTGAGATAAACAATACACAACTCGACATGGTGACATCCTAGGATGAGGGGGGGGGGCGTGATAGAGGTGACCTCCTAGGATGAGGAGGGGGGCGTGATAGAGGTGACATCCTAGGATTGGAGGGGGGGTGCGTGGAAGAGGTGACCTCCTAGGATATGGGAGGGAGTGGAAGAGGTGACTTCCTAGGATGGGGGGGGGGAGTGGAAGAGGTGACCTCCTAGGATGGGGAGGGGGGGGCGTGTAAGAGGTGACCTCCTAGGATGAGGGGGGGGGGCGTGGAAGAGGTGACATCCTAGGATGGGGGGGGGCGTGGAAGAGGTGACATCCTAGGATGGGGGGGGGGGAGTGGAAGAGGTGACATCCTAGGATGGGGGGGGGGAGTGGAAGAGGTGACATCCTAGGATGGGGGGGGGGGAGTGGAAGAGGTGACATCCTAGGATGGGGGGGGGGGGGGGAGTGGAAGAGGTGACATCCTAGGATGGGAGGGGCGGGGGCGGGGCGTGGAAAAGATGACATCCTAGGATGGGGGTGTGGCAGTTGATGATGTGTGGATGTTCAAAAATGTTATCAACTGTCTGGATTTTGAATTTACCGAAAAAAAAAAAAAAAATGGGCTTGAGAATTCAACTTGTGCCAATTCCTGTTGCACACTGCAACCCTCTACGACTCTCACTCACTTCTTTGTCACCATGAACAATAAAGATATATCATTATATTTTTTTTTGAACTGGGCAATATGACACTTTTAGTTTCAATATTGCCTCCTGCCACGGTTTTGTTTTATTTAGTATATTTTTCTTTCTAAGGAAGCCATTCATTTCTTTCTATTTTCTTTCTAAGGAAGCCATTCATTCTCTTGTGTGATAATGAGGGGGGGGGGTGTGTGTGATAATGATTCGTTCAATTATAGTGATTTTTTAATTATCGTACAATTTACTTGAAAATGACATTAAAAAGTGGTAAGATTTTTAAAATAAAAATTGCATGAAGCAACGCTAAAAATAAAAAAAATTTATGCAATTATATTGTAAATATTTTTGTTTTAAATTTTGAATTTCTTGCTTTTAATTTTTAAGTTTTTTTTTAATATAAAAATGTTAAAAGAAAATTACATTGTAAATAAGTGTATTTTTTTGCTTTTAATTTTAAAGTTGTTTTTAATATAAAAATGTTAAAAGAAAAGTATATTGTACAAGAGAACACGGTTACAATTATTGTCTGGCTTCTTATTTGCATTCTATCCAAAAATGTAATAAAATTATTTTCACAATTAAAGCATATGAAAATGTAATAAAATTATTTTCACAATTAAAGCATATGAAAATGTAATAAAATTATTTTCACAATTAAAGCATATGAAAAGAGCAGTTAGAGTTATAGTAAAGTATTATTTAATATTTGGCTAAAATAAAATTTAGGGAGCCTGGAATTAATATGGAAACAGCAAACATTCAAGTTTTTAATACACCGGACGATCGGAAATGATGAACAAAAAGAAAATATACAAAGAAAATTTTTTCAAAACGTAAGCAAATATAACATTTGCAAGATGGACTGTCCTGTCCTGTAAAATAAAGACTCCATACACTTAAAAAAAAAAAAAAAAAAGTTTTGTGGTGTCCTTTCAAATATCTGCCATTTTGGGTCTGCTAAATTCTGTCAACCGGTGATTAATATTTCATGACTATCACTCACTTCTTCGTCATGATTTTTTGTTGTTATTTTTGCTTCATCGAGCTGGATATTCACCACATTAAAAACTGACCTTGATTCTAATTTTGCCGTCGTATGAGAAGGCAAATAAACGGAGACACACAAAAAAAATGGATATAAAATAGTGGTTTATGCAAATAATTCTTTCAGATTTTGTTAATAAAATGATAGTTGAAGTCTACAATTTATTATGCACGCTATATCAGAAAACGTCTGACCCCTGAACAAAGGAAAAATGACGTTAAATAAATAGAAGAAAGATTGGGATTAAAGTATGGGGCTTCTTTCATTTAAAAAACATTTAAAATAATTGGTGCTTACTTTTTTTTTCTCGTAAGCATCTTTGTATAGAAACAGTTAAGTGAACAAATTATCATTTTGATGCAATCGAATGAATCGAGGGGGAGGAGGATCTGCTGTGTTTGATTCATCTGTTAAACATTAAAAGCATATGAACGGGATCATTTCAAGTCAAGTGCAACTAATGTGTCTGGACTTGGTTTATTCAGTCGTTGGCCTGGCCATCTGCGTCTTCTCTTTGATGTCATAGGGACTACTTAATGGACATTTCTCCTTGGATTTTTTAATAGGAAAAAAATTATTTAGAAGCTCAGACAATTTGAAAAATTTGAAAAATTTAGAGGCTCAGACAATTTGAAAAATTTAGAGGCTCAGACAATTTGAAAAATGTGTTTACATTTGAGTAACAGGTAAAACTGTTTTCTTTTCAGTTGACATAAAAGTAAAATTCAATGAAATGTGAAAAAGTGGTGCTTCTTTCGTTTCACAACAACATTAAAATATTTAAAGAAATGTATAAACTTTGCTATGTGCTAGCTGAAAATAAGATTGTACAGAAAAAATTATGCAAATTCATCCAGTATTTATTAAATTATAATAAAAATAAAAATAAACGATTTTACGTATCGGTAGACATTTTGTAACCAGTTCAGTTTACTGATTAGGCAAGAGAGATAACTTGGCGACCCATGATAAAATCTGGGGATTGATAAATACAATATGGCGGCCGACCGATAAAAGCGTTTTTTATTTTTAATTTAATAAACACTGGATGAATTGGCGTAATTTTTGGTCTACAGTCTTCTTTTCAGCTACCACGTAAGTACATAACAAAGTTTATACATTTCTTTGGCTATTTTTTTTTTTAAGGTCTAACATGTCATTGTGAAACTACAAAAGCAACAAATCTAATCATGAAACTTTCAAATAAATTGTCAACTTTAAATAAATACCATTTCATTAACAAAATATTAAAGAATTATTTGCATAAACCCTTAATTTATATCCATTTTTGTGTGTCCCCATACAACGGCAAAATTTGGAGTGCTTAGAATCCATATGATCCCAGTTTTTTATTGGAAAAACAAAAGTTAATTTTTATATAAAAACAATACATAAAATACGAATAAATATAGAAATCATGATGAGACCAATAACATATAGAAATCATGATGAGACCAATAACATATCCGGACGTAATAACTTTAAACTAAAAAATTATCAAACACCTTTAGAGCTCTCCGGTAAAATTACAGTTTATGATTGTAGGAAAAAAAAAGTTTTTGTCGTCTTCCTTTTACACGCAGCAGCAGTCTACTACATATCTAAAACATTTCAATCTGTGTACTATCTGGTCTCCTTCAGCTTGCAGTTGCAGTTGAGAGCCTTCTTGGAATTGCAAACTGAACCCTTTATTTGATTCTGTAAGATATGTTTATATAATTGTTTATATAATTATGTTAGTAAATGTTATGTTTATATAATTGTTTATATGTTATGTTATGTTTATATAATAGGGATTTCTTATGTTTATATTTATTTGTTATATTTATTTGTTATTTTTATTATTTATTTTATTTATTTATTTTATAAAATTATTTTATATTATAAAATTTTATTTTATATAATTTTATTTTATAAAATTATTTATTTTTATTTATTTGTTATATTTATTGTTATGTTTATATTTATTTGTTATGTTTATATAATTGTTTATATAATTATGTTTATATAATAAACTTTATTTAATTCTGCGGTAAGAGAGTAATCTAGACCAGTTGATTAAATAAATGGTTCAGTTGAAAAGGTGACCAACTAAAACAAAGGACACCTGAATAAGGTCAGAGAGTACATTGGCGAAATCGGTATAAACATAACAGAGATGAGGACAACTGCCAGAAACAATTAAATTATGTAACAGTAATATTCCATCAGTGAAATATTACCAAATACTAAAAGAATTATTGAAATAAAAAAAAATAAAAAAAGGAAAAAAGGAAAAGAATAAAAAAAAAAAATAAAATAAAAAAATAAAAAAAAGGAGTGGATGAAAAATGAAGAGTTAGTCCAAGGTTTCATGCCAGACATTGATAGCATTTGTGATGTGATCGATTTGGTGTTGGTAAAATGAATCTTTAAGACTGATGACCCGTTTGCAGGAAATGAGTCGAGCAATGTCGGGATAGGACTTGAGGAATTTTAAACTACGATGATATAATGCTTCACTTGTCTCAAGTTGGCTGGAATTCTCATCCCCTGTACAAATCATGAAAATGTCCGCTGAAAAAGATGAGAGAAAAATGAATATAAAAACTTATGTAAAGAATATAAAAATAGAAGGGGGAAAAAATCAGCAACAGTTAACTCATTTTATAGAAAATTATCTTATAATATTAAAACTCATTTTATAGAAAATTATCTTATAATATTAAAACTCATTTTATAGAAAATTATCTTATAATATTAAAACTCATTTTATAGAAAATTATCTTATAATATTAAAACTCATTTTATAGAAAATTATCTTATAATATTAAAACTCATTTTATAGAAAATTATCTTATAATATTAAAACTCATTTTATAGAAAATTATCTTATAATATTAAAACTCATTTTATAGAAAATTATCTTATAATATTAAAACTCATTTTATAGAAAATTATCTTATAATATTAAAACTCATTTTATAGAAAATTATCTTATAATATTAAAACTCATTTTATAGAAAATTATCTTATAATATTAAAACTCATTTTATAGAAAATTATCTTATAATATTAAAACTCATTTTATAGAAAATTATCTTATAATATTAAAACTCATTTTATAGAAAATTATCTTATAATATTAAAACTCATTTTATAGAAAATTATCTTATAATATTAAAACTCATTTTATAGAAAATTATCTTATAATATTAAAACTCATTTTATAGAAAATTATCTTATAATATTAAAACTCATTTTATAGAAAATTATCTTATAATATTAAAACTAATTTTATAGAAAATTATCTTATAATATTAAAACTCATTTTATAGAAAATTATCTTATAATATTAAAACTCATTTTATAGAAAATTATCTTATAATATTAAAACTCATTTTATAGAAAATTATCTTATAATATTAAAACTCATTTTATAGAAAATTATCTTATAATATTAAAACTCATTTTATAGAAAATTATCTTATAATATTAAAACTCATTTTATAGAAAATTATCTTATAATATTAAAACTCATTTTATAGAAAATTATCTTATAATATTAAAACTCATTTTATAGAAAATTATCTTATAATATTAAAACTCATTTTATAGAAAATTATCTTATAATATTAAAACTCATTTTATAGGAAATTATCTTATAATATTAAAACTCATTTTAGAAAATTATCTTATAATATTAAAACTCATTTTACAGAAAATAATCTTATAATATTAAAACTCATTTTATAGAAAATTATCTTATAATATTAAAACTCATTTTATAGGAAATTATCTTATAATATTAAAACTCATTTTAGAAAACTATCTTATAATATTAAAACTCATTTTAGAAAATTATCTTATATTAAAACTCATTTTATAGAAAATTATCTTATAATATTAAAACTCATTTTATAGAAAATTATCTTATAATATTAAAACTCATTTTAGAAAATTATCTTATAATATTAAAACTCATTTTAGAAAATTATCTTATAATATTAAAACTCATTTTATAGAAAATTATCTTATAATATTAAAACTCATTTTATAGAAAATTATCTTATAATATTAAAACTCATTTTATAGAAAATTATCTTATAATATTAAAACTCATTTTATAGAAAATTATCTTATAATATTAAAACTCATTTTATAGAAAATTATCTTATAATATTAAAACTCATTTTATAGAAAATTATCTTATAATATTAAAACTCATTTTATAGAAAATTATCTTATAATATTAAAACTCATTTTATAGAAAATTATCTTATAATATTAAAACTCATTTTATAGAAAATTATCTTATAATATTAAAACTCATCTTATAGGAAATTATCTTATAATATTAAAACTCATTTTATAGAAAATTATCTGATAATATTAAAACTCATTTTATAGAAAATTATCTTATAATATTAAAACTCATCTTATAGAAAATTATCTTATAATATTAAAACTCATTTTATAGAAAATTATCTTATAATATTAAAACTCATTTTATAGAAAATTATCTTATAATATTAAAACTCATTTTAGAAAATTATCTTATAATATTAAAACTCATTTTAGAAAATTATCTTATAATATTAAAACTCATTTTATAGAAAATTATCTTATAATATTAAAACTCATTTTATAGAAAATTATCTTATAATATTAAAACTCATTTTATAGAAAATTATCTTATAATATTAAAACTCATTTTATAGAAAATTATCTTATAATATTAAAACTCATTTTAGAAAATTATCTTATAATATTAAAACTCATTTTAGAAAATTATCTTATAATATTAAAACTCATTTTATAGAAAATTATCTTATAATATTAAAACTCATTTTATAGAAAATTATCTTATAATATTAAAACTCATTTTATAGAAAATTATCTTATAATATTAAAACTCATTTTATAGAAAATTATCTTATAATATTAAAACTCATTTTATAGAAAATTATCTTATAATATTAAAACTCATTTTATAGAAAATTATCTTATAATATTAAAACTCATCTTATAGAAAATTATCTTATAATATTAAAACTCATTTTATAGAAAATTATCTTATAATATTAAAACTCATTTTATAGAAAATTATCTTATAATATTAAAACTCATTTTATAGGAAATTATCTTATAATATTAAAACTCATCTTATAGAAAATTATCTTATAATATTAAAACTCATCTTATAGAAAATTATCTTATAATATTAAAACTCATCTTATAGAAAATTATCTTATAATATTAAAACTCATCTTATAGAAAATTATCTTATAATATTAAAACTCATCTTATGGAAAATTATCTTATAATATTAAAACTCATCTTATGGAAAATTATCTTATAATATTAAAACTCATTTTATAGAAAATTATCTTATAATATTAAAACTCATTTTATAGAAAATTATCTTATAATATTAAAACTCATTTTATAGAAAATTATCTTATAATATTAAAACTCATTTTATAGAAAATTATCTTATAATATTAAAACTCATCTTATAGGAAATTATCTTATAATATTAAAACTCATTTTATAGAAAATTATCTGATAATATTAAAACTCATTTTATAGAAAATTATCTTATAATATTAAAACTCATCTTATAGAAAATTATCTTATAATATTAAAACTCATTTTATAGAAAATTATCTTATAATATTAAAACTCATTTTATAGAAAATTATCTTATAATATTAAAACTCATTTTATAGAAAATTATCTTATAATATTAAAACTCATTTTATAGAAAATTATCTTATAATATTAAAACTCATTTTATAGAAAATTATCTTATAATATTAAAACTCATTTTATAGAAAATTATCTTATAATATTAAAACTCATTTTATAGAAAATTATCTTATAATATTAAAACTCATTTTATAGAAAATTATCTTATAATATTAAAACTCATTTTATAGAAAATTATCTTATAATATTAAAACTCATCTTATAGAAAATTATCTTATAATATTAAAACTCATTTTATAGAAAATTATCTTATAATATTAAAACTCATTTTATAGAAAATTATCTTATAATATTAAAACTCATTTTATAGGAAATTATCTTATAATATTAAAACTCATTTTATAGGCAATTATCTTATAATATTAAAACTCATTTTATAGAAAATTATCTTATAATATTAAAACTCATTTTATAGAAAATTATCTTATAATATTAAAACTCATTTTATAGAAAATTATCTTATAATATTAAAACTCATTTTATAGAAAATTATCTTATAATATTAAAACTCATCTTATAGAAAATTATCTTATAATATTAAAACTCATTTTATAGAAAATTATCTTATAATATTAAAACTCATTTTATAGAAAATTATCTTATAATATTAAAACTCATTTTATAGAAAATTATCTTATAATATAAAAACTCATTTTATAGAAAATTATCTTATAATATTAAAACTCATCTTATAGAAAATTATCTTATAATATTAAAACTCATTTTATAGAAAATTATCTTATAATATTAAAACTCATTTTATAGAAAATTATCTTATAATATTAAAACTCATTTTATAGAAAATTATCTTATAATATTAAAACTCATTTTATAGAAAATTATCTTATAATATTAAAACTCATTTTATAGAAAATTATCTTATAATATTAAAACTCATCTTATAGAAAATTATCTTATAATATTAAAACTCATTTTATAGAAAATTATCTTATAATATTAAAACTCATTTTATAGAAAATTATCTTATAATATTAAAACTCATTTTATAGAAAATTATCTTATAATATTAAAACTCATTTTATAGAAAATTATCTTATAATATTAAAACTCATCTTATAGAAAATTATCTTATAATATTAAAACTCATTTTATAGAAAATTATCTTATAATATTAAAACTCATTTTATAGAAAATTATCTTATAATATTAAAACTCATTTTATAGAAAATTATCTTATAATATTAAAACTCATTTTATAGGATAGGAAAATATCTCTAATGTAATATTAAAACTCATTTTATAGAAAATTATCTTATAATATTAAAACCCATTTTATAGGATAGGAAAATATCTCTAATGTAATATTAAAACTCATTTTATAGAAAATTATCTTATAATATTAAAACTCATTTTATAGGATAGGAAAATATCTCTAATGTAATATTAAAACTCATTTTAGAAAATTATCTTATAATATTAAAACTCATTTTATAGGATAGGAAAATATCTCTAATGTAATATTAAAACTCATTTTAGAAAATTATCTTATAATACTAAAACTCATTTTATAGGATAGGAAAATATCTCTAATGTAATATTAAAACTCATTTTATAGAAAATTATCTTATAATATTAAAACTCATTTTATAGGATAGGAAAATATCTCTAATGTAATATTAAAACTCATTTTATAGAAAATTATCTTATAATATTAAAACTCATTTTATAGGATAGGAAAATATCTCTAATATAATATTAAAACTCATTTTATAGAAAATTATCTTATAATATTAAAACTCATTTTATAGAATAGGAAAATATCTCTAATGTAATATTAAAACTCATTTTATAGAAAATTATCTTATAATATTAAAACTCATTTTATAGGATAGGAAAATATCTCTAATGTAATATTAAAACTCATTTTATAGAAAATTATCTTATAATATTAAAACTCATTTTATAGGATAGGAAAATATCTCTAATGTAATATTAAAACTCATTTTATAGAAAATTATCTTATAATATTAAAACTCATTTCATAGGATAGGAAAATATCTCGTACGTAATATTAAAACTCATTTTATAGAAAATTATCTTATAATATTAAAACTCATTTTATAGGATAGGAAAATATCTCTAATGTAATATTTAAACTCATTTTATAGAAAATTATCTTATAATATTAAAACTCATTTTATAAGATAGGAAAATATCTCGTACGTAATATTAAAACTCATTTTATAGAAAATTATCTTATAATATTAAAACTCATTTTATAGAAAATTATCTTATAATATTAAAACTCATTTTATAGAAAAATATCTTATAATATTAAAACTCATTTTATAAGATAGGAAAATATTTTATACGTAATATTAAAACTCATTTTATAGAAAATTATCTTATACGTAATATTAAAACTCATTTTATAGAAAATTATCTTATAATATTAAAACTCATTTTATAGAAAAATATCTTATAATATTAAAACTCATTTTATAAGATAGGAAAATATTTTATACGTAATATTAAAACTCATTTTATAGAAAATTATCTTATAATATTAAAACTCATTTTATAAGATAGGAAAATATCTCGTACGTAATATTAAAACTCATTTTATAGAAAATTATCTTATAATATTAAAACTCATTTTATAGGATAGGAAAATATCTCTAATGTAATATTAAAACTCATTTTATAGAAAATTATCTTATAATATTAAAACTCATTTTATAGGATAGGAAAATATCTCTAATGTAATATTTAAACTCATTTTATAGAAAATTATCTTATAATATTAAAACTCATTTTATAAGATAGGAAAATATCTCGTACGTAATATTAAAACTCATTTTATAGAAAATTATCTTATAATATTAAAACTCATTTTATAAGATAGGAAAATATTTTATACGTAATATTAAAACTCATTTTATAGAAAATTATCTTATAATATTAAAACTCATTTTATAGAAAATTATCTTATAATATTAAAACTCATTTTATAGAAAAATATCTTATAATATTAAAACTCATTTTATAGAAAATTATCTTATAATATCAAAACTCATCTTATAGAAAATTATCTTATAATATTAAAACTCATTTTATAGAAAATTATCTTATAATATTAAAACTCATTTTATAGAAAATTATCTTATAATATTAAAACTCATCTTATAGAAAATTATCTTATAATATTAAAACTCATTTTATAGAAAATTATCTTATAATATTAAAACTCATTTTATAGAAAATTATCTTATAATATTAAAACTCATTTTATAGAAAATTATCTTATAATATTAAAACTCATTTTATAGAAAATTATCTTATAATATTAAAACTCATTTTATAGAAAATTATCTTATAATATTAAAACTCATCTTATAGAAAATTATCTTATAATATTAAAACTCATCTTATAGAAAATTATCTTATAATATTAAAACTCATTTTATAGAAAATTATCTTATAATATTAAAACTCATTTTATAGAAAATTATCTTATAATATTAAAACTCATTTTATAGAAAATTATCTTATAATATTAAAACTCATTTTATAGAAAAATATCTTATAATATTAAAACTCATTTTATAAGATAGGAAAATATTTTATACGTAATATTAAAACTCATTTTATAGAAAATTATCTTATAATATTAAAACTCATTTTATAAGATAGGAAAATATCTCGTACGTAATATTAAAACTCATTTTATAGAAAATTATCTTATAATATTAAAACTCATTTTATAAGATAGGAAAATATTTTATACGTAATATAAAAACTCATTTTATAGAAAATTATCTTATAATATTAAAACTCATTTTATAACATAGGAAAATATTTTATACGTAATATTAAAACTCATTTTATAGAAAATTATCTTATAATATTAAAACTCATTTTATAGAAAAATATCTTATAATATTAAAACTCATTTTATAGAAAAATATCTTATAATATTAAAACTCATTTTATAAGATAGGAAAATATTTTATACGTAATATTAAAACTCATTTTATAGAAAATTATCTTATAATATTAAAACTCATTTTATAAGATAGGAAAATATCTCGTACGTAATATTAAAACTCATTTTATAGAAAATTATCTTATAATATTAAAACTCATTTTATAAGATAGGAAAATATTTTATACGTAATATTAAAACTCATTTTATAGAAAATTATCTTATAATATTAAAACTCATTTTATAACATAGGAAAATATTTTATACGTAATATTAAAACTCATTTTATAGAAAATTATCTTATAATATTAAAACTCATTTTATAGAAAAATATCTTATAATATTAAAACTCATTTTATAGAAAAATATCTTATAATATAAAAACTCATTTTATAGAAAAATATCTTATAATATAAAAACTCATTTTATAAGATAGGAAAATATTTTATACGTAATATTAAAACTCATTTTATAGAAAATTATCTTATAATATTAAAACTCATTTTATAAGATAGGAAAATATTTTATACGTAATATTAAAACTCATTTTATAGAAAATTATCTTATAATATTAAAACTCATTTTATAGAAAATTATCTTATAATATTAAAACTCATTTTATAGAAAAATATCTTATAATATTAAAACTCATTTTATAAGATAGGAAAATATTTTATACGTAATATTAAAACTCATTTTATAGAAAATTATCTTATAATATTAAAACTCATTTTATAGAAAAATATCTTATAATATTAAAACTCATTTTATAAGATAGGAAAATATTTTATACGTAATATTAAAACTCATTTTATAGAAAATTATCTTATAATATAAAAACTCATTTTATAGAAAATTATCTTATAATATTAAAACTCATTTTATAGAAAATTATCTTATAATATTAAAACTCATTTTATAGAAAATTATCTTATACGTAATATTAAAACTCATTTTATAGAAAATTATCTTATAATATTAAAACTCATTTTATAGAAAAATATCTTATAATATTAAAACTCATTTTATAGAAAAATATCTTATAATATTAAAACTCATTTTATAAGATAGGAAAATATTTTATACGTAATATTAAAACTCATTTTATAGAAAATTATCTTATAATATTAAAACTCATTTTATAGAAAATTATCTTATAATATTAAAACTCATTTTATAGAAAATTATCTTATAATATTAAAACTCATTTTATAGAAAATTATCTTATAATATTAAAACTCATTTTATAGAAAATTATCTTATAATATTAAAACTCATTTTATAAGATAGGAAAATATCTCTAATGTAATATTAAAACTCATTTTATAGGATAGGAAAATATCTCTAATGTAATATTAAAACTCATTTTATAGAAAATTATCTTATAATATTAAAACTCATTTTATAGGATAGGAAAATATCTCTAATGTAATATTAAAACTCATTTTATAGAAAATTATCTTATAATATTAAAACTCATTTTATAGGATAGGAAAATATCTCTAATGTAATATTAAAACTCATTTTATAGAAAATTATCTTATAATATTAAAACTCATTTTATAGGATAGGAAAATATCTCTAATGTAATATTAAAACTCATTTTATAGAAAATTATCTTATAATATTAAAACTCATTTTATAGGATAGGAAAATATCTCTAATGTAATATTAAAACTCATTTTATAGAAAATTATCTTATAATATTAAAACTCATTTTATAGGATATGAAAAATATCTCGTACGTAATATTAAAACTCATTTTATAGAAAATTATCTTATAATATTAAAACTCATTTTATAGGATAGGAAAATATCTCTAATGTAATATTTAAACTCATTTTATAGAAAATTATCTTATAATATTAAAACTCATTTTATAAGATAGGAAAATATCTCGTACGTAATATTAAAACTCATTTTATAGAAAATTATCTTATAATATTAAAACTCATTTTATAAGATAGGAAAATATTTTATACGTAATATTAAAACTCATTTTATAGAAAATTATCTTATAATATTAAAACTCATTTTATAGAAAATTATCTTATAATATTAAAACTCATTTTATAGAAAAATATCTTATAATATTAAAACTCATTTTATAAGATAGGAAAATATTTTATACGTAATATTAAAACTCATTTTATAGAAAATTATCTTATACGTAATATTAAAACTCATTTTATAGAAAATTATCTTATAATATTAAAACTCATTTTATAGAAAAATATCTTATAATATTAAAACTCATTTTATAAGATAGGAAAATATTTTATACGTAATATTAAAACTCATTTTATAGAAAATTATCTTATAATATTAAAACTCATTTTATAAGATAGGAAAATATCTCTAATGTAATATTAAAACTCATTTTATAGAAAATTATCTTATAATATTAAAACTCATTTTATAGGATAGGAAAATATCTCTAATGTAATATTAAAACTCATTTTATAGAAAATTATCTTATAATATTAAAACTCATTTTATAGGATAGGAAAATATCTCTAATGTAATATTAAAACTCATTTTATAGAAAATTATCTTATAATATTAAAACTCATTTTATAGGATAGGAAAATATCTCTAATGTAATATTAAAACTCATTTTATAGAAAATTATCTTATAATATTAAAACTCATTTTATAGGATAGGAAAATATCTCTAATGTAATATTTAAACTCATTTTATAGAAAATTATCTTATAATATTAAAACTCATTTTATAAGATAGGAAAATATCTCGTACGTAATATTAAAACTCATTTTATAGAAAATTATCTTATAATATTAAAACTCATTTTATAAGATAGGAAAATATTTTATACGTAATATTAAAACTCATTTTATAGAAAATTATCTTATAATATTAAAACTCATTTTATAGAAAATTATCTTATAATATTAAAACTCATTTTATAGAAAAATATCTTATAATATTAAAACTCATTTTATAAGATAGGAAAATATTTTATACGTAATATTAAAACTCATTTTATAGAAAATTATCTCATACGTAATATTAAAACTCATTTTATAGAAAATTATCTTATAATATTAAAACTCATTTTATAGAAAAATATCTTATAATATTAAAACTCATTTTATAAGATAGGAAAATATTTTATACGTAATATTAAAACTCATTTTATAGAAAATTATCTTATAATATTAAAACTCATTTTATAGAAAATTATCTTATAATATTAAAACTCATTTTATAGAAAAATATCTTATAATATTAAAACTCATTTTATAAGATAGGAAAATATTTTATACGTAATATTAAAACTCATTTTATAGAAAATTATCTTATACGTAATATTAAAACTCATTTTATAGAAAATTATCTTATAATATTAAAACTCATTTTATAGAAAATTATCTTATAATATTAAAACTCATTTTATAGAAAATTATCTTATACGTAATATTAAAACTCATTTTATAGAAAATTATCTTATAATATTAAAACTCATTTTATAGAAAAATATCTTATAATATTAAAACTCATTTTATAGAAAAATATCTTATAATATTAAAACTCATTTTATAAGATAGGAAAATATTTTATACGTAATATTAAAACTCATTTTATAGAAAATTATCTTATAATATTAAAACTCATTTTATAGAAAATTATCTTATAATATTAAAACTCATTTTATAGAAAATTATCTTATAATATTAAAACTCATTTTATAGAAAAATATCTTATAATATTAAAACTCATTTTATAAGATAGGAAAATATTTTATACGTAATATTAAAACTCATTTTATAGAAAATTATCTTATAATATTAAAACTCATTTTATAAGATAGGAAAATATCTCGTACGTAATATTAAAACTCATTTTATAGAAAATTATCTTATAATATTAAAACTCATTTTATAAGATAGGAAAATATTTTATACGTAATATTAAAACTCATTTTATAGAAAATTATCTTATAATATTAAAACTCATTTTATAACATAGGAAAATATTTTATACGTAATATTAAAACTCATTTTATAGAAAATTATCTTATAATATTAAAACTCATTTTATAGAAGAATATCTTATAATATTAAAACTCATTTTATAGAAAAATATCTTATAATATTAAAACTCATTTTATAAGATAGGAAAATATTTTATACGTAATATTAAAACTCATTTTATAGAAAATTATCTTATAATATTAAAACTCATTTTATAGAAAAATATCTTATAATATTAAAACTCATTTTATAAGATAGGAAAATATTTTATACGTAATATTAAAACTCATTTTATAGAAAATTATCTTATAATATTAAAACTCATTTTATAGAAAATTATCTTATAATATTAAAACTCATTTTATAGAAAAATATCTTATAATATTAAAACTCATTTTATAAGATAGGAAAATATTTTATACGTAATATTAAAACTCATTTTATAGAAAATTATCTTATACGTAATATTAAAACTCATTTTATAGAAAATTATCTTATAATATTAAAACTCATTTTATAGAAAAATATCTTATAATATTAAAACTCATTTTATAAGATAGGAAAATATTTTATACGTAATATTAAAACTCATTTTATAGAAAATTATCTTATAATATAAAAACTCATTTTATAGAAAATTATCTTATAATATTAAAACTCATTTTATAGAAAATTATCTTATAATATTAAAACTCATTTTATAGAAAATTATCTTATAATATTAAAACTCATTTTATAGAAAATTATCTTATACGTAATATTAAAACTCATTTTATAGAAAATTATCTTATAATATTAAAACTCATTTTATAGAAAAATATCTTATAATATTAAAACTCATTTTATAGAAAAATATCTTATAATATTAAAACTCATTTTATAAGATAGGAAAATATTTTATACGTAATATTAAAACTCATTTTATAGAAAATTATCTTATAATATTAAAACTCATTTTATAGAAAATTATCTTATAATATTAAAACTCATTTTATAGAAAATTATCTTATAATATTAAAACTCATTTTATAGAAAATTATCTTATAATATTAAAACTCATTTTATAGGATAGGAAAATATCTCTAATGTAATATTAAAACTCATTTTATAGGATAGGAAAATATCTCTAATGTAATATTAAAACTCATTTTATAGAAAATTATCTTATAATATTAAAACTCATTTTATAGGATAGGAAAATATCTCTAATGTAATATTAAAACTCATTTTATAGAAAATTATCTTATAATATTAAAACTCATTTTATAGGATAGGAAAATATCTCTAATGTAATATTTAAACTCATTTTATAGAAAATTATCTTATAATATTAAAACTCATTTTATAGGATAGGAAAATATCTCTAATGTAATATTAAAACTCATTTTATAGAAAATTATCTTATAATATTAAAACTCATTTTATAGGATAGGAAAATATCTCTAATGTAATATTAAAACTCATTTTATAGAAAATTATCTTATAATATTAAAACTCATTTTATAGGATAGGAAAATATCTCGTACGTAATATTAAAACTCATTTTATAGAAAATTATCTTATAATATTAAAACTCATTTTATAACATAGGAAAATATTTTATACGTAATATTAAAACTCATTTTATAGAAAATTATCTTATAATATTAAAACTCATTTTATAGAAGAATATCTTATAATATTAAAACTCATTTTATAGAAAAATATCTTATAATATTAAAACTCATTTTATAAGATAGGAAAATATTTTATACGTAATATTAAAACTCATTTTATAGAAAATTATCTTATACGTAATATTAAAACTCATTTTATAGAAAATTATCTTATAATATTAAAACTCATTTTATAGAAAAATATCTTATAATATTAAAACTCATTTTATAAGATAGGAAAATATTTTATACGTAATATTAAAACTCATTTTATAGAAAATTATCTTATAATATTAAAACTCATTTTATAAGATAGGAAAATATCTCTAATGTAATATTAAAACTCATTTTATAGAAAATTATCTTATAATATTAAAACTCATTTTATAGGATAGGAAAATATCTCTAATGTAATATTAAAACTCATTTTATAGAAAATTATCTTATAATATTAAAACTCATTTTATAGGATAGGAAAATATCTCTAATGTAATATTAAAACTCATTTTATAGAAAATTATCTTATAATATTAAAACTCATTTTATAGGATAGGAAAATATCTCTAATGTAATATTAAAACTCATTTTATAGAAAATTATCTTATAATATTAAAACTCATTTTATAGGATAGGAAAATATCTCTAATGTAATATTTAAACTCATTTTATAGAAAATTATCTTATAATATTAAAACTCATTTTATAAGATAGGAAAATATCTCGTACGTAATATTAAAACTCATTTTATAGAAAATTATCTTATAATATTAAAACTCATTTTATAAGATAGGAAAATATTTTATACGTAATATTAAAACTCATTTTATAGAAAATTATCTTATAATATTAAAACTCATTTTATAGAAAATTATCTTATAATATTAAAACTCATTTTATAGAAAAATATCTTATAATATTAAAACTCATTTTATAAGATAGGAAAATATTTTATACGTAATATTAAAACTCATTTTATAGAAAATTATCTTATACGTAATATTAAAACTCATTTTATAGAAAATTATCTTATAATATTAAAACTCATTTTATAGAAAAATATCTTATAATATTAAAACTCATTTTATAAGATAGGAAAATATTTTATACGTAATATTAAAACTCATTTTATAGAAAATTATCTTATAATATTAAAACTCATTTTATAGAAAATTATCTTATAATATTAAAACTCATTTTATAGAAAAATATCTTATAATATTAAAACTCATTTTATAAGATAGGAAAATATTTTATACGTAATATTAAAACTCATTTTATAGAAAATTATCTTATACGTAATATTAAAACTCATTTTATAGAAAATTATCTTATAATATTAAAACTCATTTTATAGAAAAATATCTTATAATATTAAAACTCATTTTATAAGATAGGAAAATATTTTATACGTAATATTAAAACTCATTTTATAGAAAATTATCTTATAATATAAAAACTCATTTTATAGAAAATTATCTTATAATATTAAAACTCATTTTATAGAAAATTATCTTATAATATTAAAACTCATTTTATAGAAAATTATCTTATACGTAATATTAAAACTCATTTTATAGAAAATTATCTTATAATATTAAAACTCATTTTATAGGATAGGAAAATATCTCTAATGTAATATTAAAACTCATTTTATAGAAAATTATCTTATAATATTAAAACTCATTTTATAGGATAGGAAAATATCTCTAATGTAATATTTAAACTCATTTTATAGAAAATTATCTTATAATATTAAAACTCATTTTATAAGATAGGAAAATATCTCGTACGTAATATTAAAACTCATTTTATAGAAAATTATCTTATAATATTAAAACTCATTTTATAAGATAGGAAAATATTTTATACGTAATATTAAAACTCATTTTATAGAAAATTATCTTATAATATTAAAACTCATTTTATAGAAAATTATCTTATAATATTAAAACTCATTTTATAAGATAGGAAAATATTTTATACGTAATATTAAAACTCATTTTATAGAAAATTATCTTATAATATTAAAACTCATTTTATAGGATAGGAAAATATCTCTAATGTAATATTAAAACTCATTTTATAGAAAATTATCTTATAATATTAAAACTCATTTTATAGGATAGGAAAATATCTCTAATGTAATATTAAAACTCATTTTATAGAAAATTATCTTATAATATTAAAACTCATTTTATAGGATAGGAAAATATCTCTAATGTAATATTAAAACTCATTTTATAGAAAATTATCTTATAATATTAAAACTCATTTTATAGGATAGGAAAATATCTCTAATGTAATATTTAAACTCATTTTATAGAAAATTATCTTATAATATTAAAACTCATTTTATAAGATAGGAAAATATCTCGTACGTAATATTAAAACTCATTTTATAGAAAATTATCTTATAATATTAAAACTCATTTTATAAGATAGGAAAATATTTTATACGTAATATTAAAACTCATTTTATAGAAAATTATCTTATAATATTAAAACTCATTTTATAGAAAATTATCTTATAATATTAAAACTCATTTTATAGAAAAATATCTTATAATATTAAAACTCATTTTATAAGATAGGAAAATATCTCTAATGTAATATTAAAACTCATTTTATAGAAAATTATCTTATAATATTAAAACTCATTTTATAGGATAGGAAAATATCTCTAATGTAATATTAAAACTCATTTTATAGAAAATTATCTTATAATATTAAAACTCATTTTATAGGATAGGAAAATATCTCTAATGTAATATTAAAACTCATTTTATAGAAAATTATCTTATAATATTAAAACTCATTTTATAGGATAGGAAAATATCTCTAATGTAATATTAAAACTCATTTTATAGAAAATTATCTTATAATATTAAAACTCATTTTATAGGATAGGAAAATATCTCTAATGTAATATTTAAACTCATTTTATAGAAAATTATCTTATAATATTAAAACTCATTTTATAAGATAGGAAAATATCTCGTACGTAATATTAAAACTCATTTTATAGAAAATTATCTTATAATATTAAAACTCATTTTATAAGATAGGAAAATATTTTATACGTAATATTAAAACTCATTTTATAGAAAATTATCTTATAATATTAAAACTCATTTTATAGAAAATTATCTTATAATATTAAAACTCATTTTATAGAAAAATATCTTATAATATTAAAACTCATTTTATAAGATAGGAAAATATTTTATACGTAATATTAAAACTCATTTTATAGAAAATTATCTTATACGTAATATTAAAACTCATTTTATAGAAAATTATCTTATAATATTAAAACTCATTTTATAGAAAAATATCTTATAATATTAAAACTCATTTTATAAGATAGGAAAATATTTTATACGTAATATTAAAACTCATTTTATAGAAAATTATCTTATAATATTAAAACTCATTTTATAGAAAATTATCTTATAATATTAAAACTCATTTTATAGAAAAATATCTTATAATATTAAAACTCATTTTATAAGATAGGAAAATATTTTATACGTAATATTAAAACTCATTTTATAGAAAATTATCTTATACGTAATATTAAAACTCATTTTATAGAAAATTATCTTATAATATTAAAACTCATTTTATAGAAAAATATCTTATAATATTAAAACTCATTTTATAAGATAGGAAAATATTTTATACGTAATATTAAAACTCATTTTATAGAAAATTATCTTATAATATAAAAACTCATTTTATAGAAAATTATCTTATAATATTAAAACTCATTTTATAGAAAATTATCTTATAATATTAAAACTCATTTTATAGAAAATTATCTTATACGTAATATTAAAACTCATTTTATAGAAAATTATCTTATAATATTAAAACTCATTTTATAGGATAGGAAAATATCTCTAATGTAATATTAAAACTCATTTTATAGAAAATTATCTTATAATATTAAAACTCATTTTATAGGATAGGAAAATATCTCTAATGTAATATTTAAACTCATTTTATAGAAAATTATCTTATAATATTAAAACTCATTTTATAAGATAGGAAAATATCTCGTACGTAATATTAAAACTCATTTTATAGAAAATTATCTTATAATATTAAAACTCATTTTATAAGATAGGAAAATATTTTATACGTAATATTAAAACTCATTTTATAGAAAATTATCTTATAATATTAAAACTCATTTTATAGAAAATTATCTTATAATATTAAAACTCATTTTATAAGATAGGAAAATATTTTATACGTAATATTAAAACTCATTTTATAGAAAATTATCTTATACGTAATATTAAAACTCATTTTATAGAAAATTATCTTATAATATTAAAACTCATTTTATAGAAAAATATCTTATAATATTAAAACTCATTTTATAAGATAGGAAAATATTTTATACGTAATATTAAAACTCATTTTATAGAAAATTATCTTATAATATTAAAACTCATTTTATAGAAAATTATCTTATAATATTAAAACTCATTTTATAGAAAAATATCTTATAATATTAAAACTCATTTTATAAGATAGGAAAATATTTTATACGTAATATTAAAACTCATTTTATAGAAAATTATCTTATACGTAATATTAAAACTCATTTTATAGAAAATTATCTTATAATATTAAAACTCATTTTATAGAAAAATATCTTATAATATTAAAACTCATTTTATAAGATAGGAAAATATTTTATACGTAATATTAAAACTCATTTAATAGAAAATTATCTTATAATATAAAAACTCATTTTATAGAAAATTATCTTATAATATTAAAACTCATTTTATAGAAAATTATCTTATAATATTAAAACTCATTTTATAGAAAATTATCTTATACGTAATATTAAAACTCATTTTATAGAAAATTATCTTATAATATTAAAACTCATTTTATAGAAAAATATCTTATAATATTAAAACTCATTTTATAGAAAAATATCTTATAATATTAAAACTCATTTTATAAGATAGGAAAATATTTTATACGTAATATTAAAACTCATTTTATAGAAAATTATCTTATAATATTAAAACTCATTTTATAGAAAATTATCTTATAATATTAAAACTCATTTTATAGAAAATTATCTTATAATATTAAAACTCATTTTATAGAAAATTATCTTATAATATTAAAACTCATTTTATAGAAAATTATCTTATAATATTAAAACTCATTTTATAGAAAATTATCTTATAATATTAAAACTCATTTTATAGAAAAATATCTTATAATATTAAAACTCATTTTATAAGATAGGAAAATATTTTATACGTAATATTAAAACTCATTTTATAGAAAATTATCTTATACGTAATATTAAAACTCATTTTATAGAAAATTATCTTATAATATTAAAACTCATTTTATAGAAAAATATCTTATAATATTAAAACTCATTTTATAAGATAGGAAAATATTTTATACGTAATATTAAAACTCATTTTATAGAAAATTATCTTATAATATTAAAACTCATTTTATAGAAAATTATCTTATAATATTAAAACTCATTTTATAGAAAAATATCTTATAATATTAAAACTCATTTTATAAGATAGGAAAATATTTTATACGTAATATTAAAACTCATTTTATAGAAAATTATCTTATACGTAATATTAAAACTCATTTTATAGAAAATTATCTTATAATATTAAAACTCATTTTATAGAAAAATATCTTATAATATTAAAACTCATTTTATAAGATAGGAAAATATTTTATACGTAATATTAAAACTCATTTTATAGAAAATTATCTTATAATATTAAAACTCATTTTATAAGATAGGAAAATATCTCTAATGTAATATTAAAACTCATTTTATAGAAAATTATCTTATAATATTAAAACTCATTTTATAGGATAGGAAAATATCTCTAATGTAATATTAAAACTCATTTTATAGAAAATTATCTTATAATATTAAAACTCATTTTATAGGATAGGAAAATATCTCTAATGTAATATTAAAACTCATTTTATAGAAAATTATCTTATAATATTAAAACTCATTTTATAGGATAGGAAAATATCTCTAATGTAATATTAAAACTCATTTTATAGAAAATTATCTTATAATATTAAAACTCATTTTATAGGATAGGAAAATATCTCTAATGTAATATTTAAACTCATTTTATAGAAAATTATCTTATAATATTAAAACTCATTTTATAAGATAGGAAAATATCTCGTACGTAATATTAAAACTCATTTTATAGAAAATTATCTTATAATATTAAAACTCATTTTATAAGATAGGAAAATATTTTATACGTAATATTAAAACTCATTTTATAGAAAATTATCTTATAATATTAAAACTCATTTTATAGAAAATTATCTTATAATATTAAAACTCATTTTATAGAAAAATATCTTATAATATTAAAACTCATTTTATAAGATAGGAAAATATTTTATACGTAATATTAAAACTCATTTTATAGAAAATTATCTCATACGTAATATTAAAACTCATTTTATAGAAAATTATCTTATAATATTAAAACTCATTTTATAGAAAAATATCTTATAATATTAAAACTCATTTTATAAGATAGGAAAATATTTTATACGTAATATTAAAACTCATTTTATAGAAAATTATCTTATAATATTAAAACTCATTTTATAGAAAATTATCTTATAATATTAAAACTCATTTTATAGAAAAATATCTTATAATATTAAAACTCATTTTATAAGATAGGAAAATATTTTATACGTAATATTAAAACTCATTTTATAGAAAATTATCTTATACGTAATATTAAAACTCATTTTATAGAAAATTATCTTATAATATTAAAACTCATTTTATAGAAAATTATCTTATAATATTAAAACTCATTTTATAGAAAATTATCTTATACGTAATATTAAAACTCATTTTATAGAAAATTATCTTATAATATTAAAACTCATTTTATAGAAAAATATCTTATAATATTAAAACTCATTTTATAGAAAAATATCTTATAATATTAAAACTCATTTTATAAGATAGGAAAATATTTTATACGTAATATTAAAACTCATTTTATAGAAAATTATCTTATAATATTAAAACTCATTTTATAGAAAATTATCTTATAATATTAAAACTCATTTTATAGAAAATTATCTTATAATATTAAAACTCATTTTATAGAAAAATATCTTATAATATTAAAACTCATTTTATAAGATAGGAAAATATTTTATACGTAATATTAAAACTCATTTTATAGAAAATTATCTTATAATATTAAAACTCATTTTATAAGATAGGAAAATATCTCGTACGTAATATTAAAACTCATTTTATAGAAAATTATCTTATAATATTAAAACTCATTTTATAAGATAGGAAAATATTTTATACGTAATATTAAAACTCATTTTATAGAAAATTATCTTATAATATTAAAACTCATTTTATAACATAGGAAAATATTTTATACGTAATATTAAAACTCATTTTATAGAAAATTATCTTATAATATTAAAACTCATTTTATAGAAGAATATCTTATAATATTAAAACTCATTTTATAGAAAAATATCTTATAATATTAAAACTCATTTTATAAGATAGGAAAATATTTTATACGTAATATTAAAACTCATTTTATAGAAAATTATCTTATAATATTAAAACTCATTTTATAGAAAAATATCTTATAATATTAAAACTCATTTATAAGATAGGAAAATATTTTATACGTAATATTAAAACTCATTTTATAGAAAATTATCTTATAATATTAAAACTCATTTTATAGAAAATTATCTTATAATATTAAAACTCATTTTATAGAAAAATATCTTATAATATTAAAACTCATTTTATAAGATAGGAAAATATTTTATACGTAATATTAAAACTCATTTTATAGAAAATTATCTTATACGTAATATTAAAACTCATTTTATAGAAAATTATCTTATAATATTAAAACTCATTTTATAGAAAAATATCTTATAATATTAAAACTCATTTTATAAGATAGGAAAATATTTTATACGTAATATTAAAACTCATTTTATAGAAAATTATCTTAAACGTAATATAAAAACTCATTTTATAGAAAATTATCTTATAATATTAAAACTCATTTTATAGAAAATTATCTTATAATATTAAAACTCATTTTATAGAAAATTATCTTATAATATTAAAACTCATTTTAATAAGAAAATTATTTTATACGTAATATTAAAACTCATTTTATAGAAAATTATCTTATAATATTAAAACTCATTTTATAGAAAAATATCTTATAATATTAAAACTCATTTTATAGAAAAATATCTTATAATATTAAAACTCATTTTATAAGATAGGAAAATATTTTATACGTAATATTAAAACTCATTTTATAGAAAATTATCTTATAATATTAAAACTCATTTTATAGAAAATTATCTTATAATATTAAAACTCATTTTATAGAAAATTATCTTATAATATTAAAACTCATTTTATAGAAAATTATCTTATAATATTAAAACTCATTTTATAGGATAGGAAAATATCTCTAATGTAATATTTAAAACTCATTTTATAGGATAGGAAAATATCTCTAATGTAATATTAAAACTCATTTTATAGAAAATTATCTTATAATATTAAAACTCATTTTATAGGATAGGAAAATATCTCTAATGTAATATTAAAACTCATTTTATAGAAAATTATCTTATAATATTAAAACTCATTTTATAGGATAGGAAAATATCTCTAATGTAATATTAAAACTCATTTTATAGAAAATTATCTTATAATATTAAAACTCATTTTATAGGATAGGAAAATATCTCTAATGTAATATTAAAACTCATTTTATAGAAAATTATCTTATAATATTAAAACTCATTTTATAGGATAGGAAAATATCTCTAATGTAATATTAAAACTCATTTTATAGAAAATTATCTTATAATATTAAAACTCATTTTATAGGATAGGAAAAAATCTCGTAATGTAATATTAAAACTCATTTTATAGAAAATTATCTTATAATATTAAAACTCATTTTATAAGATAGGAAAATATTTTGTACGTAATATTAAAACTCATTTTATAGAAAATTATCTTATAATATTAAAACTCATTTTATAAATAGGAAGAATATCTTATAATATTAAAACTCATTTTATAGAAAAATTATATTATCTTATACGTATATATAAAACTCATTTTATAAGATAGGAAAATATTTTATACGTAATATTAAAACTCATTTTATAGAAAATTATCTTATACGTAATATTAAAACTCATTTTATAGAAAATTATCTTATAATATTAAAACTCATTTTATAGAAAAATATCTTATAATATTAAAACTCATTTTATAAGATAGGAAAATATTTTATACGTAATATTAAAACTCATTTTATAGAAAATTATCTTATAATATTAAAACTCATTTTATAAGATAGGAAAATATCTCTAATGTAATATTAAAACTCATTTTATAGAAAATTATCTTATAATATTAAAACTCATTTTATAGGATAGGAAAATATCTCTAATGTAATATTAAAACTCATTTTATAGAAAATTATCTTATAATATTAAAACTCATTTTATAGGATAGGAAAATATCTCTAATGTAATATTAAAACTCATTTTATAGAAAATTATCTTATAATATTAAAACTCATTTTATAGGATAGGAAAATATCTCTAATGTAATATTTAAACTCATTTTATAGAAAATTATCTTATAATATTAAAACTCATTTTATAAGATAGGAAAATATCTCTACGTAATATTAAAACTCATTTTATAGAAAATTATCTTATAATATTAAAACTCATTTTATAAGATAGGAAAATATTTTATACGTAATATTAAAACTCATTTTATAGAAAATTATCTTATAATATTAAAACTCATTTTATAGAAAATTATCTTATAATATTAAAACTCATTTTATAGAAAAATATCTTATAATATTAAAACTCATTTTATAAGATAGGAAAATATTTTATACGTAATATTAAAACTCATTTTATAGAAAATTATCTTATACGTAATATTAAAACTCATTTTATAGAAAATTATCTTATAATATTAAAACTCATTTTATAGAAAAATATCTTATAATATTAAAACTCATTTTATAAGATAGGAAAATATTTTATACGTAATATTAAAACTCATTTTATAGAAAATTATCTTATAATATTAAAACTCATTTTATAGAAAATTATCTTATAATATTAAAACTCATTTTATAGAAAAATATCTTATAATATTAAAACTCATTTTATAAGATAGGAAAATATTTTATACGTAATATTAAAACTCATTTTATAGAAAATTATCTTATACGTAATATTAAAACTCATTTTATAGAAAATTATCTTATAATATTAAAACTCATTTTATAGAAAAATATCTTATAATATTAAAACTCATTTTATAAGATAGGAAAATATTTTATACGTAATATTAAAACTCATTTTATAGAAAATTATCTTATATAATATTAAAAACTCATTTTATAGAAAATTATCTTATAATATTAAAACTCATTTTATAGAAAATTATCTTATAATATTAAAACTCATTTTATAGAAAATTATCTTATACGTAATATTAAAACTCATTTTATAGAAAATTATCTTATAATATTAAAACTCATTTTATAGGATAGGAAAATATCTCTAATGTAATATTAAAACTCATTTTATAGAAAATTATCTTATAATATTAAAACTCATTTTATAGGATAGGAAAATATCTCTAATGTAATATTTAAACTCATTTTATAGAAAATTATCTTATAATATTAAAACTCATTTTATAAGATAGGAAAATATTTTATACGTAATATTAAAACTCATTTTATAGAAAATTATCTTATAATATTAAAACTCATTTTATAGAAAATTATCTTATAATATTAAAACTCATTTTATAAGATAGGAAAATATTTTATACGTAATATTAAAACTCATTTTATAGAAAATTATCTTATAATATTAAAACTCATTTTATAGGATAGGAAAATATCTCTAACGTAATATTAAAACTCATTTTATAGAAAATTATCTTATAATATTAAAACTCATTTTATAGGATAGGAAAAATATCTCTAATGTAATATTAAAACTCATTTTATAGAAAATTATCTTATAATATTAAAACTCATTTTATAGGATAGGAAAATATCTCTAATGTAATATTAAAACTCATTTTATAGAAAATTATCTTATAATATTAAAACTCATTTTATAGGATAGGAAAATATCTCTAATGTAATATTTAAAACTCATTTTATAGAAAATTATCTTATAATATTAAAACTCATTTTATAAGATAGGAAAATATCTCGTATGTAATATTAAAACTCATTTTATAGAAAATTATCTTATAATATTAAAACTCATTTTATAAGATAGGAAAATATTTTATACGTAATATTAAAACTCATTTTATAGAAAATTATCTTATAATATTAAAACTCATTTTATAGAAATTATCTTATAATATTAAAACTCATTTTATAGAAAAATATCTTATAATATTAAAACTCATTTTATAAGATAGGAAAATATCTCATTAATGTAATATTAAAACTCATTTTATAGAAAATTATCTTATAATATTAAAACTCATTTTATAGGATAGGAAAAATATCTCTAATGTAATATTAAAACTCATTTTATAGAAAATTATCTTATAATATTAAAACTCATTTTATAGGATAGGAAAATATCTCTAATGTAATATTAAAACTCATTTTATAGAAAATTATCTTATAATATTAAAACTCATTTTATAGGATAGGAAAATATCTCTAATGTAATATTTAAACTCATTTTATAGAAAATTATCTTATAATATTAAAACTCATTTTATAAGATAGGAAATATCCTTTTAGTTACGTTAATATTAAAACTCATTTTATAGAAAATTATCTTATAATATTAAAACTCATTTTATAAGATAGGAAAATATTTTATACGTAATATTAAAACTCATTTTATAGAAAATTATCTTATAATATTAAAACTCATTTTATAGAAAATTATCTTATAATATTAAAACTCATTTTATAGAAAAATATCTTATAATATTAAAACTCATTTTATAAGATAGGAAAATATTTTATACGTAATATTAAAACTCATTTTATAGAAAATTATCTTATACGTAATATTAAAACTCATTTTATAGAAAATTATCTTATAATATTAAAACTCATTTTATAGAAAAATATCTTATAATATTAAAACTCATTTTATAAGATAGGAAAATATTTTATACGTAATATTAAAACTCATTTTATAGAAAATTATCTTATAATATTAAAACTCATTTTATAGAAAATTATCTTATAATATTAAAACTCATTTTATAGAAAAATATCTTATAATATTAAAACTCATTTTATAAGATAGGAAAATATTTTATACGTAATATTAAAACTCATTTTATAGAAAATTATCTTATACGTAATATTAAAACTCATTTTATAGAAAATTATCTTATAATATTAAAACTCATTTTATAGAAAAATATCTTATAATATTAAAACTCATTTTAAACTCATTTTATAGAAAATTATCTTATAATATAAAAACTCATTTTATAGAAAATTATCTTATAATATTAAAACTCATTTTATAGAAAATTATCTTATAATATTAAAACTCATTTTATAGAAAATTATCTTATACGTAATATTAAAACTCATTTTATAGAAAATTATCTTATAATATTAAAACTCATTTTATAGGATAGGAAAATATCTCTAATGTAATATTAAAACTCATTTTATAGAAAATTATCTTATAATATTAAAACTCATTTTATAGGATAGGAAAATATCTCTAATGTAATATTTAAACTCATTTTATAGAAAATTATCTTATAATATTAAAACTCATTTTATAAGATAGGAAAATATCTCGTACGTAATATTAAAACTCATTTTATAGAAAATTATCTTATAATATTAAAACTCATTTTATAAGATAGGAAAATATTTTATACGTAATATTAAAACTCATTTTATAGAAAATTATCTTATAATATTAAAACTCATTTTATAGAAAATTATCTTATAATATTAAAACTCATTTTATAAGATAGGAAAATATTTTATACGTAATATTAAAACTCATTTTATAGAAAATTATCTTATACGTAATATTAAAACTCATTTTATAGAAAATTATCTTATAATATTAAAACTCATTTTATAGAAAAATATCTTATAATATTAAAACTCATTTTATAAGATAGGAAAATATTTTATACGTAATATTAAAACTCATTTTATAGAAAATTATCTTATAATATTAAAACTCATTTTATAGAAAATTATCTTATAATATTAAAACTCATTTTATAGAAAAATATCTTATAATATTAAAACTCATTTTATAAGATAGGAAAATATTTTATACGTAATATTAAAACTCATTTTATAGAAAATTATCTTATACGTAATATTAAAACTCATTTTATAGAAAATTATCTTATAATATTAAAACTCATTTTATAGAAAAATATCTTATAATATTAAAACTCATTTTATAAGATAGGAAAATATTTTATACGTAATATTAAAACTCATTTAATAGAAAATTATCTTATAATATAAAAACTCATTTTATAGAAAATTATCTTATAATATTAAAACTCATTTTATAGAAAATTATCTTATAATATTAAAACTCATTTTATAGAAAATTATCTTATACGTAATATTAAAACTCATTTTATAGAAAATTATCTTATAATATTAAAACTCATTTTATAGAAAAATATCTTATAATATTAAAACTCATTTTATAGAAAAATATCTTATAATATTAAAACTCATTTTATAAGATAGGAAAATATTTTATACGTAATATTAAAACTCATTTTATAGAAAATTATCTTATAATATTAAAACTCATTTTATAGAAAATTATCTTATAATATTAAAACTCATTTTATAGAAAATTATCTTATAATATTAAAACTCATTTTATAGAAAATTATCTTATAATATTAAAACTCATTTTATAGAAAATTATCTTATAATATTAAAACTCATTTTATAGAAAATTATCTTATAATATTAAAACTCATTTTATAGAAAAATATCTTATAATATTAAAACTCATTTTATAAGATAGGAAAATATTTTATACGTAATATTAAAACTCATTTTATAGAAAATTATCTTATACGTAATATTAAAACTCATTTTATAGAAAATTATCTTATAATATTAAAACTCATTTTATAGAAAAATATCTTATAATATTAAAACTCATTTTATAAGATAGGAAAATATTTTATACGTAATATTAAAACTCATTTTATAGAAAATTATCTTATAATATTAAAACTCATTTTATAGAAAATTATCTTATAATATTAAAACTCATTTTATAGAAAAATATCTTATAATATTAAAACTCATTTTATAAGATAGGAAAATATTTTATACGTAATATTAAAACTCATTTTATAGAAAATTATCTTATACGTAATATTAAAACTCATTTTATAGAAAATTATCTTATAATATTAAAACTCATTTTATAGAAAAATATCTTATAATATTAAAACTCATTTTATAAGATAGGAAAATATTTTATACGTAATATTAAAACTCATTTTATAGAAAATTATCTTATAATATTAAAACTCATTTTATAGAAAATTATCTTATAATATTAAAACTCATTTTATAGAAAAATATCTTATAATATTAAAACTCATTTTATAAGATAGGAAAATATTTTATACGTAATATTAAAACTCATTTTATAGAAAATTATCTTATACGTAATATTAAAACTCATTTTATAGAAAATTATCTTATAATATTAAAACTCATTTTATAGAAAAATATCTTATAATATTAAAACTCATTTTATAAGATAGGAAAATATTTTATACGTAATATTAAAACTCATTTTATAGAAAATTATCTTATAATATAAAAACTCATTTTATAGAAAATTATCTTATAATATTAAAACTCATTTTATAGAAAATTATCTTATAATATTAAAACTCATTTTATAGAAAATTATCTTATACGTAATATTAAAACTCATTTTATAGAAAATTATCTTATAATATTAAAACTCATTTTATAGGATAGGAAAATATCTCTAATGTAATATTAAAACTCATTTTATAGAAAATTATCTTATAATATTAAAACTCATTTTATAGGATAGGAAAATATCTCTAATGTAATATTTAAACTCATTTTATAGAAAATTATCTTATAATATTAAAACTCATTTTATAAGATAGGAAAATATCTCGTACGTAATATTAAAACTCATTTTATAGAAAATTATCTTATAATATTAAAACTCATTTTATAAGATAGGAAAATATTTTATACGTAATATTAAAACTCATTTTATAGAAAATTATCTTATAATATTAAAACTCATTTTATAGAAAATTATCTTATAATATTAAAACTCATTTTATAAGATAGGAAAATATTTTATACGTAATATTAAAACTCATTTTATAGAAAATTATCTTATACGTAATATTAAAACTCATTTTATAGAAAATTATCTTATAATATTAAAACTCATTTTATAGAAAAATATCTTATAATATTAAAACTCATTTTATAAGATAGGAAAATATTTTATACGTAATATTAAAACTCATTTTATAGAAAATTATCTTATAATATTAAAACTCATTTTATAGAAAATTATCTTATAATATTAAAACTCATTTTATAGAAAAATATCTTATAATATTAAAACTCATTTTATAAGATAGGAAAATATTTTATACGTAATATTAAAACTCATTTTATAGAAAATTATCTTATACGTAATATTAAAACTCATTTTATAGAAAATTATCTTATAATATTAAAACTCATTTTATAGAAAAATATCTTATAATATTAAAACTCATTTTATAAGATAGGAAAATATTTTATACGAAATATTAAAACTCATTTAATAGAAAATTATCTTATAATATAAAAACTCATTTTATAGAAAATTATCTTATAATATTAAAACTCATTTTATAGAAAATTATCTTATAATATTAAAACTCATTTTATAGAAAATTATCTTATACGTAATATTAAAACTCATTTTATAGAAAATTATCTTATAATATTAAAACTCATTTTATAGAAAAATATCTTATAATATTAAAACTCATTTTATAGAAAAATATCTTATAATATTAAAACTCATTTTATAAGATAGGAAAATATTTTATACGTAATATTAAAACTCATTTTATAGAAAATTATCTTATAATATTAAAACTCATTTTATAGAAAATTATCTTATAATATTAAAACTCATTTTATAGAAAATTATCTTATAATATTAAAACTCATTTTATAGAAAATTATCTTATAATATTAAAACTCATTTTATAGAAAATTATCTTATACGTAATATTAAAACTCATTTTATAGAAAATTATCTTATAATATTAAAACTCATTTTATAGAAAATTATCTTATAATATTAAAACTCATTTTATAGAAAAATATCTTATAATATTAAAACTCATTTTATAAGATAGGAAAATATTTTATACGTAATATTAAAACTCATTTTATAGAAAATTATCTTATAATATTAAAACTCATTTTATAAGATAGGAAAATATCTCGTACGTAATATTAAAACTCATTTTATAGAAAATTATCTTATAATATTAAAACTCATTTTATAAGATAGGAAAATATTTTATACGTAATATTAAAACTCATTTTATAGAAAATTATCTTATAATATTAAAACTCATTTTATAAGATAGGAAAATATTTTATACGTAATATTAAAACTCATTTTATAGAAAATTATCTTATAATATTAAAACTCATTTTATAGAAAAATATCTTATAATATCAAAACTCAATTTATAGAAAAATATCTTATAATATTAAAACTCATTTTATAAGATAGGAAAATATTTTATACGTAATATTAAAACTCATATTATAGAAAATTATCTTATAATATTAAAACTCATTTTATAGAAAATTATCTTATAATATTAAAACTCATTTTATAAGATAGGAAAATATTTTATACGTAATATTAAAACTCATTTTATAGAAAATTATCTTATAATATTAAAACTCATTTTATAGAAAATTATCTTATAATATTAAAACTCATTTTATAGAAAAATATCTTATAATATTAAAACTCATTTTATAAGATAGGAAAATATTTTATACGTAATATTAAAACTCATTTTATAGAAAATTATCTTATACGTAATATTAAAACTCATTTTATAGAAAATTATCTTATAATATTAAAACTCATTTTATAGAAAAATATCTTATAATATTAAAACTCATTTTATAAGATAGGAAAATATTTTATACGTAATATTAAAACTCATTTTATAGAAAATTATCTTATAATATAAAAACTCATTTTATAGAAAATTATCTTATAATATTAAAACTCATTTTATAGAAAATTATCTTATAATATTAAAACTCATTTTATAGAAAATTATCTTATACGTAATATTAAAACTCATTTTATAGAAAATTATCTTATAATATTAAAACTAATTTTATAGAAAAATATCTTATAATATTAAAACTCATTTTATAGAAAAATATCTTATAATATTAAAACTCATTTTATAGAAAAATATCTTATAATATTAAAACTCATTTTATAAGATAGGAAAATATTTTATACGTAATATTAAAACTCATTTTATAGAAAATTATCTTATAATATTAAAACTCATTTTATAGAAAATTATCTTATAATATTAAAACTCATTTTATAGAAAATTATCTTATAATATTAAAACTCATTTTATAGAAAATTATCTTATAATATTAAAACTCATTTTATAGAAAATTATCTTATACGTAATATTAAAACTCATTTTATAGAAAATTATCTTATAATATTAAAACTCATTTTATAGAAAATTATCTTATAATATTAAAACTCATTTTATAGAAAAATATCTTATAATATTAAAACTCATTTTATAAGATAGGAAAATATTTTATACGTAATATTAAAACTCAATTTATAGAAAATTATCTTATAATATTAAAACTCATTTTATAAGATAGGAAAATATCTCGTACGTAATATTAAAACTCATTTTATAGAAAATTATCTTATAATATTAAAACTCATTTTATAAGATAGGAAAATATTTTATACGTAATATTAAAACTCATTTTATAGAAAATTATCTTATAATATTAAAACTCATTTTATAACATAGGAAAATATTTTATACGTAATATTAAAACTCATTTTATAGAAAATTATCTTATAATATTAAAACTCATTTTATAGAAAATTATCTTATAATATTAAAACTCATTTTATAGAAAAATATCTTATAATATTAAAACTCATTTTATAAGATAGGAAAATATTTTATACGTAATATTAAAACTCATTTTATAGAAAATTATCTTATAATATTAAAACTCATTTTATAGAAAAATATCTTATAATATTAAAACTCATTTTATAAGATAGGAAAATATTTTATACGTAATATTAAAACTCATTTTATAGAAAATTATCTTATAATATTAAAACTCATTTTATAGAAAATTATCTTATAATATTAAAACTCATTTTATAGAAAATTATCTTATAATATTAAAACTCATTTTATAGAAAATTATCTTATACGTAATATTAAAACTCATTTTATAGAAAATTATCTTATAATATTAAAACTCATTTTATAGAAAATTATCTTATACGTAATATTAAAACTCATTTTATAGAAAATTATCTTATAATATTAAAACTCATTTTATAGAAAATTATCTTATAATATTAAAACTCATTTTATAGAAAATTATCTTATACGTAATATTAAAACTCATTTTATAGAAAATTATCTTATAATATTAAAACTCATTCTATAGAAAATTATCTTATAATATTAAAACTCATTTTATAGAAAAATATCTTATAATATTAAAACTCATTTTATAAGATAGGAAAATATTTTATACGTAATATTAAAACTCATTTTATAGAAAATTATCTTATAATATTAAAACTCATTTTATAAGATAGGAAAATATCTCGTACGTAATATTAAAACTCATTTTATAGAAAATTATCTTATAATATTAAAACTCATTTTATAAGATAGGAAAATATTTTATACGTAATATTAAAACTCATTTTATAGAAAATTATCTTATAATATTAAAACTCATTTTATAACATAGGAAAATATTTTATACGTAATATTAAAACTCATTTTATAGAAAATTATCTTATAATATTAAAACTCATTTTATAGAAAATTATCTTATAATATTAAAACTCATTTTATAGAAAAATATCTTATAATATTAAAACTCATTTTATAAGATAGGAAAATATTTTATACGTAATATTAAAACTCATTTTATAGAAAATTATCTTATAATATTAAAACTCATTTTATAGAAAAATATCTTATAATATTAAAACTCATTTTATAAGATAGGAAAATATTTTATACGTAATATTAAAACTCATTTTATAGAAAATTATCTTATAATATTAATACTCATTTTATAGAAAATTATCTTATAATATTAAAACTCATTTTATAGAAAATTATCTTATAATATTAAAACTCATTTTATAGAAAATTATCTTATACGTAATATTAAAACTCATTTTATAGAAAATTATCTTATAATATTAAAACTCATTTTATAGAAAATTATCTTATACGTAATATTAAAACTCATTTTATAGAAAATTATCTTATAATATTAAAACTCATTTTATAGAAAATTATCTTATACGTAATATTAAAACTCATTTTATAGAAAATTATCTTATAATATTAAAACTCATTTTATAGAAAATTATCTTATACGTAATATTAAAACTCATTTTATAGAAAATTATCTTATAATATTAAAACTCATTTTATAGAAAATTATCTTATAATATTAAAACTCATTTTATAAGATAGGAAAATATCTCATACGTAATATTAAAACTCATTTTATAGAAAATTATCTTATACGTAATATTAAAACTCATTTCATAGAAAAATATCTTATACATAATATTAAAACTCATTTTATAGGATAGGACAATATTGCATCTTCCTATAATCATTACACACACACCAATAACAAGCAGTCTTCATTACGCTTAATTGAAATCCTTACAGGTTCAATAATCAATTATTACTGCGTGTATAAAAATATTAGTTAAATCCATTAACCCCCCCCCCCAAAAAAAAACTTCAATACACATTCAATTTTCTAATTAATATAATCAATTCAATTACTGTTAAAAAAAGTATTACCATCTTTAAAACCCAGAATGTAAATGTACTTTAATCAGTAAAAGGTTTGGTTGTTTTGTTTTACGGCATATCAACACTTTTCGGGTCATTTTATCCTGAATCCGGTTATTTTGGTACAAGTTTTGGGGAAGGGAGAGAAAAGGGGAATTAGGGAAAGGGGAGTGAAAGGGGGGGAGGGAACTTGTTTTTTGTTTTTGACTTTGCAGAACATGATTAAGTTTTGCAAAGAGAAAAAAACAAACAATAAAACATCAATGTTTGATGCATTTTGGGTCAGGAAGCCGATATCTTCAGACAGCCTGATCTTGTAGAATCAGTAATCAGTAAAAAGCAAAAGAACACATTACAAATTGTTTTAATAAGGTTAATTACTTTCCTAATTGAATAAAAAAATTCTCTCTAATGTGAAACAAAAATGTGACCAGTGTCTCATTGTATTTTAATGTCATAATTGTAACATTTTCAATAGTATGAAGAAAAAACAAAATTTTATAAACTGACACACAATAAGTATTGTATGTCAAATGAGCAAGAAAGAGAGAGAAGACTTACCCCCCATTCTTTGCACAGCCTTGACTACCGTCAGTTTAATATCATTGGTGCCCTTGATCGGATCAATACCATTTTTTTGTTTCAAGTCAAAAAATATCAAAAATGTTTTTGCCCAGGGCAGAGATGGAATGTCACTGAGGTACTCGACTCGGAAATATTTCACCTTTAAATCTGGAACCACTTCCTTTATTTGGGATGTCAGTTCTTGGTGCAGTTGGTTGCGATTCGTGAAGGATAAAGAACACACAATGTCACCCAGCTGTCGCTGGCGGATCTCGTCTAAAATTGTTTCCGATGCAATCTGACAAAATAAAAAAAAATAAAAATTGAGGTCATTGAACAAAACCAAAGAAAAAGAATACAGTCTTCACTTTAAATGTTATGAGAAACGATGTTCAAAATTTATAAAGTTGGAGTTCAAAACAGATTGGAGGACAGAGATTTCTGATGGAAGGGGAAGTGGAAACCTCAAGTGAGGGGTGGACACCACTGATGCTTGTAGGATAATGGAAACCATAATTATTAGATTAAACATTGGGCAAAACCCATTACTTCTTGAAAAATTACAAAAATAACACGGAAGTGCAACTTTGTTCATATCAGATTCATTTCAACAGTTAACATATTGAATCTTTATAATATGATTCATAGTCCAGTCGAAATATAAAAAAAGCTAGATTTTTCTTTTAATAGTAAATCAATAAAAAAACTCAGATGTGAACCATGTAAAAACATACAAAAACACAATTTGATAATAGCTACAGTATCGAGCCGGAACGAATGACTATCATGTCGATAACTCCCACTGCCGAAGGAAGAGTCTCAAATTGAGCTAATTAAAGATTTGCACTTAGCATCCAAGATCACAGACATTACCTCTCATTCAAGTTTCCTGTAAATATGAGAATATATTTTTTACAGAAATACAAGACAAGAGCCTTGTTGTGTTGAGTGGACTGTTGAATTTTATGTATGTTTTTTTAATTTCTACTACTGTTGGAGTAAATACTAAAATATATATAGTTAATAATAGTGTATAATATGTTATATGTATATACATGAAATAGTAATTATTTATATACATACAATTGTTCCATTCCATTCTTTGAACCGTTTTCCCAAATTAATGCAATTTACTTAAAAATAATTTTGAATCGATTTATGTATAAATAAAAGAGAAAGAATATGTATTTCTTAAGGAACCTATTATATAAAGGAGAGTTGTCTGTGTATATTCAGAAAGTCATAGGCTGAGTGGAAAAAAGCCAGAAAAATAAAGAGAGGTAGAGAGATAAAAGTTTTAATAGAAACATGTTACACTTTTGCCCTGAGCAACGGCGGATGGAGGAACACTAACTCTTATGAAAATAAATAAGTTATACCCCTTGAACTGTATTTGTTCAGAATCACCCAAAAAAGGTAAATGAAAGTAAATTCATAATATGTAAGTTATGAGAATGGTGATAAAAAATGCTAAATAAACAAACTCTGCATGGATCCTCATTTATTCTCCAATACGTAAATAAATTGTGTAATTGTAGGATATGTAATAAGTGATATAAAAAATATTGATCAGAATAGTAAGAAATGAATTATGAAGACAGCAGCCATTATGATAGAAAAAACAATAACTAAGGCATTATTGGAAATTGGTTGAAGAAATCAAATTATTTTAAGTAATGTTATGATATACAAGTAATTTCAATAAATAAGGAGTGTAATATGGAATTAAAACATTTATTATATTTTATCTGTGAGTGAGTTGAAAACAGATTGATCAATATAAAAAATTCTTTTTTTTTTAATTAATAACTTAAGCTGAATTAGGTGAATATTTAAGAACGCCTCTATATTACTAACTCCCAGACCGGAATATGTATACTTTGAAAGAAATTTTTTTTTTTTTTCCCTTTTTTTTTCCATGATTCACCCCAAACAAGGCAGGACGCCACTGTAAACGTAAGGGGCTACTGAGAAAAAGGAAAAGGGGAGAAGGATTAGTGGTTCAGCTTAAATTGGGATCTGAGCAGCGAGATGTCTGTTTACATTAGTTTTAAATTTCTGCATGTCAGTACTGTCGGGGAAACAGGGGGCAGGGAGGGAGTTCCAGAGGCCAGCAGCACGAGGAAAGAAGCTATTTGAGTAGAATGCTCTCTGGCATCTGGGGATCTCCACAGTGAATGAATGAGATTTAGTAGAATGTCGAGTTAGTCTAGTGAATTTACGTCGAGGGGGCACCAGAGTAGCCAACTCATCGGAGCATAATCCATTGAAGTATTTGTAAAACAAACACAAGGATGCCACATTGCGGCGATGGGACAGGGGCTGAAGCTTAGCTGACAGTGAGGGACCTATTAGGTTGACTACTCTTTTTTGGACTTTGTCAAGGAGGGAGAGACTAGTAGATGATGCACCAGCCCAGATGTGGCAACAATACTCCATGCATGGGCGAATGGTGGCTTTGTAGAGATACAGGACAATGTCAGGTGTAAGGAGTCCACTAGCACGGTAGAGGGAGCCAACCTTCTTTGCGGCAGCCTTGGCAATGTCTTCAATGTATGTGTTCCAATTCATGTTACCTGTGAATGTTAGGCCAAGGAGTCTGAATGATGAACTCTCAGGTAGGGTGTTATTTGCCATGACAATCGGTGGATGGAGAGGCTTCTTGTAGTTGTTGAAGGAAAGGAGCTTAGTCTTTGCGGCATTAAAAGTCACCAACCATTTATGGCCCCAATCCACTACAGCCTGGAGGTCATTTTCTAAGGATTCAGCCATTGCCTCAGATATGATCGCGTCTGTTTTGCCAACATGGCGAGAGTAAAGCGTGGTGTCGTCAGCAAATAAACCAATCTCAGACACTATGTCATCAGGGAGATCGTTTATATAGATCAGGAACAACAAAGGTCCAAGAATAGATCCCTGGGGCACACCAGCATTTATGTCATGTTGCTTAGATGAACGGCCATCGAGGACAACCTGGATTTTTCTTTTGTTTAGGAAGGATCTAATTATATTAAGTAGTTGCCCAGTAATACCGTATGAGCGTATTTTCAGGTGAAGCCCTTTATGCCATACCTTTATGCCAGGCCTTGGATATATCAAGCGCTACTGCCCTAGCTTCACCTGCCTTGTCGAGAGTATGATACATGCGTTCAGAGATGACTGTTAAGATGTCTGCAGTAGATCGTGCTTGTCTAAATCCATACTGGTGGTCAGATAGAAGTTTAGCATTAACTAAGTGACGTACTATCGCTAGATTGATTAAGGATTCAAAGATTTTGGCAAAGATCGGCAGTAGACTGATTGGGCGGTAGTTCTGAGGGTCGGTTCTATTCCCAGAACTCTTGTAGACTGGTACCACAGAGGCAATTTTCCAGCTATCGGGGAAGCAAGATTCGGCTAGGCATTTATTGTAAAGTTTGGAGAGGACAGGGGCCAGTTCAGCAGAGCATTTCTTTATTGCTATTACAGGTATAAGATCAGGCCCACAAGCTTTAGAGGTGTCAAGGCTTTTTATGATGTCTCTGACCTGGGATGGGGTGATGACCAGGTTATCAAGTGTGGCTTCAGTTCGCAATGGTAATTCAGGGAGAGGGTGGTTACCTGAGTCTAAAGTAGAGTTAGAAGCGAAACGCTGTGCAAGTAGTTCAGCCTTATCAGTGGCCGTGCAAACGACATCATTGTGGTTTGAAAGTGGGGGAATCGTAGATTGACCATTATTCACTACACTATTGTAGATTTTCCAGAAATCGCGAGTACCTAGTTTCTGTGACTGGATGCGTTTTTTTGTTACTCATTATACCTTCTCTTCGCTTCGCCTATCACGGCCTTGCAATTGTTTCTTGACTCTATAAATTTATGCCTATTAGTAGCTGACTTATGGTGGCTGAATTTACGGAATGCTTGTTGCCTCTCAGAAATGGCAGCTGCACATTCCAAAGTGAACCAATTAAAGCAAAGTATGTTTTTCTACCGCAAAGAATATGGTAGAACAATAATAAATAAAAATTGGTTATTCAGAAGCAAATATTGATTTGTCACCATAAAAGCTATTTTGGACTAACTAAAATACGACTGACTTAATTTTAACAATTAGAAGAAAAGATAGAACAAAAAAAAAAAATGTCAGATTAAATTAACTTTTAGTGGAAAATGTTTAAAATCCAATAAAACTGCCAAATTACATGTAGTGAATTTTGTGCATTTTTTTTTTTTTTTGCAAAGAAATAAAAGAAAGAAATTATACAATTAAATAAGGCAAAGTATTTTGAAATTGTTAAATAAAAAATTCTTTGAATTTCTAAAGCTGGCTACAGAAACCAACTCGAGTAGATCAGAAGTAAACATCACTCGTAGCTTCGGAAATAAATCCCCTGTCAGGGAGGTACCCCACGACGAGAAAGCCTCTAATATAGAACACCACATTTACAAACAAAACAAAAAATAAAAAATTACTGACCGGACTCGGTTTGTCTTGGAAACCGTTTCGAGGAGATAAGGTGAATGTGGTTTTAAAATTGTCGTTGATGTCAGCTACGTTTTGGCGTCGACAGAACAAGCAGATCAAAACAAAAAACATCAATAATTCTCCTGCAGACAACAAAAAGAGCAGCAGTTTGAATTCATCTGAAAAAATAAAATTAAAAAATTAAAATTAAATTAAAGAATAAATAAAAATAAAAAATAAATAAAAATAAAATTAAAAAATAAATAAAAAATAAAAAAATAAAAAATTAAATAAAAAATAAAAAAATAAAAAAAATTTTTAAAAATAAATTTAAAAAATTAAAAAAAAAATTAAAAAATAAAAAAAAAAAAAAAAAAAAAATAAAAAATAAATAAAAATAAAAAATAAATAAAAATAAAATTTAAAAATAAATAAAAATAAAATTAAACATGTATTAGTTTTGCAAAATAAATAACTATTTATTTGTGTCTATAGGCATATTGGTAAAAAGCACTTTGAACATGGGAATGAGGAGGAGGGTGATATTTTTTTGTTTGTTACATGCATGGTACATAGCGAGGCTATTTCGGATGATTGTGTTGTAAAACGTCATGAATGATATCCATCTTTGTTATCTGCAGCACTTTAGTATCAGAATCAATATCCTGCAATTTAACTCTAATGGACACAAGTTGCACAGAAGGTAGAGGTCAACTGACCGTAGTTATGAATAACCCTGCTAGAAACTCCACTAAAAAATGTTTGATTTTAATTTGATTTAAACCATAGACAAATGGTAGAAAACTATACAGATCCTAAATATTTGAATAAATATTTTAGGATTTTCAGAACTCCATAAAATTCTTAAATATTTAAGTTCATAACTAGTCATATAAACTATATTTTCGGTTTCTGAATTTTTTAGATGAGGATTGCTATTTGTATAATTCGGATTACTGTTCTCATCTTAAGTGTTATTTTTACGGGGGTAGCATGCTCTCGTTCCGGCAGTCATGACCGGGAGAAGTCTTCAGTAATTCGCAATTTTTCATATCGCCTGCACTGAGGACTGAACCTTCAACCTTCAGATGATTATCACTGAGAACTAAAGTTTACTATATCCACTGCGCCACGGGTCCTTGCGTGGATTACATAAAGGGTTCTGTTCGAAATTCCATCCAGATTCCCGAGTTCGACAGAAAGATTCCAGAGTTCGAAAAGATACACCTGAAGAAGGACGGAGGTTACATTAGCCGAAACGTTGTGAAAATAACATTCAAAATGAAAACAGTAGTCCGAATAATCCAAATTATATTTTTCGGTCTTCAACACAGCAGTACATTTTTTGTGGCTTTCATGTATTTTGGTATTTAACATTTTGCACTTAACGATCCCAAGATATGAACCAGGCATTCCTGCTAGTTTACATATCAGTTTGGTTGGAATCAAAAAATCTTTTTGGTTTTTATTTGTAAGGAAAATAGAGTATTTGATAGTTTTGAAAATAGAGCAGTAATAATAATAATACTATTATGGTTGTGTCCTATTCTGGCTACATATATGTATGTGTTTTTATTTGTAAGGAAAATAGAGTATTTGATAGTTTTGAAAATAGAGCAGTAATAATAATATTATTATTATGGTTGTGTCCTATTCTGGCTACATATATGTATGTGTTTTTATTTGTAGGGAAAATAGAGTATTTGATAGTTTTGAAAATAGAGCAGTAATAATAATAATATTATTATGGTTGTGTCCTATTCTGGCTACATATATGTATGTGTTTTTATTTGTAGGGAAAATAGAGTATTTGATAGTTTTGAAAATAGAGCAGTAATAATAATAATATTATTATGGTTGTGTCTTATTCTGGCTACATATATGTATGTGTTTTTATTTGTAGGGAAAATAGAATATTTGATAGTTTTGAAAATAGAGCAGTAATAATAATATTATTATTATGGTTGTGTCCTATTCTGGCTGTATATATGTATGTGTTTTTATTTGTAGGGAAAATAGAGTATTTGATAGTTTTGAAAATAGAGCAGTAATAATAATAATATTATTATGGTTGTGTCCTATTCTGGCTGTATATATGTATGTGTTTTTATTTGTAGGGAAAATAGAGTATTTGATAGTTTTGAAAATAGAGCAGTAATAATAATAATATTATTATTATTATGGTTGTGTCCTATTCTGGCTGTATATATGTATGTATGTGTTTGTGCGTAAATGGATGGAAAGGAGGCTGCTGCACTGAATGTAGAGTGTTACATTATTTGTTTTTAGATATGTATGAAAACTGAAGATAGGTAAGTATTACTGCATATAAATGGTTCCACATATAAACGGTTCCGCATATAAATAGTTCCACATACAAATATATGATCGAATATGCAAACTTACCAAATTTGGAAGGTTCGCTCTTTGATACTTTGTCTTCTTTGATCTGTAATTGGAACAAATGTTGGTAAAGATCAATCATCTTTTGTTCAGAGTGAGTTAAATTGCTTAGCGACGCTTTTAACCATTCTGATGAGTTCTTCTGCAGGTGAATGCTATGCCGCAGATGAAGTTGGCTCGTCTTGACGGCATCTTGAATAACTTTTATCTGAGTTTCAATCGAAGAATCTTTTATGGCTAACTTGTCTAAACTTCCACTTTGTTGAGTCACATTGCCAACTGCATAATCCAACGACTTGTGAAGAATCACCATGTACGCCTTGATGGCACGTAATTCTGTCTCATAGTCCTCGATGCGTCCAGACAACGACTGGATCAATTCGTTGCTGGCCAACTGCTGCTTGGAAAGTTGATCATAGTTGCCAGCAATCAAAAAGGCTTTCTCCTCAGTGAGATATTTTTTAGAAGGGTCAATCATAATGGATTGGTGATGTGATTTGGAATAAATGAAGGAAGGAGGATGAGAATAGGAAGAGTTACGTCCCTTGTGTGGACATTGGATGGACGATTTGTTGCGATAGAGAAGTGACGATTTGTTGAAAGTCAGGCGGCGTGACCGTGCTTTTTTCTTATTGAACAGCTGCCGTTGTAAATTATGGATACACGATTCAAGGTCATTGGCATAGATGACACAGGAGTCAATGATGGCATCACGAAACTGAACCAATTCTTTCATCTTGGGGCTGTGGTACCAGTAGGAACTGGATAAGATTGTTATCCAGACCAACAGGGAACTGAAAAGATGAAGAATATATTATAGGAATTTGATACACAGGCATAAAGAAGAAAATGTTGAGCTTCATCTGAGCTGAGGAGTTTGAGTAAATTCATCGCTTTAGGAACTGACTCAAAAAAAAAAAAAAAAAAAAAAAAAAAAAAAAAAAAAAAAAAAATCAAAATTAAGCCATTAAGTGGTCTTTTTTTTTTTAAAAGACAAAACTTTTTTAAAAATGTTTTTGTTTTGACCATTTTTCACGATGTATCAAAATAATTAATTTTAGATTTTGCTCATTAAATATACAGGTAAACCTCCTAATTTGAACAATTTGCAATTGGGACATTTTTTTATACCACACTTTATACTTTTAATTGGAACAACCGTACTAATTGGGACACACATTGAGAATGTAATCTGCTCCAATTACGAGATTTACCTGTATATATATAGGGTGATGGAAAAGTAACACCCTCTACTTATACTTGTTATACTTGTAAGTTATTTTTGAAATATAATTCTTACACAAAATGAGGGGGGGGGGGAAAGCAAGAGTTATGAATTGTGCGTTATTTTTTTCCTTTAGTCCTCACATTCCACGAGCGATGTTTCTGACAATGGGGAAACATGCTGTTTTCTGGGTCGGCTGCTGTTTTCAATACTCTCATAGTATTCATCACCATTCATCTGTCAAATCTATCCATCTTGTTGACTTTAATCTTCAAGTGGGGTTTTAGCCTTGATAAGTGTTGACTCAGTAGTAAAAAAAATAAAATAAAAAGTTCCTTGTGAAATCAGTTGATGCGGTTTCCAGGCAGCTTTAGAAGATGGTGGCGATTACTGGCACCCATATCAAGTTTTAAATAAAACCCCATGCTATACCCTTTCCTATCATATTAATTTATTGTAAAAATTATATTTCAGTAATAAATTACGAGCACTTAATAATAGGGAGTTACTTTCCAATCAACGTGTATATAAAAAAAAACAGAGCCATAAAAAACATGGGATGATCTTTAACATGAAAACGCTATGAATAATATTTATATATAAACTAGCAGAGCCTGTGTCTCGGTGTTGCCCGGGAAAATTGAGGAAAGCAAGAATCACAACCGGCAGAAGTAAATTGACTGGAAAGACTCTTTTCAAACAAAATGATAAGTTTTTATCCAAGAAATAAAAAATAGGCATAAATAAAACTAAATCATCATCATCAACATCAGTTTTACATGCTGGCATGTGTTGGACAGCTTTTAGAAATTAATTTCCAAGCTAACCAGGTCATTATTTATCCACCTTTCTCTCAAGTCCATCCTTATCACTTCCTCCCATGTTTTCCTTGGCCTTCCTCTGTGGGCTGCCCCTGCTACCTCAACTGTTCTACACTTACTAACCCAGAAACTCTCATCCGTTCTTTCAACGTGGCCATACCATCGAAGCCGCCTGTTCTGAACACATCTTCCTATACTGTCCAGATTTAATCTTCCTGTGATCTCATCAGCCATTAATTAGCAATACCCACTGACCATAAAACAGTTTGGAAAATCACAGATTTCAAGGTAGTTCTACTAAAATAGTCATATTTTAAAAACCAAAACACTTTTAGTCCTCAAAATACCACCATTTTGTTCAAAAATGAATATCCTTTCACATGCATTAATAAAAAATAATCTACATTATATATTTGAAAGGTTTTCAGCAAATAAAGTCATAAAAATGTTAACACCATTTACGTCACTTTTTTTGGTAAATTTATAGAAGTGCACCCCTCGTATTTCGCCCCCTAAAAAAAAAATTTCTACTTTTTTTGGCAAATTACATGTAAACAGCCTCAACAAATATCCGGTAAGAAAAAAAATTATGAAAATTTTTCTTATTTTAGATTTTAGGAGGGGGGGGGGGAATCACTTTCCTATATAAGTTATACGTAAAGTGAGCATGCATTTCTTGGCCACGGAATCTCACCCCTCACATTTTTCCCTCTAAATAAATAAAAATTCTACTTTTTTTGGCAAATTACATGTAAACAGCCATAACAAATATCCGCTATGAAAGAAAATTATGAAAATTTTTATTATTTTAGATTTTCCTATATAAGTTATACGTAAAGTGAGCACGCATTTCTTGGCCACTTAGAATCACACCTTAGCGAACACGTGTTGAAAGAAATATTCAGAAAAAAGGGGTTAGATTTCCGTGGCCAAGAAATAGGGGCTCACTTTACGTATAACTTATATAGGAAAGTGATCCCCCATCCCTCCTAAAATCTAAAATAATAAAAATTTTCATAATTCATAGCAGATATTTTTTGAGGCTGTTTACATGTAATTTGCCTCAAAAAGTAGAAACTTTTTTTTTAGGGGGCAAAATACGAGTGGTGCACGTCTATAAATTTACCCTTTTTTTTAACCCCCCCCCCCTTCTTTTAAAGATATCGTACCATTCGGCTATGAAGAATTTCGTCATGAAATTTGGAAAACAACCAGGAAAAATATCAATTTCAATTATTGTCGGGGGGGGGGGGGGTACAAATTTAATTGATCCATTATTTTTTTTTGTAATCTTAAAAATCAAAACTTCAACATGATGTGTATCCAACATTAAAATTTTTTTTTTTTTCGTACCCCAACTAGTAAATAAATCAATCTTTTATCATTTTTTATACATTAAAATTATAATTGTATGTCGTTTTGTCTTTTGGTAGTTGTAATTTTGAATTACCCTATCCGAAAAAATATTGTCCCCTTTTGAGCGAAAGTCAACAATGGCTGCTAGTATAGCAATGCAGCAGCAGCAGCTAGTTATGAACAGTTAGCTGCTAGTATTGCTGATATAACAATCAATCAGCAGCAGCTTGGTAAAATTCGTTTACAGAGTTTAAAAAAAAAGAAGAAAAAAAATGCTTTTTGTGATTCTTTTATAAAAAACATTTCAAGAAATACTTGTTTTCAAATATACTCAACTTTCGAACTTCTAGTAGTAATGACTTTCTAATTGCTAATTTAAAAAAAAAGAAAAAAAGATTCTACTTTTTTAGGCGATTAAGTCTTGACGGAAGAAAAAAAATTCAGAATTTAGAGGGGGATCAGTTTCGCACATAAATTTAATGTAAAATGATCTCCCATTTCTCGACCATTCTTGCCTATTAGTGCAATTTAAAAAATATTTTTTCAAGCTGAAAACTTGATATAAAATAAATAATTACTCTACCAGGTTCGAGTGACAAGCCCACCTCCTAAAAATGCCTTCTCTTGACCCTGTCGTATCATTAACCTTAAATCTGAGTGACAAGCCAGACCCTTAAAAAAACTCCCTTAACCCTAAGTCGAATGGCAACCTCCATCCAAAACAAAACCCCTTCCTTAACCTTATCACTAACCCTAAGTCCGAGTGGCAAGCCCCCCCCCCCCATCCTACAAAAAGCCATTAAAATCACACATAATAGTCTTAAAAAAAAAAGAAAAGAAAAAAAAGCAGACCCCCATAAAGAAAAACGCACAGGATTTATTTTCCATAGAAAAAAAATTGATTAATGCCCTAAAACGCTAGAATGGCCCGGAAATGGTGAATTATTTTACATTAAATTTATGTGAAACTAATCCTCCACCCTAAATTTTAAAATATTTGTTTTTGTTTCTTTCTTCTTACCAAGTTTTTCAAGGTGTTAACATGTAATTGCCTAAAAAAAAAGTAGAATCTCATATTTTGGGGAGGCAAGGGAGCGATTTAGCGGAAGGTGTTAATCTACAATAATACCAAAGAAATCTTGCAATATATTCATTTTTAAACAGTCCTAGTATTAGATTTCAGTTTCTTGTACATAAAATGTATTACAATTCAACTTTGAGTTCTCTAACTTCTTTTTAATGGATTCATGGTATTTTTAAGGTATTGCAGCATATTTATTTGCATTTACTGCAGATTACTTGGAAACCATTAATTTCTGGAAATTTTCAGTGGCATATTCTGATTCCTTGTATAAAAATACACTTATATGGCAAATTTTGTTGCTTAATCTTGTGTTTTAACAAAGATATAACATTTTTACAGAAGGATTTGTGTAAAAAATGTTGACGAAACGCATATGAAGAGAGAAAAATATCCAATCATGCGAGGCACAAAAATAGCCATAACTTCCTTATTTTTAATCAGATTTAAAAAATTTAAAAAGATTCTAAGATCATCAAGCTCTTTCTATATATGTTATTATTGAGATATTTTAAACAATTTAAAGGTTTTCATGTATATTGCTATTAGTTTACAATTTACTTTTTAGATATTTGTAAAAGAAACGTGCAATTTTTGCTAATTCTTTTTTTTTGTTGGGGGGGGGGGGAGTTGGTCAGTCCTCTTTAGGGGCAAACAAGTTTTCCTGGAGGTCACCATTACTTGTTCCATGAAAATAACTGTTAAGCCTAACTTTTGGTGAAGTTTGAGCAAAAGATAAAGAGAATAAGAGATATTTGAGAAAAAATTATTTTGAGCTATTTCGGTGTATTTAAGCCCCACCCCCTCCCTTTCTCCGGATTGTTGTAACCCAAGTATGAAGGTTAACAGAAAAATAATAAAGAAAAAAACCCAAGTATTAAAGATAGAAAAGAAAGTTTACTAAACAAAAGAGTGATTTAACAATCGGCTGGTTATGTTTAGCAAGCCCCATGGGATCTCGTTCTTTTTATAGAAAAAAACAGGCAAAACGAGAATTTTCACAAAAAATATCTTGCTAAGTCAGTTTTCCAACTGACGAATCTATTTTGATAAATTAAAAAAATTAAAGGAATAACGGACTAACAGTAAAGAAAAACAAAAGGAAAACAACTTTACGATTAACATCTGGAACCAACAAATTTTTACATATTGAAGCAGTTAGCTTCCAAAAATGGCTGCTAAATTTATCGATTAGTTTTGTCTGATTTTGCAAGATGACAGGGCAAATTAATTCATCCTATTAATTTGCTTTCTGATTTTTGCAGATTTCTTTCCTTTTTTTCTTCATTTTTTTTCCCCAATATCCTGAATTATGATTAAAGTTTAGCATTTTTAAGCAAAAACTCTCCCTTAAATCTTACCACTAACCGTAGGTCAGGGTTGAACGTCCTTTTTCTTAGTTCATTTGAAGTTTTTTTTGAGGGGGAGGCGGAGCATTGCCATCTGGACTTACAAAACAAACCCTCCCTTAACCGTAAAAAACAAATAATAAAATCAAACAAAATAAAATTGACATTAAGCATAATGGAATATGCGATATAGAATATTGCCGAAGAAATTGTTTTTTATACGATGGATAATTTACACGGTGAATTAATCCTAAAAAAAAAAAAATCAGAAAAAAAAAAAAAAAAAAAATTAATAAATAAATAAATTTAAAAAATCAAACAAATTGTGGATTAATTTGCTCTGTTACCAACTGCAAAGTCTGACAAAAATAATCGATAAAATTTGCCAGTCATTTTTGGAAGCTAACCACTTCAATATACCAAAAAATTTTAATGGCATTTTGTGGGTTATTTAATGTTGAAATACAATAATTATTGTAAACTATTTATTGAATACAAGTTGCTATTTTTTACCCATAGCTGAAGTACCTTTTACAATAGACTTAATCGATTGTAACTATGATTCCATAATTTGCATTAGTATTCATTATACCATTCAACTTACACACTACCCCCCCCCCCCCCCCCACAAAAAATGGAAAGATAAAAACTTTATGAACAAACTAAAAGTACATCTTTTAAATGATCAAATTTCACCTGAACAAAGAAAACCTTGTTCAGCGAACCGTGCGGAATTCCCAAAAGCTCTAAAATTGCTGCTTCATCCAATGGCGGCCATGATATAATCTGTGCTGTTCTTCATGGTAACAACTAAAAATAGAAAACTATATTAAAACAAATATCAAGGTTTACTCTCACCAATAATAGAGGTGTTAGCTATTATAAGAATATGCATCATATCTCGCTCTCATATATATATATATATATATATATATATATATATATATATACACTAACAGGGTTACCCAGAGTTGCCCAGGTTAGAGTCTGGCATAGAATCATGTGCATTATCATATTAAGGAGAGTTTACTTTAAGAGCAACCTTGATGTTGCCAGCTAGATATCTTACCCACTGAGCTATTCAGATTTACGTTAATACTCTTAACCCAACGCTTATAAATAGATTAATTTCATTGTGTAACACGTGTAAGATTGAACACATTGTGTTTTTATATATAAGATTTAAATGATAAACATCCATCGAGGTGTTTAGAGAATTGTAAAATAAAAGATTAAAAGATTGAAGAATCTCACGAAAATTATGACTTTGGATTGATTACTTCATGGTCATTGGAATGAATCAATATAATATATATGCTCTGAATTGTGTAATACAACTTCATTGAGCTTGCAATTGGAAATTTTCGGATATTATAAGGAGTATAACATTGAAAATATATAATCCTTATAAAAACCTACATATATATATATATATATATGTAGGTTTTTAATATTTTATAAATAAATATTATTTATTTATTACTTACAGACATCGATGTTTCATGCTTACACAATCTTCAGTGCAGGAAGCTCATTCCCGACGGTCGACGGGGGCGAACTTCAATCACAAATCGCCACTGATTCGCAGTCAAGAGAACTTACCAGTTGGCCACCAAAAATTAGCTTGAAATTTAGGAGGAATTTAACTTTGTAAATACCAAATCGGCGAGTATTCACAACAAGCGGCGAAAAGTGATCAACAACAACAACAAATCGTGTTGGATCTCTCTATATATATGGTAAATCCAGGTAAAGTAAATAGCCACGGGATAGGAATCCAAAGAATTTCAATCGGGCTTATAAAAAGTGTTCAATATCAAATAGAGCTTTTATGTATATGATTTGATCCTTCCCTCAGATGGTATTCAATCTGATGGAAAGATCAAATTATAATTCTGCATGATGAGATCTCAGCTTTTAACTGCTGTAGATCAATAACATCGACATGTCAGTGTCGCAGATTTTGTACATGTCTGTTTGAATAAAAACAACTAATATATATATATATATATTTATATATATCAATATTTTCAATAAATAAATATTAATTATTTTTTTAACCTACAGACACTGGTGTTTCTCGCTTATGCAGTTATCAGTGGAGATGACAATCATTGCTGGCCGAAGGATTCGAACCCAGTCACAAAGTCACCCTTATATATATATATATATATATATATATATATATATAAAATCTAGCAGGGTTACCCGCTGTTGCCTGGGTTAGAGTGTGGGATAGCATCATATGCAATATGATATTAAAGAGAGTTTACTTTAACAGCAACTTTGATGCTATCAGCTAGATATCTTACCCACTGAGCTATTCAGATATATGGTAATACTCTTAAACTAATGCTTATAAATCGATTAATTTCATTGTGTAGAATATATATATATATACACACACACACATTTAAGCAAACATTACAAAGCAACACTGAGTGCCCCTGCCTGACGAGCCCTCTTTTCACTTTTTCAATTTTCCGAATGGTCCATTCAGTGTTTCGGTCAAATTGCTGTATGTAAGTTCCATGTGTTTCTTGTTCCACTTTCTTTCCTTTTTTATGAGTACTCTCGACCCGTCTCGGTGTCAATTTTGGTTTCTTAAAAAACATGTCTTTACTGTTGAGGTTTTTTTATTATAATTATAACATACATACATTTACACACACATACATACATTTACACACACATAGTAATAGTCTTCGTTAGGCATTGCATGGAATCATCACACTAAATGGTTTGACATTAGTAGGGACAGTGTTTAATTTAATCATTTAATTACTTATATATTCTGTTATTATGCAACCAAACATCTGAATTATACCCACATCTACCGATTTAATAAAACTATATAATCAAAGATCTGAGTGGCCAATGGCAAAAAAATCTGAAAATAAGATGAATTTTCCAACCTGGGGGAGACCATGCCTCCCCCCCCCCCCCCCAATAAATTTCACAACCACTTTTGCTTTTAAATTCATTAAATTCTGTTAAAATTAGCTTTTTGTGTAAAAAAGTTTATTTTGTGTGTAATAAAAGTTTAAAACAGTAAAAATATGTTTGGTCCAAAAAATAAATTAAAAAAGAAAAACAAAAAAAAAACATGGCCATTAGCAAGACAAAGACCCCCCCAGGTTCGTATGTGGAGATAGAAGACAGGAAGTCATTCTTTGATGAAACAAAAGTCTTCTATCCCCTCATACCCGCATCGTTAATCGTTTGAGACAAAGAGAAGAGAGAAAAACAAAAACAGGAAAGGATAAAGTTAGATAAAGCGAGAAAGAAGAAGAAAAAGAAATAAAATCGAATCAAACGACGAAAAAATAAAGACATAATTCGTTCTTTGCTTATAAAAAAAAACAAAAAAAAAAAACTGCTTGTTTTAAATTTTGTTTAAACAAAAAACAAACAGAATTGCACTAAAGAGCAGAGATTTCACATCAGCACAACACAGGTGTTTTTTTTTTTAATTTCTAAGTTCAAATAATGGCATTAACGAATCATACGCTGTCAAGTTTGGACATCCAAAAACGTAAAGAAAAATAACATTATTAAAAGAATGCTTGTTACATAATTAAATACCTTACTAGATGACCTATGACCCGTAGAGCCAACGTTGGTACATTGTATATTAGTGTACACATTTGATGCCCTCGCGAAGGTAAATAAATATTTCAAAAGTACATTTATTTATTGATAGTTTATCGAACATGTATTAGATTTGAAAAAAATTGTACAACTAAAACATTCTTATTTACAATATTTTTACACTTTAACATTTTTGCTACCTTTGGCCTCGACTTAATTTCTATAATTAGGTATTCCAAGCCAAAATGTTACACTTGGCCACATATTTTCATTACATGTGAAAACTTTTAATGTGGCCACATAGATATTTGCAAAACAAACAATGATACGATGTTGTTTTTTTGGTAGCACAATAATTAGCCACCGATTTATGATCGTTCAAAGTTCGTTGGAAATTAGAAAACTTGCAGTCTTGTGTGCTATTTGTCCGGAAGGCAAATTTCACACTTTTATTTTTAATTAAAAATGCAGGTTGCGAACAAGTGAAAAATCCTCACAAATGTAACGTCATCTTGTGGGAAATGAAAATTAATCAAAATGGAAGCAATAATTAAGATCAAACAAAATTTGAGCAATATTCCATTACCCTTCCAAAAAAAAAAAAGTACAGAAAATTATGTGGAAGCGCAACTTTAACTGTCCATCTAAGACTTATTTTAACAGCTAACACATTGAATCTTCTTAATATGATTTATAGCACATTAGTGGTGAAACTTCGGTTTTCTTTTAATTGTAAATGAATAAAAAAAAAAATAAAAAAAAATAGATTTGGACCACAGAAACACAATTTGATAATAGTGTACAAATTTCTTTAGTAAATACTAAAGAAATTTGTACACTATTATCAAAAGTTTTCAACATTATTTTTTTGGTGAAAGACAACTTAAAACATTATATTAAGCTCACCATATTGACGAATGATTCTTTTTCTTCATCATCTCTGCAGGCAAAAGTATAATTATCTCTCTCTTCCCCCGGGGCAAAACCTGTGTCTTCCCCGGTCGGCCCCTCGTGCTCTAACCCAACGGTCGACTTCCGCTGTCCCTCGCCCCACTATCTTCTCGCTCTCTCCCAACCCCTCTGCAAGTAAAAGTGTGTCTTCCCCTGTTGCCCCCCTTCATTCACTCCACTGTCTTCCCGCTCGCTCTCCCCACCTTCCCCTCACTCCGTTGCAAACCTAAGTACTACCCCCATATCCTGCGATCGAACCCATAACCTTTAGATCTTGGACCTCTGTCTATAACAACAGGAGTACGGAAGATAGTCTTCTGAATAAACGAAGTCTGAAGTTGACATGCGTTTAATGCGCGCATGCATGCGTAGATCGTATCCATGTCACACGTTTACGACCATTTCAATACGAAGAAACGAATGTTTTTTTCCAATTTTTGGATATTAAGCTGGAGGATTCAGAAAATGTCAACTTTATGGTGGTCTGTCGAGTATCTCGGGAGACTTTTCCAGACAAACACACAGACGTTTCGCCTGTACATAATAGATAGAACTATCCTTATATGCACAGAGACACAGACTATCGTGCATACCAAATTTGAAAGAATCCAATTTTTTTTCACATAAAAAAATAAACCACCTCTGACCAAAAATAATGACTCAACTTGAAGTAGCCTGGAAAAAAAAAACGTAACTATTTTTTTCCTGTTGTGTTCTATCTTTTGTTACACATTTTTCTCTTACAAATGTTGGCTCCCAACTTACCTACAATTTTTATAATCCAATTCACTTGAGAAAAAAACACAACAAAAATTATGTTCATATTACAAACACAGTCAGCTGTTGCTAACATTCGTTTTAATATATACTGAATTACCTCCCTTTGTGTTATGTAACACTTATACATATAATTAAATGAAAACGTTAAAAGATTTGTTTTATGTATTTAAACAAGGAAAGAGAAGACTGTAAGAAACCGTGGAATTGCCACAGGGTTCTGCTGGTATGTTTATATTTTGCCTGTAACACTCCAATGATTTTATCATACAATTTCTGTAAATTCTCCTGAGCCAGGATTTGAAACCCAACCTTCAATGTTTAATACCGGTATCTTACAATAACGGCACTTTAATTAAATATGAAAAAAATAATAAATTTTCTCATCTAAAATAAATATTAAGATTCATTTATATTTAACAGATCTATTCTGCGAGTCATCTTCATAGGAGAACTAGACGACACCATCATTCTCGGTTCGCCTATCAGCTGTACGTGTCAAATTTGTCTAAAATCGGAGTGCATGGCAGTGCGCCTCAACACGATCGCCGCTGCTCACCCAGCATTGTTCCTCTTGCAAAATGGTTTTGCAATGCCGTATCTTCTATTTACATTAAGAAGTGCACCACGTTACCCCAAAGTCAAACTTCTGGAAAACTTTGACAAAATTCTTCGTCGTTTTCACAGTGAAATCTGTAACTTTGAAGATTTCACCGTAACTGAATGGCGTCAGGCTATTCTGCCTCTTTAGTTTGGCGGTCTTGGTCTACGCTTTGCAACTGATACTGCGCTACTGATATTCGCTTTCTCGATCCATGCTTCGGCAGATCTCATCAACAGGATTCTGTCCTCACACACCCAAATCCTCCTTTTCATACAACCATTCTGTCAACTTGGACAATGACTGCCGATCTTCAAAAGCCGACCGATTTCAAGCAGCAATCATCCTAGGACTACACATGCAGCCAATCTCATTTCACGGAATCGATCCGTACTTGCAACCAGCACAGAGTCGCTTGTCTGAGAGCACCTGGTGCACTTCACAGCAGAATCCTTTTTAAGACCATGACATCAGGATTGTTGTCTTACAATGGTTGGAGCGCCATTTACGTCATTCACACCTATGCTGCTAAGGTCAAACTGTTGATGAATTTGCCGTGCACCTCCTATCCTGCAGATTTAGTGCTAGTCATCTGTTTTGTCACTCACTGTTTTCGCACTCAATGACGTGTTGAGGTGATGGTCACCGACCTGGTCGCATCACACCATTTGATTTTCAGGCTGAAAAGCCACTCGCTTCAGCCTCGTTCCTGCAAGTGACTATCATCCTTTCAATATCTCACATGAACTGTGCAATATTGTAACCTAGGACACCTGATGTTTCGACCAAGATAGACTTAAAAAATCAAACGGTCAGTTAGGAATATGGATTTGGCATTTTTTCTGGTTTTGCTGAACTAAGCTGCAGAGTTGGAATTCACGGCAGATTACATAATTTTTGACAGCATAAAAGAGTCAGAACAAATCGCATCCCATATAAAAGAGTCAGAACAAATCGCATCCCATATAAGTGGTTTTCCGGAGTGTCACATCGGCGACCATCACCTCTGGCTTACTGGCCCCAGAATTGATGCAAACCCAGTAGACTCAAGACCCCATTTGACCACGTCATTGAGTGTAGAGTGACAAGGCAGATGACCGGCACTGAATCTGCAGCAGAGGGATTGCGGGGTAAACTCGTCAACAGTTTAGCCGCAGCGGTATTGATGTGGATGACATATTTAAAAGCATTATTGAATAAAATAAAAAATACAATATTTTATTTTAAAGATTGAAAAACATTTTTAAGATTATAAATATGAGTTGTAATTTTTAATATGAATCTGCACATTGCTAGAGAGCCTGTCTCGATTGGTCAGTCATGCTACAGTTTGTATCGATTGGTCAGTCATGCTACAGTTTGTATCGATTGGTCAGTCATGCTACAGTTTGTATCGATTGGTCAGTCATGTTACAGTTTGTCTCGCTTGGTCAGTCATGCTACAGTTTGTATCGATTGGTCAGTCATGCTACAGTTTGTATCGATTGGTCAATCATGCTACAGTTTGTATCGATTGGTCAATCATGCTACAGTTTGTATCGATTGGTCAATCATGCTACAGTTTGTATCGATTGGTCAATCATGCTACAGTTTGTATCGATTGGTCAGTCATGCTACAGTTTGTATCGATTGGTCAGTCATGCTACAGTTTGTATCGATTGGTCAATCATGCTACAGTTTGTATCGATTGGTCAATCACGCTACAGTTTGTATCGATTGGTCAATCACGCTACAGTTTGTATCGATTGGTCAATCACGCTACAGTTTGTATCGATTGGTCAATCATGCTACAGTTTGTATCGATTGGTCAATCATGCTACAGTTTGTATCGATTGGTCAATCATGCTACAGTTTGTATTGATTGGTCAATCATGCTACAGTTTGTATCGATTGGTCAATCATGCTACAGTTTGAAATCGCATTTTCACAGTGAAACATGCAGATTGAATGGAAACACTTAAGAACTTCCGTTTTTATTAAATTTGTATTTCGTTGTCAATCTTCTAAAACAGTCTAAGAATTAAAAAAAAAAAATGGCAGTCTAAGAATTAAAAAAAAAATGGCAGTCTAAGAATTAAAAAAAAAATGGCAGTCTAAGAATTTAAAAAAATAAAAATGTCAGTCTATTAACAAAAAAAAAAAAATGTCAGTCTATGAATCAAGAAAAAAAAAAATGTCAGTCTATGAATTAAAAAAAAAAATGTCAGTTTAAGAATTAAAAAAATGTCAGTCTAAGAATTAAAAAAAAAAAAATGGCAGTCTAAGAATTTAAAAAAAAAAAATGGCAGTCTAAGAATTTAAAAAAAAAAAATGGCAGTCTAAGAATACTAATCTTTTTTTATGGCATAGAAAAGTTGCAAAGTTTTATCTCTTTTTTTTTTTTTTAAACTTAGTTCACCTCAAACAAGGTAAGTTGTCACTAGACGTTTTGGGCTACTGAGAATTAGAGTGAGAGTTTTTGGTGTCATCCTAAATTGGGAGCTGTGCAACGAAATGCGTGTTCACTTAGTTTTATATTTCTGCATGTCGATACAGTCAGGTAAACAGGGAGGGAATTCCAAAGGCTATCAGTACGAAGAAAGAAGCTATTGGAGTAGAAGGCTCTCCGGCATCTGGGGACCTCCACAGTGAATTGATGAGATTTAGCTGATTGTCGGGTTGGTCGAGTGTATTTACGCCAAGGGTACACTAGAGCAGCAAGTTCATCGGAGCACATTCCATTGAAGTACTTGTAAAACAGGCACAAGGATGAAACATTGCGGCGATGGGACAGGGGCTGGAGCTTGGTGGATAGTGAGGGACCTATTAGATTAGAGACTCTTTTTTGGACTTTGTCTAAGAGGGAGAGACTGGTGGATGGTACACCAGCCCAGATGTGACAATAATATTCCATGCATGAGCAGATGGTGGTTTTGTAAAGATATAGGATATTGTCAGGCGTGATAAGTTTTCTAGCTCAGTAGAGGGAGCCCACTTTCTTTGCAGCAGACTTGGCAAAATTTTCTATGTATTTGTTCCAATTCATGTTACCTGTTAATGTTAGGCTGAGGAGTTTAAACATTGAACTCTCAGGTAAGTGTTATTTGCCATGGCAATCGGTGGTTAAAGAGGTTTCTTGTAGTTGTTGAAGGAAAAGAACTTTGTCTTAGCAGCATTAAATGTTACCATCTATTTATGAACCCATTCCATTACAGACTGGAGATCACTTTCTAAGGATTCAGCCATTACCTAGGATATGTGTGCGTCTGTTTTACCCACATGACGAGAGTAGAGCGTGGTGTCGTCAGCAAATATACCCATCTCAGACACAATGTCATCAGGGAGATCGTTTATGAAAATCAGGACCAATAAAGATCTAAGTATCTATCCCTGAGTTACACTAGCATTTATGTCATGTTGTTCGGATGAACGGCCATCGAGGACAACCTGGATCTTTCTTTTGGATAGGAAGGATCTAATTATATTAGATATTCATCCAGTAAAACCGATATCTTCGGAAAGATAAAACTTACTCAAAATAAGTTGTCATTGTCAACAATCAGTGCAATAGTTTTTCAGTGCAACAGTTTTTCAGTGCAACAGTTTTTCAGTGCAACAGTTTTTCAGTGCAACAGTTTTCCAGTGCAACAGTTTTTCAGTGCAACAGTTTTTCACTGCAACAGTTTTTCACTGCAATGATTTGGCTATTAATTGGGAAATATTTGCCCAAATCATCAGACATTTACACTTTTCTATCAACTGATGTTTGGTTTAGGGTTAGGGTTGGGGTTGGTTAGGGTGAGGGTTAGGTTGCAAATGAGGAGACTTTTCTTAAGTGACAATCAAACAAAATTCAGGGAGAAGTAGATGCATGCCTTTTCTAAAGTTATTAACGCAAAGTAAGCAAATGAGAATGTTTATTTGGCAGGAGAAGAACATGATCAGGTTTCCAGGGACTGTTTCCTGCTTCCAGTATAGGCTAACCCAATATCATTTACCCCATATGGTCCATATTACTTGAAAGGAAGATTTAGGGGGGGGGGAGCAATGCCAAGTAAATCTCTTTGCCCTAGAAATGTCTTAAAACAAGACAGCAGGGTATCATGATGACCTCCCTAGGACAGACCAGCTGACTAATCAGACTTAGCCTTTGATAAAAGATAAAACATTTCTTATCTAAAAACTCCCACAAACTTTCTCCAAGTGAAGAAAAAGACGAAGACAACAAAGAAAGAGAAAAATAGAAGAGAAAAACCATTATCATTAAATTCTATATTAAGTAACTGATAAAGCAAGGGAAAATTTATGACCCCCCTCCGCCCCATTAATTGCACCTTCATATTTTCATGGACTCTTTCTATACAAAAATATAGTTTATATAATAAAGCTTGGGTTTATTTTATGGCATATCAACCTTTTCTTTATAGATGGATGGTTTTACAGAAAAACCTTTCTTTTTTTTTTTCAATTTCACTTGTGTACTGGAAACCAACAACATTTTTTTTTCACAGTCAAAACAATTGAGTATAATCCTATTTCTACCAAACAGCCATATCCAAGGTATAATTTTCTACTTTTTTAGAGATATCACGTCTGGATAAATTATTCTTTTTCTCATAGAAATCGCTCTAGACAAGGCATGAAGCCACTTGATGTAAGGAGCTAACAAGAACGAAAGATGATTAACGCAAAGACAGGAGATGCCTATTGACCGTAGTCTTGAAAAGACCAAGGCTATAGGTAGGAGGAAAACAGTCAGCAGGAAAAGAGTTCCACAAGCCTGCAGTTCTTGGAAAGATGCTATTGGAATAAGAAGCTGTATTACAATGAGGTATCAAAATAGCGAATTGATGGAGACCACTAGACCAATGAGTCAAACGAACTGGAACAAAAGAAGCGGGGAATAGATCACATAATTCTGAAGAACACATGCCATAATAGTATTTATAGAAAAGACTGAGACTAGCATTAGCAACATCGCGTCTGTGAGTGAAAAGGTGTAGGGAAAAAGAAAGGATGCGTCCAATTAAATTACAGATACGTTTCTGTACCTTATCATGAACCCTCAAATGGGACAGAGATTCACCCGCCCAAATATGACAAGAGTACTCACCGATTGATGCAAACAAAATCACGATTTATAAATTTTATTGGTGTTTTACTTAGTTTATATTTAAAAATGAGTAATTTTTTTTCAATTAAAAATTGAAAACACTCAAATTAAAAAGAAAATCAAAAATCAAAAACAGAAAACAAATTTAAACAAGAAGAATGGTCATTACAATAAGAATAAAGTAAACATTGCATGAAGAAATATTTGATCCAAAGGCACACAAGATGATTTCCTGGCCTTGATAACTATCTTTGTTGCAAATAATTTTAATTTTAGACCATTTGGGATATTTTAAGTAGAGTAGTCCATAGAGTGAATGTGGTATTGTGGTGATTGCCGAAGTGAAAGTAATGGACAAATGGTGAAAGAATGAAAGGAACAGTGTTTAGACAAATGGGTAAAAATGCATCTAGTTAAGAGTAGGGTAGACAAAAAGTGCACCCCTCCTATATATATATATATATATATATATATATATATATATACACATACATACACACACACACTTTTGAAGGTTTTGTGCCTAATTTGTAAATTTCCACCCCATTTTTTTTGCATGGAGAGTAAAAAGAGGACCTTGGGTTTACTTTCGGCAGCCCCGTAACTCTCGTTTTCCCTTATTTTGTCCTTTAGTCCTCACATTCCATGAGCGATGTTTCTGACAAAGAGGAATAATTGCTGTTTTCTGGGTCGAATCTATCCATCTAACACGTATCATTGGCTAGTTTTTGATCTTGAAGTAGTATTTTATTTTTGGTTCCTTACATGAAGTGGCTTCATGTCTTGTCTGGTGCAATTTCCATAATAATAAAAAAAAAAGTTTCTAAGTGTAGTATCTGTTTTGCCTTTGGTCAGAGGAGGAGAGATCCTTCTGAACTGAGCCAATTTTTATTTTTGTCCCTTTCAGAATGTCTCATGCAGAACTCGATACCCCTCACATTAATAACCAACATTGTGCTTGTCAACCTAATAGGTCCCTCACTGTCAGCTAAGCTCCAGCCCCTGTCCCATCGCCGCAATGGGGCATCCTTGTGTTTATTTTACAAATACTTTAATGGATTATGCTCCGATGAGTTGGCTACTCTGGTGTCCCCTTGACGTAAATTCACTAGACTAACTCGACATTCTACTAAATCTCATTCATTCACTGTGGAGATCCCCAGATGCCGGAGAGCATTCTACTCAAATAGCTTCTTTCCTCGTGCTGCTGGCCTCTGGAACTCCCTCCCTGCCCCCTGTTTCCCCGACAGTACTGACATGCAGAAATTTAAAACTAATGTAAACAGACATCTCGCTGCTCAGATCCCAATTTAAGCTGAACCACCAATCCTTCTCCCCTTTTCCTTTTTCTCAGTAGCCCCTTACGTTTACAGTGGCGTCTTACCTTGTTTGGGGTGAATCATGTAATCATGTATGTGATTCTGCCCTCAAACGGAAGCAAGTTAATAGAAACACAGAAAAATGGATATATTTTAATAGTTTATGCGAGTACCAAATTGTTAAGAAATGGTATTTATAGATGACAATTTATTTGTTTTATGACGAAACTTTAATTCAAGTCATTAAACTGAACTTCGGATACATAAAATAGCAGATATTTAAAAAGACAACACATGAAAGTTAAAAAAAAAGTATACCTGCTTTTCTAACCCATTATAGATGTGGAGGTGTTAGGGGTGTAGTATTAAAACACTATTTAGTTTATTGCACATATTTTATGGGGTATTTAAGTTTATTTTATGTGAATGACATTTTTATTGAATAATTACCTCCCTCCACAAAATGTTAGACATATCGGACTAGTTCAAGGCGATCCATACATCGCCATAGACTAGTTAGATTCATGAACAGAATCTTTCAAATATTTTGATGATTACAAAAACAAAATAGAACTACCTGGCTTTGTTAGGGTTAGGGTTAGGGATAGGAAACTAGAAGAGTTAAAAAAAAAGGTGTTTATAACATCTTTTTCTTTTAAAATGTCTTCAGTCGCGTTAGGTTTGTTTTTTTAAACAGACCGTTCCCTCCAACTGTTACTCCCTGTATAACTCTAATTTATGCTCAAACCTTTGCAACTGCTTCAATATAATACACAAAAAGAGAAAAGAAAAAGTTACTGTCAGCCAACTGTCCGATCTAGTTTCAGTGTTTGTTTTTGAACTACTACTAGTAAAAAATGAAAGAACTCCCCCTCCCCCCTCTAAAAATCAAAACCGAATTAAAACTTGATCTCAGACAAATAATGACTCAATATCCTATCAGATGGAGCTGTATCCTATTCGGAGACACTTCTCATGATAGATACTACCATGAAAGTGCAGTAAAGTGTTAATATTGAATGGTTATGTAGAACAGCAGTAAACAAAGCATGACACTCTAAAATGTGGTTGAGTCATCTGATGAATCGTTCATGATGGAAACCAATGGTCATGCCTAATTAAAGAAAACTTATTTTATTCAATTATTATAACACTCTGCCCGAGAAGACAACGAGCTCTATATATAAGTGCAAATCCGAAAATCTGAGCCAGTTTTAAAAGCTGATACTTGTCAGCTATCAGTAAGATATAAAGTAGAGTTAATCAATCTTGTTTCCCCGAAAGTTTTTTCCCTATAAAGTTTAATCAAACAAAATACTAAAATTTTTTCCCTATAAAGTTTAATCAAACAAAATACTAACATTTTTTCATTATAAAGTTTAATCAAACAAAATACTAAAATTTTTTCATTATAAAGTTTAATCAAACAAAATACTAAAATTTTTTCCCTATAAAGTTTAATCAAACAAAATACTAAAATTTTTTCCCTATAAAGTTTAATCAAACAAAATACTAACATTTTTTCCCTGTAAAGTTTAATCAAACAAAATACATGCTAAAATTTTTTATCAGTTTTGGAATTGAGTCACGTTTGAAAACCATTCCATTTTTATTGTTTTAATTAGAATTTGTAATTAACTCATCAAGTGACCCATTTCTTACTATCTGTTACTTCCATCCTCTCTCAATGTATGTGGTATGGCCCCCTCCTTCCTTTTATTCTATACATTATCTATTACTTTTGCTTCTGTCACTCTCTCTCTTTATTAACAGTTGAAGATAATAAAGAAAGGAAACATTAACATGTGTAGGGACGACAGTTGTCTCTTCTCCAGTTGCCCCGCTCTCCATCTACCCCCCCCCCCGACTCCCCTCACCCCGTTGCAAAAGTAAATACTGTCTCTCCGGTTGCCCCCCCCCCCTTCCCTTCCCTTTGATGTATATTTAGGTGACCATTAAAAAAAAATATTGTGGAGTCGATGAGGATTGAACCATCTAACTCTAGCCCTGGGTTCTTTGTTGTTACCGACTGCGCCACACGAAGTGAGTAAAAAAACTTTGCGCAGAGCAAATGATTGATCAAATGGCAAACAAATTTAAGGCACCCCGTCACATGTTTTTTTCCAATTTTTCGATATTATGCGACCGGAAGCTGGCCAATTCAGAAAACGTCAACTTTACGGAAATCTGTTGAGTATCTCGGGAGCCTTTTGCAGACATACAAACAAACATACAAACACAAACATACAAACACAAACATACAAACACATAGAAACAAACAAACATACATACACACAAACAAACATACACACAAACAAACATACACACAAACAAACATACACACAACTCTCTTTTAACAGATAATTATATATATACATGATAGGGCAGGGGAAGAGGCGCAGACTGTCAGCTCGACGGTTGAGTTTCAATCCCGGCTTGTGGCACTAACTGGTCTAGCCGCACTGAAGAGCTGTAATACAGCAAAACAGTCTGTATGTGGATGACTATATTAAGCTCCCTTCCTAGGTAGAGCTTATTTGTAAGGATATCGCCAACTGCCATTAGCTTTAAGGCATAGCTCATTGGGTAAAACTAATTTGAGCTTCCGGTACTTGACAATGTTTACATTGAGATATCACTTACATTCAGTCAGTGTCGTATGATAGCGCAGGAGAAGAGGCATCGACTGTCAGCTCGAAGGTTGAGTTTCAATCCCGGCTTGAGGCATTAACTGGTCTAGCCACACTGAAGAGCTGTGATACAGCGAAACAGTCTGTATGTGGATGACTATATACATATCTAAATGAATAAATGTGAAAGTGTTTTTCATTTATCATTCCTATATTACCATCAAAATGGGTTACTGTTATTTAAATAGTGCTCACCTCTCGAGCGCTGGCTTATCTAATCCCACTTTCCCGACCTTGTGTCACATCTTACCTTGTGGGAGGTAGATAAATAAATTCAATACAACATTGTATTTACCTCCCCAGGAGGTTAGGCACTAGGCCAGTTTTATCTTACTCCCACAAGGTAAGATGTGACCCAAGGTCGGGTCGGGAAAGTGGGACTTAAAAAGCCAGAAGGTGAGCACTCTGGCCATTAAAAATTGCCTGGGCAGCCCCGTCGGCATTCCCCGGTAGGGGCGCCTCAGGCAGTAAGCAATAAACTTACTCCTCCCCAAAGAGGGGATGCAAAGCCTGGGAGGGTGGACCTCCTAGAACTGCACAGGACAGACCCATAGACCGGCGTAAATCAATACCCGAAGGCCAAGACAATACCAGTCTATGGGGTGTAGTATCCATCGGAACAAAGGCCGATCAATAATACAACATGTTATTTACCTCCCGAGGAGGTTAGGCACAAGGCCAGTTTTATCTTACTCTCACAAGGTAAGATGTGACCCAAGGTCAGGTCGGGAAAGTGGGACTTGAAAAGCCAGCGCTCGAGAAGGTGAGCACTCTGGCCATTTAAAAATTGCCTGGGCAGCCCCGTCGGCATTCCCCGGTAGGGGCGCCTCAGGCAGTAAGCAATAAACTTACTCCTCCCCAAAGAGAGGAGGCAAAGCCTGGGAGGGTGGACCTCCTAGAACTGCACAGGACAGACCCATAGACCGGCGTAAATCAAGCCCCGAAGGCCAAGACGATACCAGTTTATGGCGTGTATCAATCAATGATACGACATTTTATTTACCTCCCCAGGAGGTTAGGCACAAGGCCAGTTGTATCTTACTCCCACAAGGTAAGATGTGACCCAAGGTCGGGTCGGGAAAGTGGGACTTGAAAAGCCAGTGCTCGAGAAGGTGAGCACTCTGGCCATTAAAAATTGCCTGGGCAGCCCCGTCGGCATTCCCTGGTAGGGGCGCCTCAGGCAGTAAGCAATAAACTTACTCCTCCCCAAAGAGGGGAGGCAAAGCCTGGGAGGGTGGACCTCCTAGAACTGCACAGGACAGACCCATAGACCGGCGTAAATCAAGCCCCGAAGGCCAAGACGATACCAGTTTATGGCGCGTATCAATGATATAACGTAGACATTTGAAATACTTTATATATAGTAAAGATGAACGATCAAAGAACTGACATTAGATAGGCTAATTTGCATATCTGTTTTTTAAACACTTCATAATTAATTAATATTTGATGATATTCATTTCTAATTTTATTGTACTATTTTATCTTCCTATGTCCAATAGTTTTGTCGATATTAACAGTAATTAAAATGATTTAATAAAAAAACATGGATAACTTTAAAAAAATCTATTCTTAACATCGTTTGCAAGAATTCTCACCGACCAGAAAAACGAGAAAGAGGTTTGCTAGCTGCAAGCGAACTACTGATTGGCTGTCTATCTGTGGCCCCCGTTTCCCTCAACGATACCGTATTATTTTTAAATTCACGTCTGATGTCGCTGTAATGCTGAGAACAGATATTACACTTTGATCTTAGCCAAAAGACCAAGAACTACAAAAGCAAAGTTTTATTACTATATATTTTCAAATGAATGAAAAAAAATATGATTTAATCTATCATTGTATTCGGTTCTGTTGTCATAAGACCATCCTCCCAGGAATTACCTCCCCCTTTTTAAGAGGTTGGGGGGCAACCCTCCCAGGTATTATATCCTCCTTTGAGAGAGGGTTAATGTAATGTAGTATCTGTTCTGTTGTCATGAGACCATCTTCCCAGGTACTACCTTCACCTTTTGAGGTGATGCTGGTGGTGTAGTATCTTTTCTGTTGTTCCTTCTCCTTTTATGGGTAAGATCCTCCCAGTTTTCTGTTGTAATGATACCATCCTACCAGGCATTACCTCCTCCTTTGAGGGTTAGTGTATGTAGTTAGTTCATCATGACATACTTTCAGCCTAGCAAAATCATGCGACCGAAGAGAGCATATATTTGTTAGTATATTAACTATTTGAACTTGAAGCATCAAAATGGCTGAACTGGATTTGGCATTAAATAACCCAAAAAAGGGTTGATATGGCGTCAAATAAAATAACCAAAGCGAAACAATTCATATGCAGAAAAAGAAGTTGAATGAATGCTTCATTTGTTTCAATTCAAGGTTAATGTGTAAAAAGTAAATTCCATTGTTCATTGTGGATTGAGACATAAAAAAAAGTGAAGTGGTTCCGTTTACACTCATCGTTTTAAGATGCCAGAAAGTAGTTTCAAATTTAGACACTTCTGTAGTCGTTGTATTAAGAATGTCTAAATTGAAGTGGTAGATCAACAGCCAAAAGTCATGAGTTCAATTCTTGGTTGCAGTATTTTTTTTTTTTAATTAATTTCTTATTTACTTATGGAATAAGCACTAATAGGTTTCAGATTATCAAAAAAAAAAATTGGAAAAATTCTTTTTAAAATTTTTATGGGTTTGGGGAGGAGGAAGATCAATTTTTATTGAGGAGGGATCAATTTTTATGAGTTGGGGAAGGGGGTCAACTTTTATGAGTTTCGGGGGAGGGATCAATTTTTATGAGTTTTTTTTTTGGGGGGGGGAGGGAAAGGGGGCAATTTTTATGAGTTGAGGGGATCGGGGGGGGGGGGTGTCAATTTTTATGGGTTGAGGTGAGGATCAATTTTTATGGGGTTCAATATTTATGGGTTGAGGGGGGTCATTTTGCTAAGTATGTAACTTAATCATAAATTATTTTGTGATAATTAAAATTAGAATTTTATTCAGAAAACTTAAAAGAAGACAGCTGAGCAAAAGTATGTGCCTCTGATTGTCTGTAATGTTAATTCTTCTTCCCTTTCATAGTGAAGCACATCATTGCAATTTATCACATCTCGTGTCTGGCTGTTTGTTTCGCTAGCACATGGAAACAAAGTCAAGAGATCATACAATTAATCAAAATTATTATTCAGCTCACGTCAACCAGTTTCCATCGCCTGGCCTGCTCGATAGAGCAACAGATGATTCCTTTATCTCCACTGCAAGAAAGACAAAAAAGAAAAACAAAAAATACTTTTTTATCTTTCAGAGTTACAACTATCACAAAAGCCCGAGAGTTGAACTTCTGTCATCCTTGCATTTCTGCTATCGTTGTTATACTGAGGAGAAGCTGCAACATTAGGTGACAAATATATACAGACAAGATTCTCCAATTCTCTTCGAAAACTTTGTGTCTACAACGATCGCTAAAATGACCAATATTCTTAATTTGTTTTATTCAGACTACTGTGAGTGTTATTCTCACAACGTTGCGGCCGATGTAACGTCCGATCTTCTTCAGGGGAATCTTTCTGTCGAACTCGGAAATTTGTATGAAATTTCGAATGGAACCATTCATTTAATCTACGGGAGTAACATGCTCTCGTTCCGTCAGCCATGATCGGGTAGAAGTCTTACGTAATTCCTTGCAAGGACCCATGGCGTAACAGATGAAGTACTAAGTAAAATTCAGTTCTACGTGACATTCTTCTGGCGGTTGAATGTTCAATCCTCAATGCGGGCGATACTAAGAATACAATTCTGAATTACTTAAGATTTCTGCCTGGTTATGGCTGATGGAACGAGAACATGCTACCCCCGTGGATTAAATAAAGGTTTTCGTCCGAAATTCTGTACAGATTCTTGAATTTGACAGAAAGATTACTGTGTTCGACAAGATATACCTGAAGAAGGTCGGAGGTTACATCGGCTGAAACGTTGTGAGAATGACAACCAAGATGAGAACAGTAGTCTGAATAATACAAATTCAGAAACAAGTTTTGTTTAAATGAACATTTTCACATTTCTACAAAAACCCAAGAAATCAAAATCCTTCAAAATAAAATGTTAAAGAACTGCACATGAACTGTTAAAGAACTGCACATGAACCGTTATTTATCTCTGAATATCGAAGCGCAAGAATTTTGAGTTCCACACCAATCACCCCCCCCCACTTGCAAACAGATGCGGCGTATAATCTTTCATTGGCCGATTGTGTCTTTGATTAATATTTTGTTTTAGGTTCTCTGTTCTTTGTTTTATAGCCATATTTTTTGTATTTTTGAAATCTAACTTGTGTTGGCCATTGTGACGATGTGACTTTGCATTCGTAACGTTCAATGACAGTTTTCGATCACGGTTTCTTTTTAATATTATAGTAGTTGGAGTAGACAGTTTGTTGGAGTATTTATCTTCCTCCCACGGCGGGAAGATGTGACTCAAGGTTGGGAAAGTGGGATTTGAAGCCAGCGCCCGAAGAGGAAGAGCACTGGCCAAACAAAAACCGTCTGGGCAGCCCCGTCAGCATTTTGTGGTAGGGGTGCCTCAGGCGATTAGCAATAAACTGACCCCCTCTCAAAGGGCAAGAAGGTAAAGCCTGGGAGAGTGGACCTTCTAGAACTACACAGGACCATACCTCAGCCGATAGCAAACCAGCATGACGCATGACCCACCAAACTCCGCCAGTCTGATTTTAGTATGAAATAATCGCCTTGAAGGGCTGGTTATGTCATCACATTTAGAAATAAAAATAAAAGGCATGATTAAGCATTTTAAAAACCAGATCTAAACAGTTGAAAACCGGTTTTTGCACCAATTCGATTCCAATTTCAAATATAGATTTTCTAGACTAATAGGTCAGCAGCTTCTCTCAACCCATCACTAAGTTTTAAAATAAGAAACGTCACGGTTACTCCGCTACGGTTTAAGTAAAACTTTTTAAGGGAGAAAAAACAAAAGAAAACAAACGAACGCGATCTTAGGTAAATATTTAGTGACAAAAGAATTTGTGATGGAACTAAAACAAGAACTTTTGGAATAAAAGATATCTCAAGGGAAGGTGGTGCTTATGGAATTAAAGTTCAGTAACATAAGTATGTGAGGGGACAATGATCACAAACGAATGTGGAGGGGAAAGGGTTAGGGTTGTGGAGAGGAAAGGGCAGCTTATAAACAGAGGGAAATTAAATTTTTAATTTTATCAAGAATATTTTTGAAAACTTTTACACTGAAATAAAAATAGGTACATTTTTACCGGTTTAAATTTCAGACAGAAATTAATGGTTTTCCATTTTTTATAGTAATTTGTTACCTGCAATCTGTCCTCAAGTAATTTATTTAATTTTTTTTTTAAACATTAGGGGATATTTATTGTTAAATCTCTTCTGTTCTCACAGAAGAGACGTTGCTAGTCTCTCTCTACTGTATCGTTATTTCCATGGAAGGTGCTCGACTGAGCGTCAATCTCTGGTTACTTTTTGTAAGACATTCACAGCAAGAATTAGTCGTGTTACAACTAGAAAGGACGTTCTTTTCTTCCTCTATGTGTGTAAAATCAGTTTCTTTCAATGAACTTTACATCTGTGAAACACGTTACCACGGAATTGCTTCCCGGTGGGTTACAACATGACCATCTTCAAATCCAATGTCAATACACACTTGTCACATATTTTCAATTTTCTCAATATTCTTCATCATTCAACTGACAACTCGGTAAATATATACACATACATATATAAATAATTTATTAGAAAACTGTTACATATTTCAGAATCGTACCGCAGTTTCATCCAAATGGGTTGACTTTTTACATTTTTTGAAGTCTTTACCCAAGAGACTCATCAGCGTACTGAAATGAGGTCAAAACACAATGAGACATGCCGTTTCTCATTGCGTTTTTACCTCATTTCAGTACGCTGACGAGTCCCTTGGGTAAAGACTTTAAAAAATGTAAAAAGTCAACCCATTTGGATGAAACTGCGGTACGATTCTGAAATATGTAACGGTTTTCTAATAAATTATTTGTATTAGCTCTCACTCTTCTTCAAGCACTTTATTGATTTCTTTTCGATATAACTTGACACACATTATATATATATATATATATATATATATATATATATATATACAACAAAAGATATAAAAGGCAACTAATATCTTTAATTAGTGAACATCCGGATAAAACTGAAGCTCAATATACTGGATAGAGCATTAATAGCACTGGATAAAGTGAAAGAATAAAATAAGGTGCAAATCAAAAGATTTTCTTTGAAAACTCATGAGTTAAGGACTTTAAAATATTTTGCTTGAACATTGAATTCTAATAAAATTTGATTCGCACCTTATTTTATTCTTTCACTTTATCCAGTGCTATATATATATATATATATATATATATATATATATATATATAACGTAGAATGATTACCTACATCAAGACCAGCAAGTTTTCTCTCCGCAGAAACAATATATGTTCATATCACGCATAAGTCAACACAATACTAATATTTCAAAACACACGAATCGTAGGGATAAGAATTGTGATTGTATTATCAACAATATCTAAACCAAGGGCACGCAATCATCAGACAAATTGAAAATGATTTTTCATTATTCTGGCATTTATTTGACGATGATGAGGATGAAAATCATTCATTAATCCTAAATCTGGGATTGGCAGTATAAAATGCTGGGATCGAAACCCTAAAATCGGCTTCACCTCATAATTCAGAGGTGGCGGTTGATACCTTAAACACAGCTAAGATGGGTGAATCCTGAATAGTTTCGTTGACTTTTCTCAAAATGCATAGATTAACGACGCCATTAAATTGCACTTTAATGTTAAAAAGAAATTGGGGACATTTTTAACGACAGAACGAAAAAGGGGTCAAAAAAAGAAATAGACAACAAATAAATGTTACGAAAAGCAAGATAAGTTACTCTTCTACTAACCTGGATAAGTTTATTCGCGTTTTAACTTATTTACAAGAGTTTTTTTTTGTTCAAAACAAACCTGGTGTCCATTTGTTCAGTTAGAACGAAAAAATAAAATGGTTGAAATTACAGTTTCGATAATCGCTCAAAAAACGAAAATTAAGCAAAATACTGGTAGAACATTATTTTCCCACAATTGGTGACATTTATTGGATGTGTTTCTAATAATATTTTGTTTATTTTTCGATTTTTCACCAATTATCAAGGATCCCCGTACTGGGCTCATGAACAGCCATTTTTTTCCCCATTCTAACTGAACAGGTGGACACCAGGTTTGTTTTGAACAAAAAAAAAAAACGCTTTAAAATAAGTTAAAACACAAATAAACTTATCCAGGTTAGTAGAAGAGTAAATTATCTTGCCTTTGGTAACATTTATATGTTGCCTTTTTTACTCCTTTTTTCGTTCTTTTAGCTGTCGTTATTATCGAAAAAAATTCCATGACGTTAATTTTATTTAATTTGGTGCTTATCCAGTTTAGCGGGTACTTTCGCAAAAAAACAAAACAACTGAGGAACATCTATTTGGCTGAATATATTCTATACCAAAAAGCACGTAAATTAATCAAGTAGTTATGTTGATATGCACAAGCACCTAATTTTCTTTTATAAAAAAATAAAAGGAAAATTAGGTGCTTGTGCATATCAACCCTGACATGTTAGACCGCTCTTAAAAATAAAATAGCTAAAGAAAGGCATAAACTTTGTTATGTACTTACGTGGTAGATGAAAAAAAGACTGTACACCAAAAATTATGCAAATTCATCCAGTATTTATTTAATTATAAATAAAAAAACGATTTTATCACTCGGTAGATATTTCCACCATTTTCCAGTGGTTAAGGACGATAACTCATATTTTCACGATTTCGGGGGTTGGGGTCTCCATTGTTTACAAAAATGTCAAAATGTACGTAAACTCATTTTTTTTCTTTTTCTTATAATTAAATAACTACTGGATGAATTTGCGTAATTTTTTCTGCACAATCTTATTTTCAGCTAAATACATAATAAAGTTTATACATTCTTTAAATATTTCAATGTCAGGGTTGATATGCACAAGCACCGAAAATTAAATTTTAGCGATTTACGAATACGAAGTGCAAATATGACAGCCATTTTGGGGGTTATTCAAAGGGGGGTAAGCGTAAATGAATTACGCTTATCCCCCTTTGAATAAATCAAAATGGCTCTCGTATTTGCACTACGTCTTTGTAAATCGCTAAAATTTAATTTTCTCTTATATATGATAAAAACTACTTGATTAATTTACGTGATTTTTGGTATAGGATATATTCAGCCCGTGACAGGTACGTACATCAAACAGATATTCCTCAGTTTGTTTAATTCGAAAGTACCCGCTAAACTGGATAAGCACCTTTAACTTTTGAATAATAATTTTTTTTTTTTTTTAGATTTTTACCGAGATTAGTTTTTCCGAACATCCATACTTACAAATCTCGGCACATGTTCGTCTTTAACCACTGCCCGTTTTTCACAACTTTTTACTGACCATTTTTCTTTTCTTTTTCCGGTGTACACTTATCTATCAGGCTGCTAGAGAATTCCGGCGTTTTTGGAATTTTTTTTCAAATATTTTACATTTTAAGAGGGGGGATCAGTTTCCAATGTTAATTCCACGTAGACTGATCCCCCTCTTTTTGACCATCTCAATTTTTTTAAAAATCTTTTTCGGTGTACGATTACCTATCATGTCAATAGAGAATTCCGGGGGTTTTGGAAAGAAATTTTTTTAAATTGTGATTTTAAGACTAGGGATCAGTTTTCAATGTAAATTCAACGTGGACTGATCCCCCTCTTTTTAACCATCTCAAATTTTAAAAATTATTCTTCTGCTTACAGTTACCTATCATGTCACGAGAGAATTCCGGCGTTTTTGGAAATAAATTTTTAAAAATTGAGATTTTAAGACGGGGGATCAGTCTTGTTCGTCTTTTACCATAGTTCGTTTTTCACAACTTTTTACGTCTTAAAATTTCATTTTTTTGAAATTTCTTTCCAAAAACCCCGGAATTCTCTCGCGACATGATAGGTAATTGTAAGCAGCAGAATAAGTTTTAAAATTTGAGATGGTTAAAAAGAGGGGGATCAGTCCACGTTGAATTTACATTGAAAACTGATCCCCCGTCTAAAAATCACAATTAAAAAATTTTTTTTTCAAAACCCCCGGAATTCTCTATTGACATGATAGGTAATCGTACACCTAAAATGTAAAATATTTGAAAGAAAATTCCAAAAACGCCGGAATTCTCTAGCAGCCTGATAGATAAGTGTACAGTGTACACTGTACACCGAAAAAAGAAAAGAAAAATGGCCAGTAAAAAGTTGTGAAAAACGGACAGTGGTTAAAGACGAACATGTGCCCAAATCTCCAGGTGTCTATAAGGCAACAGCGCCAAATAATTTTTCTTAGTTTTATTTGATTTACTTTTTGAGTTTTTGAAGAAAGGTGAGTTTTCATCGTGTTTTAGGTGCGGGGGATCAATCGGACGTGGCGGCCTTCTTCTGATCCACGTGCCAGATACATGACCATCACAAGTTAACAACAAAAGAAAACCGTTACAAAGAAGAAAAATGAAACCTCTCTTCGAACAGCCAGTTTAGAATATTTACACCCCCCCCCCAAAAAAAAACCCAACATATCATGGAATAATTGATCCCAACTCTAATAAAAACCGTTTCAATTTCAAATGTCAGTATTTAACTAGAGTTGAATCTAAAAAGAACAACAATGCTTTTTAGCTGGTTAAAGATACAAGTTAAATGTTAACAAATACAATTTGTTCAGATTAGTAAATTATTATTATTTTTTTTTAAATATACGAACAAGTTTACAGCCCAATTTAATATTTAACTTCGTGGGGTAATCTTTTGGGGTTGTTTTCAAATTGAGTTTAGCATCCCAAATTCTCGTTTCAAAAACCGATGCAACCGATGTTAGTATTAAAGGCAGCAAAACAACAGTAAGATTCCCTTAAAAAACGAATCAATATTGAATTCAATCTTGTTACTACATCTTTAAGATTGAATTCAATCTTGATTCTTTTTTAAGGGATCTTACTGTTGTTTTGCTGCCTTTAATACTAAAAAAACAAACAGACAAAAACAATCAATAATGGGAGAAAAAAAATGAGTGCTTCTACAGGATTTGAACCGAACTGATTTTTTAAACCCTAACCCAAGTTTTAGGTTCGGTTCAAATTCTGTAGAAACACATACACACAACATTCTTAATAAATACAGGGAAGAACTACAGATCCAAATTTAAAACTTGATAAAAAATATGCGAAAAAGGAAAAAAAACGAGAATGTATGGACCTATTAAATCTTTATGAATATTTTTTACTTTGCTACTAAATCTTAAATGACAATGGATTTTAAACCTGCAAATCGAATATTCATTTAAAATGTCACGTTTTGAAGAAAAGAAAATTTGAGACGTTGAAATCGTACCCTAGTTATCATTTTTAAGGTAACTGTTTTTTAAATTTTTTATAGAAATTTAACATTGACAAATTAATTGCTTTATAAAAGTAAGAAAAAAAAATGACACTAATAATAATAAAAAAAAATCGGTGCTTATTTAGATTAGAACTCAAACTAACTTTGACCCCCGTCATTAGGGTCAGGATGAGATTAGGGTAACGTTAGAGTTAGGGTCAAAGTTAGTTCGGGTCCTAAACTGATAAAGTACCCCAAAAATCAAAGATGTTAAACAATTAACTATTCTAAAGTCATTAAAATTGTTTTCGCACTTTTGTGGGCATTCAGAATTCGAATAATAATAAATTAATAATTAATCGAAATTATATAAATAATTAAAAGAAAAGGATCCCTCTACAGAATTTGAAAAGAACTGTTTTTTTTAACCCCCCAAAAAAACAAAACAGTTCGGTTCAAATTCTGTAGAAGTTCCATTAATTTAATGTCTATTTATCAAAGTTACGTATGGGCGAGAAACACACGAGTTCTTGTCGGATCGTTTTATTAATAGAGAAATTAGAAATTACGAAATCGCAAGTAAAAAATATGCCCTTGTTTGCGTACCCTCACAAATTATAAGTAAACATTTAAAACAATAGTTTTAGGTAAATTTGTCATCGTAGAAATAAATAAATATATCAAAAATTAAAATCACCGCGAAAATTGTTTATAAATAAGAAAGTTTTTTCCTTCTAAACAGAAAGAATTTGTTGTCAATGATGGAAATACACGAAGTCAAAAAATAAAAATATGTTAAATGACAACACAGCAGAGTTTGTATTTCTTAGTCTGTATTTCTTAGTTTATATGTTTTAATTCTAAGACAAAGATATAAAAGATAGATTTACCTAAATGTCACCTGCATTCTGTGTTAACGATCCTCGGATGAACCATTTGTATAATAAATAAAGAAAAGATAGATAAATCGCCCGAACAGATTTCCCCGCGTGTAATCTGCGGAGTGAGAAAGAATGTGCGTGTTTGTGTTCGTTAATCTCATTCCGTTATTCTGTTTACACCATTCGTACATGTTCGGTATATCAATCTTATATTCTCAGAATCAAGCATTGTATGGTGGTCGTAGAATTTAAAAAGTTATTTTTATTTTTATTTTTAAGCTTTTTTATTATAGTTTTGGCAGATGGGAAGGACATGAAGGACCGCTGGCTTCCGGTGGAAAAAGCTTGAAGAAAGTGTGTACGGATGCCTGAAAGTGATACAACAATTTTTCAAATTTTTTATTCATATTAATTTCAGACTTTTCTTTTCATAATAATTTACGACTTTTCTTTCATCATATTCTAATAATTAACATAATACAGACTATTTGAAAAATAATTTATTTGATTATTTTCAAAACTTCAAAAAAAATTTCATTGAAGAAAATAAACAAAATAGAATAATCTTTTTTTTTTTCAAGAAATAATGTTTTTGAGCAACGGAATGTGTTTTTTTTATTTAATGTTTTTTTGGAAATATTTAGTGAAAATAATGTTTTTTGGGAGGGTTAGGGTTATAGTTTTAAGGTTAGGGTTTAGGGTTAGGTTTAGGTTTAGGGTTAGGATTTAGGGTTATGGTTTAGGATTAGGGTTCAGGTTTAGGGTTAGGGCATTTCCATTTCTAAGAAAAAAGTTTGATTCCGGAAGTTACTCAATTTCCAAGAAAAAAGGTTTTCACTATTATTAAAAAAAATGTTTTGAAAACAATCAAATAAAAACAAATAACTTATTTTTCAAATAGTCTGTATTATGTTGATTATTAGATTATGAAAGAAAATTCTGAAATTAATATGAAAAAAAGAAAAGTCTGAAATTAATATGAAAAAAAGAAAAGTCTGAAATTAATATGAAAAAAAGAAAAGTCTGAAATTAATATGAAAAAAAGAAAAGTCCGAAATTAATATGAAAAAAAGGAAAGTCAGAAATTATTATGAAAAAAAGAAAAGTCTGAAATTAATATGAATAAAAAAAATTGTTGTATCACTTTCATGCATCCGTACACACTTTCTTCAAGCTTTTTTCACCGGAAGCCAGCGGTCCTCCATGTCTTTCCCATCTGCCATTGTTTTAGACATTTTAAATTTATATTTCCAAAACTGTTTTATGGCATTTTTGTACAATTACCTATCATGTCAGTAGAGAATTCCGGGGGTTTTGGAAAGAAATAAAAAAAAACTGTGATTTTAAGACGGGGGATCAGTTTTCAATGTAAATTCAACGTGGACTGATCCCCCTCTTTTTAACCATCTCAAATTTTAAAAATTCTTCTTCTGCTTACAATTACCTATCATGTCGCGAGAGAATTCCGGCGTTTTTGGAAAGAAATTTCAAAAAAATGAGATTTTAAGACGTAAAAAGTTGTGAAAAACGAACTATGGTAAACGAACAAGACTGATCCCCCGTCTTAAAATCTCAATTTTTTGAAATTTCTTTCCAAAAACCTCGGAATTCTCTCGCGACATGATAGGTAATTGTAAGCAGAAGAATAATTTAAAAAATTTGAGATGGTTAAAAAGAGGGGGATCAGTCCACGTTGAATTTACATTGAAAACTGATCCCCCGTCTTAAAATCACAGTTTTTAAAAATTTATTTCCAAAACCCCCGGAATTCTCTACTGACATGATAGGTAATTGTACACCGAAAAATATTAAAAAAAAAATTGAGATGGTCAAAAATAGGGGGATCAGTCTACGTTGAATTAACATTGGAAACTGATCCCCCCTACTAAAATGTAAAATATTTGAAAAAAAATTCCAAAAACGCCGGAATTCTCTAGCAGCCTGATAGATAAGTGTACACCGAAAAAAGAAAAGAAAAATGATCAGTAAAAAGTTGTGAAAAACGGACAGTGGTTAAAGACGAACATGTGCCCATTTTTAATGTATCGGTTAAATTGTAGCTGGGCACTTCTTTCTGACTTCCGGTGAGCGTGTAATGACCTCGATTGGCGGTGAATGCCCTCAGAATGTCCCTCATGATTAATGATATTTTAACAATTAATTATAATTCGTGTTCCTTTTCTTTTTTTAAATTAAAATTCGAGTTCCGGTTTTTTGGACCAAGACAACAATAGGGACCCCAGATCATTAACACAAGACGCGGGACATATTTTGGAAGTCACCGGTTGACCTCGCAATACACGTGGTCTCTATTTACAAAACACTTGTAAATAAATCTTTTATTTATTTTACTAAATGCAGTATATTTCGGATTTTTTTTTTCTTTTAACATGTTAATATTTATTTTAAGGCAGAGAGTCCATAAATAAAACAAATCAAATATTAACATGTTTTCTTTTAAAACATGTTTTTGTGTCACTATTTACTTGCCTCCCCACGAGGGCAGAAAGGGGGGGTATGAAATATTTATCACCGTAGTTAAGTAATCTTTCGTTTTGTAGGGAAAAATCAAGCTTCCCCAAAAGGGGCACTCTGGATCTTACCTCAGTTTAGAAGGATTTTTCCATACTACACTTTGCTCCTAGCCCGAGGAGGCAAAACGGAAGATTACGCAAGTTATTTTAATAAATAAACGAAATATATACGCTTTTAAAAAAATCGGCTGACTTGTAATCTTTCGTTTTGCCTCCCCACGAGGGCGGAGTTAGACTTCAAAAATCAGTTTCTAAACGGAAGCAATTTAAAGTTTATGAAGTTTTTGTCCTTTTTTTCTTTAAGCAACAAATGAAATAAGATTTAACAAATACATAATTTTATTTAAAATCTTTTTATAACTTATGTGTTATTAAAAAACAAAACTTCGCTATTTACTTCAAAAATCAGTTTTTAAGGACAAAAACTTCATAAACTTTCGATTTTTTAAAAAGCGTATATATTTCGTTTATTTATTAAAATAACTTGCGTAATCATCCGTTTTGCCTCCTCAGGCTAGGAGCAATGTGTAGTATGGAAAAATCCTTCTAAACTGAGGTAAGATCCAGAGTGCCCCTTTTTGGGAAGCTTGATTTTTCCCTACAAAACGAAAGATTACTTAACTACGGTGATAAATATTTCATACCCCCCCCATTTCTGCCCTCGTGGGGAGGCAAGTAAATAGTGACACAAAAACATGTTTTAAAAGAAAACATGTTAATATTTGATTTGTTTTATTTATGGACTCTCTGCCTTAAAATAAATATTAACATGTTAAAAGAAAAAAAAATTCCGAAATATACTGCATTTAGTAAAATAAATAAAAGATTTATTTACAAGTGTTTTGTAAATAGAGACCACGTGTATTGCGAGGTCAACCGGTGACTTCCAAAATATGTCCCGCGTCTTGTGTTAATGATCTGGGGTCCCTATTGTTGTCTTGCTCCGTTTTTTTTTTTAAATTTTTAATTAAAATTTGAGTGACGTTTTTTTTAAATTCTGAAAAATAAACAAAATTCGGTTGATTATTTGTTTAAGAAATTAAAAAGTTGATTGTTTGTTTAAAAAAAATTCTTGATAAATCATTTATAAATTCTGAAAGATGAAAAACTTTCGTTGTATTATTTGTATTATTTTTGTATTATTTTTGTTTTATTTGTATTATTTCATAAAAGTAATAAAATCTATTTAACCAATCTGAGTATTTGCTTAAACTACAATCAGAAGGGACATTCTCAGGGCATTCACCATTCACCGCCAATCGAGCACATTACGAACTTACCGGAAGTCACAAAACAGTGCCGTGCTACAATTTTATCAATGTATCTAACAAAACGAAAAAGGGGTGAAAAAAACAAAAAAAAACAAAAAACAAATATGCAACAAATAAATGTTACCAAAAGCAAGATAAGTTACTCTTCTACCTACCTGGATGAGTTAAAAAAAAAAAAATTTTAAGCTTGAATTCACCCCAGACAAGGGGCACATTGCCACTGAGACGTAAGGGGCTGCTGAGAATTAGGGGCCAGCCATTATAGGGGGGGGGGGGGCATCATAAGTGAGGAGTTGTGCAGCGAGATATTTGTTCACATTACACTTAAATTTCTGTATGTCGGTACAGGCAGGGAAACAGGGAGCAGGGAGGGAGTTCCAAAAGCTGGCAGGTCGAGGAAAGAAGCTATCAGAGTAGAAAGCCCTCCGGCATCTGAGTGAATGGATGGGACTTAACTGATTGTCGAGTTGGTTGGGTGTATGTACGCCGAGGGCTCACTAAAGCAGCCAGTTTATCGGAGCATATTTCATTGAAGTACTTGTAAAACAAGCACAAGAATGCAACATTACGTGGATGAGACAGGGACTGAAGCTTGGTGGATAGTGAGAGACCTATAAGATTATCGACTCTTTTTTGGACACTGTTTAAGAGGGAGAGACTAGTGGATGGTGCACCAGCCTAGATGTGACAACAATACTCCATGCATGGGCGGATGGTGGCTTTGTAGAGATATAGAATACTGTCAGGTATGAGAAGTTTTCTAGCACGGTAGAGGGAGCCCACTTTCCTTGCAGCGGCCGTGGCAATATCTTCTATGTCTTTGTTTGGCTGTAGTCCGCAATTAGAAATTTTGGAAGGAGTGGCCTGTGAAGTCCAAAGTGAACTGCTGAGCAAGTAGTTCAGCCTTATCAGTTGCTATGGAACCGATATCATTGTGGTTGGATCGCGGGGGAATTGCTGATTACCCCTTGTTCACCACACTATCATAGATTTTCCAGAAATCGCGAGTTCCTAGTTTCTGTGTCCCGATGCGTTTTCTGGTCATCTCGCTATACTTTTTCTTAGCTATTTCGGCTTTTACAATTACAAGTTTATTCGTGTTTTAACTTATTTTAAAGCGTATTTTGGTTCAAAACAAACCTAGTATCCACTCTGTTAAGTTAGAACACAAATAATAATAAAAATGGTCGCCATAAGCCCTGCACGAGGAGCCTTGATAATCGCTCAAAAATCGAAAATTAAACAAAATATTGGTAGAAAAAATATACATTTAATAATAAATGACATTTATTGGCAGTGTTTCTAGCCGTATTTTGTTTAATTTTCGATTTTTTAGCAATTATTAAGGCTCCTCGTGCAGGGCTTATGGGCGGCTTTTTTTTCTTCATTCTAACTAAACAGAGTGGATACTAGGTTTGTTTTAAACAAAACAACGCTTTAAAATAATTTAAAACACAAATAAACTTATTCAGGTAAATAAACTTATTCAGGTAGGTAGAAAAGTAACTTATATTACCTTAATTCAATGAACCTGAAAAAAATATTTAAATTTTGAATTCCTAAGATTTGATAATTTTAAATTCTAAAAAAAAAAATGAATTAAATAAAAGCAAACTAAAAAATGAGATAAAAAATGAATAAAAAACATTTATTCATTTTTAATCTCAATTTTTTATTTTCCTTGTTTTATTAAAAAAATAAAACAATGATTTTATGCAGAATAAAAAGCAAACTAAAACATAAATAAAAAGTGTACTATATGCATATAATACATAATGAAATCATTGTGTACTGTGCTCAGATGCAGTGCATCTAAAAAGTGCATGTGCACGTGTGCATACGTATGGAGGATCAGGTGTAGTTTTGGCGAATGATGGTTTTAAAGGATGCTGTGTCTTGGCAACCAGCAACTGATGCAAACAGTTTGTTTCATGCTTCACTAATTCTGAGCATAAAACAAAAAAAATGATTGCAAAAGTTATGAAAGATTTTGCGCTGTTTTTTGATTTTGTGCTGTTTTTTGATTTTGTGCTGTTTTTTGATTTTGTGCTGTTTTTTGACTTTATGCTGCTTTTTGATTTTGGGCTGTTTTTTGATTTTGGGCTGTTTTTTGATTTTGGGCTGTTTTTTGACTTTGTGCCGTTCTTTGATTTTGTTTTTTTATTTTGTGCTGTTTTTTGACTTTATGCTGTTTTTTGATTTTGTGCTGTTTTTTGACTTTGTGCCGTTTTTTGATTTTGTGCCGTTTTTTGACTTTATGCTGTTTTTTGATTTTGTGCTGTTTTTTGACTTTATGCTGTTTTTTGATTTTGTGCTGTTTTTTGACTTTGTGCCGTTTTTTGATTTTGTGCCGTTTTTTGACTTTATGCTGTTTTTTGATTTTGTGCTGTTTTTTGACTTTATGCTGTTTTTTGATTTTGGGCTGTTTTTTGACTTTGTGCCGTTTTTTGACTTTGTGCCGTTTTTTGACTTTGTGCCGTTTTTTGATTTTGTGCCGTTTTTTGATTTTGTGCTGTTTTTTGATTTTGTGCTGTTTTTTGACTTTGTAGGCATGTTCTTGTGTGTTAGACACACGGAGTGGGATGGTCAATAATTTTATGGGTGTTTTCTAATTAGACATCAGAGCTTGAATGACAATTGTAAAGATGTGTTTTGTCCAACACAAATCGCTGCCGGCAGTAATACCCAGGTAACGTTCACAAGAAGACTTTTTCATATTAGTGTTATGGAAGGAATATTATGTGGAAGCTGTAGTTTTCCTCCTAGAATGTGTAGTGGTATACTTGTCCACAGCTTCAGGTGTCAGTCTGTGATCAATTGTGTAAATTGTATCCAAGTCTGATTGCAAGAAAGATTTATAGAGTACGGGATCTGTCCGTTTAAAAAAAAAAAATCTCAGGTACAGCTTAATTCAGTACTGTGGCATTCTTTAAGTTGGCATTTATGTCATGACATTAATATATGAAACAAAGAGAAGGGGACTAAGAACAGATCCCTGCAGAACATCAGATGACATCTGATACAGTGAAGAATGTTGTCCTAGAACCGTGACTACTGCTTTTCGACTGAGAATGAAAGATTTCAATTGGTTAAAAACATCATCGTTCACATCCAGAAAGTTTTGCCATCAGCCATTTCTGTGGCACAGAATTAAATCCTCAGCGAATTCAAAGTAAACGACACACCCCAATGAGCTCCTTTGAATGGTCCAAGTGATGTCCTCAAGAAACTCAACAAGTTGATCACAACAACTGAATTGCAAGGACTGCTACAAGGCTATGAAAGTTCCAGAAGTTCTAGAGTGTATCTCTGACAGGATTCTATCAGTTTGGCGATACAGCATTTATGACTGACTTGGCGATAGTCGACAGGTGATGTATGGTCACCGTTTGAACAGGAGAATGACACTCGCAGTTTCCCACTGCTCCGGAGTTATTGAGAGTAGGAAGTGCTCAGACTTGCTAGTATACCTTCTCTACGTTGATCTTTTTAGTAGGGTAAATAACGGTTTCCATTTAGCATAAAGCAATACTCTTCTTTAAAGACTAGTGTTCTCTAGGTTACCTGTAGTGCCGAACATAAACTAAAAAAGACATAAGCGCTATAACCTTTTTTTCTTAGGGGTAATATTTTTGGCACTGCTGCTCATAGTTTGAAATAATCTGGGTTCGGGTTTCGAATCTCATCATGAAAACACTTGACAGCCGTGATATAGTGAAACAGCTTACCGGTAATGTTGTATATTTTCTGTTTTTTACACCTTTAAATGCTTAATATTTCTGGCAACAGCCCCATGTCTATCCACGTGGAATTATTGATTAAAACAAAGCATCATGCGAGTAGTATGAAGTGATGTCATTCAACCCCAGCAGCTGGAGTGCTAATCAGCTTGATCTCTAATTGGTTGCCAGTTGGCTTATTTTTATTGTTATTTAAGTTTTGATTTCATAGATCGGTTCTGTAATGTTCCATCCACTTGAGTTAAACGATATCACAGTACTCGACTTTATTTTAATCAGTAATTCCATGTGCCTAGACAAAGTAATTCCATGTGCCTAGACAAAGAGTTCTTGTCCGAAATATCAGTTATTTAAAGATGTAAGAAAAAGAAATGTTACGTAATCTTTGCTATAAGCTTGTATTATCATTTTTGATGTGTCCTTTATAAATAGAAATATATCTACATGTCCCCTCACATCAATATCTAATGTAAGTTAACAACTTGTGACAGTTTCAAAACTACATATCCTTATATATATATATATATATATGTGTGTGTGTGTTTTTGAAAGTTTACCAAAACATTTCGTTCACGAAATCATTCATCACCACAAAATACTTTTTTTCCTTTCAAAGTTTATTTATTTATTGATCAGATTTATCAAAATTAAAGAGTGTTTTCCCTACACGTGTTTCTCTACGAAGCAGATCCTTGCTTGGCAGATCATCAGGGGAATTATGTACCTGGAACAAGAATTTCAACAACTGACAATATCCAATGTAGTGTTGCCCTAATTTAGGTCATTTAAGGAGAAAAACCGAAGAAAAAAGGAAAAGAGAAAAAACCTCTTAAAAAAGTGGATCATAAGATTTTATAGATGAGGGTTGATAATTTGTAGAATTTGGTATGTTCGGACTACTGTTCTCATCTTGGGTGTTTTTATCACAACGTTTCGACCGATGTAATCTCCGACCTTCTTCAGGTGTACCTTGTCGGGAATCTTTCAGCAAGGACCCGTGGCGCAGTGGATATAGTACTAAGAAAAATTCAGTTCTAATTGACAGTCATCTGAAGGTTAAAGGTTCAATCCTCAGTGCGAGCGATACGAAGAATTGTGAATTACTGAAGACTTCTTCCCAGTCATGGAAGATGGAACGAGAGCATGCTACCACTGTGGATTTAATAAAGGGTTCCGTTTCAAATTCCGTCCAGATTCTCGAGTTCGACAGAAAGATTCCGAGTTCGACAAAGTACACCTGAAGAAGGTTGGAGGTTACATCGGCCGAAACGTTGTGATAAAAACACCAAAGATGAGAACAGTAGTCCGAATCTACCAAATTTTATATATTTTTATTACTGTTTTTTAATTTTTTATTACTAATAGAAACTTGTTTGTTATTATTATTCCACTATTTTTTATCATTTGTATATTTTTGATTTATTTATTACTTGTTAATTATTCGTACAGTTGTAGTGTGAAATGTAATATGAATGAGCATAAAAAAGTTACTTTAAGCTATTCTCTTTCTTTCTCCATTCGTTCAGCTTAATTTTTCCTGTTCCTTTCCTTTTACTTCTTCCTCTGCCTATACTGAGTGGAAACCAATGTCCCACTCTGACGTCACAGCAGGCGGTCACGAAATGAAAAGAAACATTATCTCACATGTAAATGTGAACTCAAGATTTTTCAACCAATGAGAGTGAATCCCGCTCGTTTGAAACATATTTTTGCCGAGCCTATGTGAACTAAATTATTCCAATATAAACGGTTGCCCACTAACAAAAAATAAACTAGTTCTCTTCGCTGACACACTCTCGTGTCGATACTCTGTGAGGATGACAACAATAACAAGCACCTAACGGAAAAGGTAACACACACACACACACACACACACTGAAACTCTGCATATTTCTAATGTTGTGTTTTCTTCTCAAGATGTGACTTTAAAATATTTTAGGGAGATGTATGTATGTATGTCTGTCTGTCTGTCTGTCTGTATGTATGTATGTATGTATGTAACCCTAACCCTAACCCTAACTCAGGCACAAACTAAAGAAAGCACAGGCAAATACAAGGACAAACTCTCACTTTAAATTATCTTATTATAAATATTTATCATAAATAATGACTTATTTTCTCTCTTGGAGAAATGTCCCTGTTAGGTGATTTGGTTACACACTGACCAATCAGCTTGCAGGGTGCATTTATTTCATCGATCCCATGAAGGACTACTTCAGCCCTTTTGGGAATCACAGAAGATCATCAGAGAAATTCATGAAAGCAACGTGGAAAGATGCCCAAACACTAATTATTTTCGCCTGAAGCTAACTGCTGACAGACTTTCGGCAGCCCAAAGGACTTTCTAACTTTCCCTTTTCTCACTCGGACACTATCCAACTTTCTTCAACCTATACCAAACAGCGTAAGTAATTGGATAAACCCTTTCGTTGTTGTTATAAAAAAGATTTTGTTTTTGTTTTCGTACAACGGTTTTCGTTACATATATAATAATAATATAACACTCTCTCTGCCAAGAACATACATACATACATACATACATACATACATACATACATACATATGTAAGGGGATGATGAGTTGGATGAAAGGGGTTATCCTTTTATCTTCTCGTAGAGAAACGGAACAACGAAAAGTATTTCTGTAACTATAACAAAAAGGGGTTTTATTAACTCAAGGTTACCTATACCGTTTGGTATAGGTAGAAGAGAGTGGGACAGTGTCCGTCTGAGGAAGAGGAAGAATATAAGAGTTCTTAGGGCTGCCCGTGGATTTCTTCAGGTGAAGATGGTAGTAGTCGTCTAGTCGGCGACGGCGGCAGGAGAGAGAGCGTTTCCTCGTTCCTTGCTGGTGGGCTCAGCGATGTGTCCAAGCTGGTGTCAGGAGGTCGTCTGGTCTTTTTCTTCGAACCCTACGGGGACATAAGTAGTCCCTTTGGGAACTAACGATATTACTGCGCCCTGTGATTTGATTGGACAAGCCAGCTCACAGGGACAGTGATTACGCATTCAAAAGTAGTCCCTATTGGTGACTGCTACACATACATATATATACATACATGTGTATATTTTCTCCTGTATTGATGTTAAACAAGTTTTCTTTTCTCGTTTTCACCATACATTTTATTTCCTTATAATAAAAACTGAAGATCAGAATAACTGATAAGCTTTATCTAAATTTTCGTTGCTTAATGTTACAAATGGGGATAAAATATCCACTCTTAATATATTACACAAATGTAGCATATTCCATTATTTACAAAGGGGTGAGATGGGTATACATTACTTTTGATACTACATTCTCCCCCACCTACCTACTTGTTCGTAGGGAATAAAGTCTTGGTGGTTCGTGACCAGCATCTATCTCCAACCTAGGCTCCTCGGGACCTAACAACGTTTCAGGACTGTCTTGTGTGGCTGGCTTAGGGCTAAAAGATCTTGCTCCGAAACGCTGTCATTTTCTTTGGCGCTTTGGTCGCTTGCTGTCTTAAAATTGAATATCTGTCTCAAATATTGGGTGAAGCCGCTTTCGTTGTACCCATCTGTCGTCAGAACTAGAGTCAGAATGGACTCTGTTAGAATATTCAGATTCGTTTTGTTGGGACTCTGGACTTGACGTATATGGCGCAAGATCACCTAAGTGGGTCAGACTTATTCCATGAACCGAGGCTGTATATCCCTCTTAAGCAGTTCTACATTCAGATACATTCCCTGCCGGGGCTAGATCCCTTAAGGAGACAGTAGATTGCCTTTCTTCCGAATTTTGGACTAGTGCAATTCGAACATTCAGATAGATTTCTATAAATTGGAATGGAAACATGTTAAAGCCGTGTTTGAAGATAACTGTAGCGCTGTAAGGAATCCTTCAAATATTTTTTTTCCGTGCCGCCATTTGTCAGTAGATTCCGAGTTGGACGTGTCGAGGTCTAGACGGTCGGGTTTCAGGTAATGTTCCATAATGAAGTTAAATAAATTCTAATAAAAACTGGAAGCCAGAATAACTTACTGATAAGCTTTATTTAACTTTTCGTTGCTTAATGCCACAAATGGGGATAAAATATCCACTCCTCATATACTACACGAATGTAGCATATTCCATTATTTACAAAGGGGTGTGATGGGTATCAATTACTTTTAATACTACAGTGTTTCAGAATATTAATTCCTTTGCAGTGTTTTTCTCTATCGACCTCTAAAAAGTATTATCCATCGCATTTTCTTTAAAGCTGTCTTTTCTCTCCATGCAACATGGACGGATAATCTATTTTCTTGTACTCCCACACATGAAAGGGCATTTTTTTTTAATCACTAATAAAGTTGTTTGTTATTATTATTTCATCATTCTTATTTGTATACTTTTGTTGTATTTATTTATTGTTAATTATTTGTACACTAAAGGACACTATAAGATTGTTTTCTAGGTTGATAAGCTTATTCATGTAAGATGATAGCTTATATAAACAGATTCTCAAATGAGGACACTTTTAACATAATCTTCAACTTAAATTAAAAAACAAAAAACGAAAAAACAAAACATGGTCACTTTTTAAATTCAACCAAAATGTTTGTCTTATAAAAATGTTTTGTTTAGATTAAATTCGAATTTATTTGGTATTATCAATTCGGCAGAGGGCGTCATCAAGAAGAACCTATATCCAAGCATTTACACCTCCTCCTCCTCCTCCTCCTCCTCCTCCTCCTCCTCCTCCTCATCATCATCATCATCATCATCATCATCATCATCATCATCAGAAATATTCCCGAGTTCGAGGAGAGACACCTGAAAAAGGCTGGAGGTTACAGCGGCCGAGACGTTGAGATGATAACACTTAAGATGAGAAATGTAGTCAGAATAACCAAAATTATACAAATTATCAATCCTCATCTCAAAAATTCAGAAAGATAAATAGAATTCTAACAAGTTGAAGGATATAGTATGAACCCCTTGGCCGTGCGGATCGCCGTGGCAATAAAAAAAAATATAGATCCAAGTTCCTCTAGGCGGGGATGGCGACGATGATGATGATGACGTCACCGATCTGGTCGTCTCGTCCAGCTACACACACACTCCCACGTTGAAACTGTTTATAGCAGCGAGCGATTACTGGGCGAACAGCGACCGGTTGGCTCTGTGGGGGCGAAGGATCATTCAAAGCAGAACAAAAGGAAAAGAACAATGTTCAACAACTCGGTCTGGGGGTTTTTTTTTTGTATAGAAGAGTAATTATTAATAAAATAAAAGAATTGATTTTATATTGGTCAATGGTAGGATTAATGTCTGCCGTGCTCGTAAATGTCTTTAGCAAGGGTTCTTTTTTTCCTTTAAGTTATTTTGCTAGTTCTCTGTGTGTGCGAATTCTTTACACAAGTGGTTGTTTAAGTCACAAACTTAACAGGCGAAGGCGGTGGCTAGAATTTTCGACCGGTTTGGTTCTTTGCCGCATGCCACTTTGGCACATGCCACTTCAGCGCACGCCTAGGCGTCAGTTCCACTCTCCCAGGCGTGAGTCCAACTCTGGCTCATGCGTGAAAAAAACACATTCTTTTATTGAAGATGTCTATGGTTGTACACCCCCTTCTCTGCCATATTACTTCCTGCCTGTCTTCCTTTCTCAAGGAGGGTGGGGACGGGCGCCTCACTCTTTTTTTCTTAAAATTTGGGATTTTCTCCTACCCCACCGTTATCGCCAAAAACAAACATGACAACCGTGGCTTTTCTCATTCTGTCACACAGCTGGAAGTGCTCTGTGCCCGGCTTGTTATTAACGATGACAAGCTCAAATAAATCTCTGTCAAGTCTTCAAAAAAACCGTCACAGAATCGTGGTTCTAAAATGCGCCATTCACCAAAACAATTATATCACTTTATTGATAATTCAGAATTAAATTTGCGATATGGCATTCTCTAATCTCCACCTCCCATCTGGCAACTGTCGCCTCGCCTCTGGTGGTAATTGATTTTGAATATCTTACACAATTCTGCAAGACTAGCTGGCGTCTCGTTCTATCGTCCTAATAAGTTCATTTCTACGTCAAATATATACTAGTTTTATATCTCCACTTCGTCTCGTCGCAGGGCCCTCAGTCGGCGTAGCGTCACCACCAAGATGCATACTAGTACGTCACCAGGGTACCCAGACTATTCCAGACAGTTTTAAATCATGAAGTAGTTTATTCTGATTAGCAACTTGTTCTTTACAGGCATATTATGTATTTAATTTCAGTTTCTTTTAAAAAAATACTTATTCCGGTCAAGAAGATTGTTAAAATGTAGACATTTTCCAATAAGGATCTACGAGCAAAGCAAAAAAGAAAAAGCTTTTGTCATTAATAAAAAATTAAATGGCTGCTGCTTATGCCCTTATTATTATTATTATTATTATTATTATTATTATTATTATTATTATTATTATTATTATTATTTATAATTATTTATTATTATTATTATTATTATTTATTATTATTATTATTTATTATTATTATTTATTACTATTCCTATTATTATTATTATTATTATTATTATTATTATTATTATTATTATTATTATTATTGTTTTTATTACTATTTTTATTATTATCATTATTATTATTTTTATTTATTATTATTTTTCTATAATTATTATTATTATTATTATTATTATTATTATTATTATTATTATTATCATCATCATTATTATTAACGTTATTATTATTATTATTATTATTATTATTATTACAATATTATTATTATGATTATTATTATTATAATTTTATGATTATTATTATTATCTTATTATTACTATTATTATTATTATTATTATTATTATTTATTATTATTATATATTATTAATAGTAGTAGTAGTCGTATTAGTAGTAGTAGTATTATTATTAGTATTATTATCATCACTTTCTTTGCTTCCACACTGGTAATCTTGTTACATATGTATCATGATTCAAAGTGAAACTAATTAATGCAAATAATGTGAATTTCAGGGTACATGATATCTAGGAAAATGAGTGATGTAAATTATGTAGTGAAAACTCTTGGTCACATGATGAATAGGATGAAGCCATATTTGGAAAGAGAAAGAGAAAAGCCTGTCCTATCTGTCTGAAAATATTTTGACGAATATAAGTGAAGCCATATTAATGAAACAAATACTGTTAATCGTTGGCAGATGATTGCTTTCCTGCGAGCTACAACATGGTCATCTTCAAATCCAATGTCAACGAATACTTGTCATAAATCGTCCTCATAAGTAATCACATTTTGTTCTTTCCATTCATCATTTTTAATCCTCTCATAATATTCTTCATCATTCAACTGACAATCTATCCATCTTATTAACCTTTATCCTCGAGTGACTTTTAGTCTTGATAAATGGTGACTCATTCATAAAATCAAAATCATTCTCACAAAAAAATCAAAGATATTGGCTAACCCCAACTCTAACCTAGCGCATTAACGAGGAAGAAAAACGAAGTAAGTGTATTGAAACATAAGCGTGTGTGCGTCTCTGATGGATCTCATCCTTAGGAGATGCTAAGCCAATTAAGCAGCATCCCTTCTGGGTCAACCCACAGAAATCTACATTTATAAAAGAGGAAATGTGATATATGTTTACTTATGTAATTATGGAAGCCAGTCAGTGCGAGGTTGCTTCACCCTGCATCTTAGGAGCTACATCTGATGAGTGAATAAGATTTTGTATAGATTATCGATTATGAAAATCGATTATGAAAACCGATTTGCATCCTATTCCTAGAATGGATGTTTGTGTGGATCGAATTACAATTTGGTCGTTTTCAAATCCAATGTCAACAAATTATTGTCCTAAACTGTTTCATAAGTAATGAAACGCAGTTCATACCATTAATCAACGTTAGTACTTCCATAGTATTCCTCATCTTTTGGCTAACAATCATTCTGTCTCATTAATTCTCATCCTCGATTGGCTCTTGGCCTTAGTAGTGGTTAGCGATAGTAGTGGTGACCTAATAGCAACAAAAAATAAAAATCTGATCTGCTCAAAGGTTACAAAGGGTTAGGGTTAGGGTTTAGGGTTTAGATTTAAGGGTTAGGGTTAGGGTTACCGTTTAGGGTTTAGGGTTAGAGTTCAGGGTTTAGGGTTGAGGGTTAGAGTTTAGGGTTGAGGGTTAGGGTTAGAGTTTAGGGTAGAGGTTTAGGGTTAGGGTTAAGGGTTAGGGTTTAGGGTTAGAGTTTAGTGTTTAGAATTAGGGTTAGGGTTAGAGTTTAGGGTTAGGGTAAGGGTAAGGGTTTAGGGTTTAAGGTTAGGGTTAGAGTTTAGGGTTTAGGGTAAAGGTAAGGGTTTAGGGTTAGAGTTTAGGGTAAGGGTTTAGGGTTTAGAGTTAGGGTTAGGGTTTAGGGTTGAGGGTTAGAGTTTAGGGTTAGGGTTTAGGGTTTAGGGTTACGGTTAGGGTTTAGGGTTAGTGTTTAGGGTTAGAGTTTAGGGTTAGGGTTTAGGGTTAAGGTTAGGGTTAAGGGTTAGAGGTTAGGGTTTAGGGTTAGGGTTACAAAGGTTACTACTAACTTTACCTTTATTGCTTCCAATGGAAGTTACAGTATTAGGTTTATTATTACAGTATTAGGTTTATTATTACAGTAGTAGGTTTATTATCACAGTATTAGGTTTATTATTACAGTATTAGGTGTATTATCACAGTATTACAATTATTATTACAGTATTAGATTTATTATTACATTATTAGGTTTATTATTACAGTATTAGGTTTATTATTACAGTATTAGGTTTATTATTACAGTATTAGGTTTATTATTACAGTATTAGGTATATTATCACAGTATTAGGTTTATTTTTACAGTATTAGATTTATTATCACAGTATTAGGTTTATTATTACAGTATTAGGTTTATTATTACAGTATTAGGTTTATTATCACAGTATTAGATTTATTATCACAGTATTAGGTTTATTATTACAGTATTAGGTTTATAATTACAGTATTAGGTTTATTATTACAGTATTAGGTTTATTATTACAGTATTAGGTTTATAATCACAGTATTAGGTTTATTATCACAGTATTATGTCTATTATTACAGTATTAAGTTTATAATCACAGTATTAGGTTTATTATCACAGTATTAGGTTTATTATCACAGTATTAGGTTTATTATCACAGTATTAGGTTTATAATTACAGTATTAGGTTTATTATTACAGTATTAGGTTTATTATTAAAGTATTAGCTTTATTATCACAGTATTAAGTTTATTATTACAGTATTAGGTTTATTATAAAAGTATTAGGTTTATTATCACAGTATTATGTTTATTATCACAGTATTAGGTTTATTATTACAGTATTAGGTTTATTATTACAGTATTAGGTTTATTTTTACAGTATTAAGTTTATTATCACATTATTAGATTTATTATTAGAGTATTAGGTTTATTATCACAGTATAAAGTTTATTATTACAGTATTAGATTTATTATCACAGTATTAGGTTTATTATTACAGTATTAGGTTTATTATAACAGTATTAGATTTACTATTACAGTATTAGGTTTATTCTCACAGTATTATATTTATTATTACAGTATTAGGCGTATTATTACAGTCTTAGGTTTATTATTACAGTATTATGTTTATTATTACAGTATTAGTTTTATTATTACAGTATTAGGTTTATTATCACATTATTAGATTTATTATCACAGTATTAGGTTTATTATTACAGTATTAGGTTTATTATCACAGTATTAGGTTTATTATTACAGTATTAGGTTTGTTATTACAGTATTAGGTTTATTATTACAGTATCAGGTTTATTATTACAGTATTAGATTTATTATCACAGTATTAGGTTTATTATTACAGTATTAGGTTTATTATCACAGTATTAGATTTATTATTTCAGTATTAGATTTATTATCACAGTATTAGGTTTATTATCACAGTATTAGGTTTATTATCACAGTATTAGATTTATTATCACAGTATTAGGTTTATTATTACATCATTAGGTTTATAATTACAGTATTAGGTTTATTATTACAGTATTAGATTTATTTTTACAGTATTAGGTTTATTATCACAGTATTAGATTTATTATTACAGTATTAGGTTTATTATCACAGTATTAGGTTTATTATCACAGTATTAGGTTTATTATCACAGTATTAGATTTATTATTACAGTATTAGATTTATTATTACAGTATTAGGTTTATTATCGCAGTATTAGGTTTATTATTACAGTATTAGGTTTATTATTACAGTATTAGGTTTATTATCACAGTATTAGGTTTATTATCACATTATTAGGTTTATTATTACAGTATTAGATTTATTATTACAGTATTAGATTTATTATTACAGTATTAGGTTTATTATCACAGTATTAGGTTTATTATTACAGTATTAGGTTTATTATAACAGTATTAGGTTTATTATCACAGTATTAGGTTTATTATTACAGTATTATGTTTATTATCACAGTATTAGGTTTATTATCACAGTATTATATTTATTATTACAGTATTAGATTTATTATCACAGTATTAGGTTTATTATTGCAGTATTAGGTTTATTATCACAGTATTAGGTTTATTATCACATTATTAGGTTTATTATTACAGTATTAGATTTATTATTACAGTATTAGGTTTATTATTGCAGTATTAGGTTTATTATCACAGTATTAGGTTTATTATCACAGTATTAGGTTTATTATTGCAGTATTAAGTTTATTATTACAGTATTAGGTTTATTATCACAGTATTAGGTTTATTATTACAGTATTAGGTTTATTATTGCAGTATTAGGTTTATTATCACAGTATTAGGTTTATTATCACAGTATTAGGTTTATTATTGCAGTATTAGGTTTATTATTACAGTATTTCTTTTATTCCCCTTAAGATGAAAAACCTGCACACCATGAGTAAATTTAATGAATCAGTATTTGTAAAATTTTCAAGATAAAAATACAACAAATATTGACAACATTGCTGACTGTACATAACAATAATTTGGAAGACTACATTCTAACCTTGCATAAGGCATTTGTGAGAATTAAAACTTTTAACCTTGCTATAAACTTAATGAAAAGCAATTTCTGCCAGGGGAGATAACTAAGGTATATAGTACGTAAAAAGTCAAGATATTGTACGATACCCATTACTAACGTGTAGAGTGTTCCCACTGTTGACCAAGGGAAAGTCTATCAGGCATGGAAACCTGGTTAGTGAGAGTTGAGGACATACGTTGCATGGAAAGAAATGATATGAGAATGAGGCGATGGATGTGTAATCTGAGTCTTAAAGACAAGATTAGATCTGATGAGCTCAGACGAAAATTAAATCTGGGTAGTATAGTATAGGGAGATGTGTACAGAACAGTAGACTTCAATGGTATGGCCAAGTTGAAAGAATGGATGAGAGGTTAGTAGATGTGGAATAGTTGAGGTAGAAGGTCCAGTTGTCAGGAGAAGGCTACAAAAATGCTGAGGGAAGTTATAAGGATGGACTTGAGAGAAAGAGGGATAAATAAAGACCTGGACAGAGAAAGGTTAGGTTGGAAATCAATTTCTAAAAGCCGTCCAACACATGCCAGCATATAAAACAGACGTTAAACCGATGATGATGATGATGATGATGATGATGATGATCCAAACCCAAATAACACCAGAAACTTAAGGAGATTTTTGGGAATCACTATAAATTACCGTAAATTTTGAAGAAATATCTTAGATATAGCCACAATTTTAAGTAACTTACTGAAAAATAAATTACATTTTGGTAATCGGCCATTGATTTTGCATGTACCTATTTCAAAGATATGACAAAGGCAGATGAACGACGGTGTAAAAGATCGTATTTATTTGCACCAAAGGTACAAAGGGCAATAACGATAGATAAAGGAAACTGGTGACGTCTCTGAAACCTGGGTAAGGTTTGATTATCCAATTTTTAAAATTCTTTTTTTCATAATCCTGATTCTCAAGTGTTTCAAATCTTTGTTTATTTTCAAGATTATAAAAAGAATTTCTTACTCTGATGATGACACGTTCATGTGCGAAAGGGAAATATAATTATATAGCTTTTAAAATTTTCACAGAAACTCTAATCATTAAAGATAACATAAAATATTTTTTGCAATTATATTATTTTGTTGGTGAAAATATTGATTAAACAATGATTTATTCAATGATAACATCGCTAATTCAAGAAATTAATTTTTCTTCAAGTTATAATGATTTTATTAACACGGAATTTAGAGGGCCTTTTCGTAATACCTATGATTTTTAAAAACATTTTTTAATTGTTAACATCTACAGTGCTTTATTTTCATTAAAAAATTAAAAAGATTTAATGCAGTTTTTTTAAATTAATACTTAAAAATATAACTTTAGTAAAGGTGTATTTTGTTTTCAACAAATAATACATTTTCACTAAGATTTCAAAAATAGTTTCATTATAATACGTGATCGTTGATTAGTAAATACTGAAAGTTTAATTAAAATTGATTGATTTTTGAATTTTGGTGAATTTTTTAGTGAAGGGAGGGTCAAAATTGGATAATTTCTACTAACGATTGACTTGGAGAGGTATGGAGGCCCTGTTCTGTAATAAACAGGCGGGATTAGCCCTCCAACCATCACTCACTCCCAACAGTTTCGTTAATTTCACCATTTATCGTCAATTATTTGGAAAGATAAAACGTAAGTTTGTATTTGTTTTGTCATTTTTCATTAATAAATATTTAAAAAGTTTAAAACAATTATTAATTAATAAATAAATAGAATTCAAATATGACATTTTCTTTCAAAATTGAATTCTATTTATTTATTAATAAATAATTGTTAATGTTTTAACTTTTTTTCAATGAATATTGTCAGTGTAGTCATTGGCTATAATTTACTTTTTCACACTTAAAATAAAAATTACTCTTTTAGCTTTATTTAAAAGAATTAATGTAATTTATTGTTACGACTGTTGTGAGTTGAATGAGAGAAGACTGAGTCGGGAATGCTTGTTGAAGCTTTATTCAACTAAGAACTGAACAGAAGTAATGTTGGCTAAAAGACCGCCATAAATGAATGAATAGATAAAAGGGGAAGCTATCCACTTCCGGAACGCAGGGGGAGAGATTGAAGAGTTCTTCTTATCACTACAACGATACATAAGAAATTCTTACATGTGTCGTAACGATAAATTATTAATTTATTCTTTAAGATTTAATCAATCATCCTGTAAAAATAATTGATAAAATTGATGCAGTTCGTAACGAAAAAATAATTTAATGTAGATATGTTTTCATAACCTATAAATATAAATAAATTAAAGTCTAATCACTTTTCAATTTCTATAAACTATTGTACAAACATAACTTCCATATAAAAAATTAAAACAAATATAAATAAATATTACTGCAGTTCGAGTCTTCTATACTTTGAAATTTGGTAGCCATATTTTCTGTTTACAATTACATAAACAGCGAAATGATGTCTGGAACGTGACTTTTACTTTTGTTTTGGATAATTAAGCAATTTTTAGTAAAAAAAAGAAGGTACATTTTTTGTAATTCACTTTAATTTAATAATTATCTTTGAAACAGTTAAAAAAAAACTGATATTTATATTTCCAGCGAATTTTAAATATGTTTATTGAATCTGCAGTTTTAACTGATTTTTGGCGTTTTTAGCCGTTTTGATAACATTTTTCATTCTAAATTTTTTCACACGTAAATATACATTTTTAAAAAATATATTAGCTTAATGCTTTTATCTTTCAAACACAATCAAAAGTTAAACGAAAACTACTTTTAAAAATTAAGAAAATACACTTTTAAGAACTATAGTCAGTACAAACGACGAGCATTTTGCCTACGTACCTACCAGTTCTTTGCTATTGCAAAAAGCCTGTGTCTCCTTTCTTAGTTGTAAGGCCGATCATCAAAGAGTTACGCTAAAATATTTGAATTAATTTTGTTTAATTCATATTCATATTTAATTATTCCAGCCTTGACAATGGACAGATTGCTTTAAAAGCTGATAGTAACTTATACACACGTTTCATCTTACACATAACTAATGAACGGAATTTTTCACACAAGGAACGAAATAATGATTGACACCGCTTCATGATGACCTTCCCTTTTAATGGTTTCGTTGAATAATTTCACATTTAAATGGTGTTTTTCCTTCTTTTAATTTTATTTTCAATCTTTACTTGTTTTAATGAATTGGACACACAAAAGAGAGAAATTGTGTCGATTTAAGACGAAGAAATCCCAACAAACTGACCAAATTTCACTTTAAAACAAAAACACATCATCCGTTTTTTTTCGCATTGAATTTCCTTTCCAATGAAAGGTAAGATTTCTCATGGCTTTTCTGATGTCTTTTTTCGTTGGAACATTTAATGACCTTTTTTAATATTTAGGCTCTGTTTCGGAAACGCCAATCATAGATTTTACTGGCGTGACGTAGGCACATGTACGTATGCTACGAAATCGAGAAAGACGAAGCAAGTATGCCGTTCCGAGTGTTACCGACCTCCCCATGTTAAGAATGGATTCTAAAACTCCGCCAATAAAATCTATTGTTAACGATTACGAAACAGTACCGAAAATTGTTTCATTGTTCAAGAACTCTTCTAATTGTTTGATTTGTAAAAAAAATAATCAAAAATGTGTTACCCCAAACAAGATGACTGTTTTAATTTAATTTTGAAAAAAAAAAAAAAAAAAAAAAAAAATCGTTTTGAAAAAAATATACTGTTGATTTTCACAAATTTTAATTTCTTCAATAAATGTTCTATTAATTAATTTTAATTGTTGATTTCTTATTTATTTATTCCCGATTTAATTTTGAAAATTAAAAAAAAAAAAACGGTTTGTCTTTGTCGTTAAGTGAAAAAAAGGGTGCTTGTGAACTGTAATTTGAGGAGAGTCAAATAAGGGGGAGAGAACTCTAGTTTAAAGTTTCAACCACGATTTATCTGAAAATGGATTTTACTATTGTAATTATTAAAAAATGAAGAATAAAATGATTTTGAAAAATAAAATGATTTATTAAAATAGATTATCAAAGAAGAAAGGGAAAAACATGAAACGCGGGAAATAAAGTTTTTCAAATAAATGACAGTCTTACACTGGGTAAAATTCGGCAATTTGTTGGGAAACAGTTCCCAGTGCAGTGCCCTTTCGGAATTTTTGTTTCCACATAAATTCGGCTAGGTACGATTCCACCATTTGCGTGTGGGTCCCAAATTCAACCTTGTTTCGTTTCATCGCTTCATTCGTTCTACGTGGTTAGTTGTGGCATCTATTTGTGGATCAACAAAATTGTATTTGTGATTCACACGCAAATGATGGAATCCTTCGGCACCGAGGCGGTCATACGCTCGCCAATAATCAGACACAATCGTCGTACGACGCAAATGATGGAATCCTTCGGCACCTAGGCGATTATATGCCTAGGTGCCGAAGGATTTCATCATTTGCATGTGAATCACAAATACAATTTTGTCTGTTGCTATAATAATACTATAGGGAGGGCCTGTGGACGAGTGGTTATAGCACTTGTCTTTGGGCTGGACGACCCGGGTTCCATCCCACTCACGGCATGCAAATTTTCGGGTCTGAAAACTCCCTCTGTCCACCCAGCAGTAAATGGGTACCTGACTAAAACTCATATGCTGTGCCCTAGACACGGTGATTCTTAACAAATCACCGCCGCTACGGCCATGGGCAGTGTGCGATGTCGGCAACGACACTCGTGCGCGTCCAGGCTATGCGACCTTTACCTTTTTTTATAATAATACTGATACCAGACACAAGATCTCCCACTTGCACCATTATTTGAATAAATAGCATAAAAATTGGTTAAAAAAATGCAGATAAAAATACTCTTGTCTTGCTTCAAACTTTCTACTTCCCTTTTAATACTTTAATGGACACTAAAGATTTGCAACAAAGATTTAAAAGTTCATAATTTAATCTAAGTTTGTGTAAGGTTTATTTAATTATGTTAAAATGATTTGATAACTCGACATAACTAATTTCATCAGTTTTATATGAGTTACCAAACAGTCATTATTTTCATAGCTACTTTTTCAGATACACTACGTCTAATTTTCCTCCTGCTTTTTATTCTGTCTTTTTTTGTTTTATTTAATGTTATTTTAATTTCCATAACATAATATTTGAGTTAAAATGGTTGAGAGATGATGTATTTTGAAGTAATGTTGGGATTTTTCCCGTTAAAATGAAGGATGAAGACTGTAGTCTGTTGGAAGAAAAGTTGGTGGCATATAAACGTGACTAGACAAGAAGCAGTGGTCTGTGATTGGCTGATTTTCATCCAATCACAGGGCACTTGGAATTCACTGCACTTAATGATAATTCCAATAGTAATAATATGGAGGATGCTAACTCAGAGACGGCTATGGAGACATGAAAAGGAATCACCGACTTCTCTCCATCACGACAGGCAGCATCAATTCAGCACCTCTTTTCCAGCTGCATCAGTGATGTACATGAAAAGTTTTTGACACAGTCTTTATTCGCATGTTTAAACCTTAACCCTAGCTAGCCAGTACGCTATTTCACTGAAACATTTGTACGGGACTCAAATCTGACTCAAAACGGTCAACATATGGAAACTGCTTATCCCAGAGAAGATCCAAATCGAATGAAAAGAAAAGGAAATTTGTCGTTTTTACTGTGGAAGGTTTAGTTGCCCAAGTACAAAATTTACGATTATCAAGTCCAGCGACATTCCCCCTATAATTGCACCTAAGGTTTTTGGTCATTACTGCCTCCCAAAAAGGAAGTAAAACCATGGAGATGGCTTTTTGAACCGATCACGATAGATACTACCCTTTGATCCTAGCCCGGAAACCAGATATTATGTCGTCTGCTTTACGTTAATTATGTCGTCTGTTTTACGTTAATATCAATTCAATAAAGATCATGCTTGTTATCATTTATTTTATTTTCCCCATTAAAATATTGTGACAAAATAATAATGTTATTTTTTATTTTTTAACATAATATTTGAGTTAAAATGGTTGTCAATTTATGTATTTTGAAAGAATATAGAACAGGCTAACTACGAGACGGCTATAGAGACAGGGAACCATCAGTGATGTTAGCAGTAACAGCACACAAACTTGGGTTTGAAAAGGAATCACTGCCCCCTCTCCATCGCTACAAGCAGCATCTATCATACACTTCTTTTCCAGCTGCATCAGTGATTTACACGGAAGGTTTTTGACATGTATGAGTTACAGCCTTGGTTCGAGATTTAAACTGAAACATTTGTACAAGACCCGATTCTAACTCAAAAGATAAATGTACTAAACTTTGATCCCGAACACCGGATTTATTTGTCTCCTCATGAAGACTGTATGTGACACAGTCAGTTTTACTGTGGGAGTCTAGCTGCTCGATATAAGTTTGCCATGATCAGGTCCAACGACATTCTCTAGTGAGTCCTACCTCTCAAAACTGACCATAACACATACTGCATATATTAACGAACTAATTGCAGAGTACATCGAGCGAGTCAAAATGGCAATTTTGATGACTCTTAATTTCTCGGTTCAGCGTAAGTAGTTTTTGCGTTCAAATAACAGTCTTAATAATTTAAGTGACTAAAATAAGAAATAACACTGTCATCGTATATCTTAACAGACTTATTGTCAGAAATTTAAATGTTTATTCTAAAACATATCTAATCTAAATCTAAATAAATGGAGATTCTTACCGGGTAGAAAACATTCTGTCTAACTGGGTGAAGAAAAGCACACCCACACATAATTATTTTAGCATTTACGGTGGGGGATTAGTTTCGCATATAACTTTAATGTAACATGTTACTGGGTTTCTTGTTTATAAACTTACTCACGAACTATTCTCGAATATATAAATATTCAAAATACACGTGATTCTACAAATAAAAAACCTAACAAATCAGTGACTATTTAAAATTCCGCAACAATAGAGATTTCAATTCAGTCTAACTGGGCAAAAAACACACATAATTATTTTAAAATTTACAATGGGGGAATAGTTTTGCATATAACTTAAACGTAACATTTTTCTGTTTTATTATCTTATGTAATTTCTTGATTAAATATACTTTCATGGGACATGAGTTGCGCTAGTTATATATAAAATAGACATGTGTATTTAGCTGAGGTGTTTATATAAAAATTTAAAGAACATAAAAATTAAATAATATAAATTAATAATCAATAATACTACAGTGATTTACTTATATGAATTAAATTATATATAAGAAATTAAAATGCATAGATAAAGTAAATATTATCAAATTAAATTAAAACCTATCAAATAAAACAAACATTGTAAAATCATGAACAATAGCTAAAAACTTAATATAAACTTGGGGAAGATTTTTTGATTGAATATAACTGGGCGTATAAGTTAAGAAATGGAATCGGTTGCTGAATATTCAACAAAGCATGAAAAAAGGAATTAAAAAAAATATATATAATCCGTCAAAAATATGTTATAGAAGTCGATTCAAATATCAAGGAAAGATATTGTGGGTTATTTAATGGTATGCAGCAAAGAAGTGAAAATGAAGAAAGAAAAGAGGAAAAAAAAAGATTAAATAAAAAAAATACTGTTGGTGTGAATTAATTATTCTCTTATGTGTGAATTTTTCCATTATAGACATTCTATCAGAAAGGAAAAAACAAATATGGTGGAAATAATGTGTTATAAACTCTTAAATAAAAAATGGAGTGATAAAAAATATGAAAAAAAAGGAATATAGAAATTAAATGTGTATTAATTAAATGAATTTTTCAGCCTGACTGGTGTGTTATGCACTGATGAAACATCTTTGTGAATGTTTGGTAAATTGTATATACCAGAAATGGGCAAAAACAATTTTTTGTAAATAAAATGTTTTTTTGAATGATTATATGTTAAATTAAGAGCTCTAGTCGTATTATACACTATTGAGCTACTATATAAACCTTTTAGCCATGATATAAACCTCTCTCTCTCTATATATATATATATATATATATATATATGCACTGATAAATATGAACAATGGTATTCATTTATGTTAAAACTAAGTTTTATTGAATTAATTAAATAAACCTATATCTATATCTAATGAAATTAATCAAGGATTTTATTAATTATTGAATTGTCAACTAAAATATCTAAAAGTGTAGAGTGTGTCAATTATATACACATCGAAGTATATATATATGTATATATATATATATATATACATATAATTATTTTGGTTGACATTATACATTAGTTTGATACACATACATACACCTAAATATATATATATATATATATATATATAATTATTTTGGTTGACATTATACATTAGTTTGATACACATACATACACCTAAATATATATATATATATATATATATATATATATATATATATAATTATTTTGGTTGACACTATACATTAGTTTGATACACATACATACACCTAAATATATATATATATATATATATATATATATATATATATATATATATATAATTTATTTTGGTTGACACTATACATTAGTTTGATACACATACATACACCTAAATATATATATATATATAATTTATTTTGGTTGACACTATACATTAGTTTGATACACATACATACACCTAAATATATATATATATATATAATTTATTTTGGTTGACACTATACATTAGTTTGATACACATACATACACCTAAATATATATATATATATATATATATATATATATATATATATATATAATTTATTTTGGTTGACACTATACATTAGTTTGATACACATACATACACCTAAATATATATATATATATAATTTATTTTGGTTGACACTATACATTAGTTTGATACACATACATACGCCTAAATACATGTACCCCAACATTTATGTCTCCATGTATGTAAAAGAGACATAAGTTTAAGAATATTTCTGTACGTATGGAAGAATAATCCAATAGTGCTCAATTTTAATAGTACGAATGTAATATTTATTGCTACATCTAAGAATCTACTTTCCACATACATTTTTCTTATTTTGTTTCTACATCTTAAATTGCAATGTTATTTTAAAACTACAAATCAAATAATGTAAAATGAATTCAAGATGCTAAAAGTTAAAATGCCTACCAAAAATAATATAAATAAAAATAAATATTAAAATGTAAAATAATTATTTCTCTTAAAAAGAAAAAAATGTATATATTTATTAGAATTATAATAATTTAAATATAAATTATAATAATTTAAATAAAAATCGAATAATCATAGAGAATGAAGTCATTTTAAAACGAGCATTTTGAACGCGATATTTCTTTTGTTTAAGAAATTTTGTAAATAAAAAAATAAAAAACGCACCCTACATTAAAAAATAAATATTTATATACCCCTTTCTTTTAAAATAAACTTTTCTCTATATTAAAAATCGACTTTGTGACGAAAAACCAAACAACTCAGGTTCATTATCCGTTTGTTTACAGATGTCACATGCATGTCAAAAGGTCAACTGGTGTAGACCCGAACTTGTCCTATTCAATTTGTTTATTTTTTTTTGAGTCCTTGAAACCTAATATATCCCAAAATAAGATAGGTCAATTCAGATCGGCTCTTTAAATAAGAGGACAAAAAATACCAGAAAAAAATCACTCACCCCAAAAACTAACAGGTTTATGTCCTTCCCTCTCTAGGTTAAGACCAGGAAATTTTTGTATCTAAAATACAAATTTAAACTTAAAAAGTGGTGTATATCCGAATGACTAGGTACTAAATATTGGTGGAGGGGTTTATTATTTTATGGAATCACACTCACACTCATGTTTATCGTCTATGTTCCCTTGACGTGCAATTGAGTTCTGCTCTGTTGTTTATTTTTGGGTTGAATTTTCTTATTAATAGAGATGCCGTAATTCTAAAATTGCCTTAGTCCTTTTTTAAAAATATTTTAACTTGTCTGTCTTCATTGGGGTTGTGATTTCTTGATATATGTTTTTTGAATGAAGACGTCTTAGTCGTTATGTTCTTTTATGCGTATATGTAGTGGCCTAACTGTGCTACAGATGTAGAACTCATTGCATATCGCACATTGTATTTGGTATACTGTATATGCGCGATTGCATAAGCTTGTGTTGTTGATGGGGCAATTTGGTAGAGTGCAGGGGTTGTTGTTGGGTGGTGTTCTGAGTTTGGATGGGTGTTTTCTTAATGTTGGTCTAGAGTGTGTAAGCTGTATGTCTAAGTGTTCTCTGTGGATGGCTTTGTGGATGGCCGATGTGATTTTGTCATTAAAGTGCGGTACTTTTCGGAAGCAGGTGTTAGAGAGTGTGTACTGTGGTTGATTTCTAGATGTCCTAGGGTGAGGTTTGGCGTTTCTGGGGGTATCCGTTCTGCCTGAGTACTTGTTGGAAGTGTCTAACATCGGTGATCTCATCTATTTCTTCAGTGTATTTGCTACGGATGCGGGTTGTCTCATTCATAGCATATCCTATCTTGGCTTTGGTAGGGGAGGGCTGATCTGTAGTTTATGAAAATATTTTTGTAGGTGGTTTTTCGATAGAAGTTGGTGTGTATGTGTCCTGTCTCGGTAATGTGGAGGGTAAAGTCTAATAGTGAGAGGGATCCAGATGTGTTGGCGTGTTTAATAGTGGATTTTATGTTGGGGTCTGTGTTTTTAAATGTGATGAAGATTTAGTTAGCTTCCTTGCGAGATGATGTGAGGATGAGAATGTTGTCCACATATCTCATGAAGATGCTGAAATGTGCGCTGTTCTTGTCTGTTCATGTATGTGATTGCAAGTGGTCCTGAGACTGTATATTCGCTGTTTGTGTGTGAAGTGTGTGTTGTCTATACTTATGCATAATGGTTAGTGTATGTCGGTCGAAGTGAGGCTGAAGCAGTAGAGGTTGTTAGAGGAGATGCAATCTTTGATGAGGTGTACTAACGTGTATAGGGAAACCGCATCAAGGCTGAAAGCATATCTATTGTGTTGTATTAATATATGAATATACCTGAGCCGATGAAAAGGTCATCAGTTTGCTTGAAAAAAAACCTTTAAAGTATCTTGGTGTCTCAAACTTGGCTAAATTCTCACAGATAGAAAACAAATACTTATACTTTATCTCACTTGATAAATTATAAGTATCTTATTTTTTCTAATATCTCATATCGATATCCAAATTGAATCTAGCAACAATTTATTGAATGTACATCTACAATTGTAATTATCATACAAAAAGACAAAAAATAGAAAAAACTCAAAGGAAATACATTTAAATAAGCAATTAAACCTTCTTGTTGTCCAAATACTCATAGTTCCTACCCTTTTCAAGTTACCCGTTTCTCTCTCAACACTTCATCCTCTTAAATTCGTTAATCAGTAAAGTAAAATTTTAATAGAAACTTAGATCCTTTAAAAAATAGAATAATTTTTTTCACAAAAATGTTGAGTCTTCAACACAGGTTTTTTTTGCCAAAGAGTAAAAATGTAAATAATGAAATTGAAATTTGATTCCTTTTTTCACAGATGTTCCTGTTTGATGACTTTTAATGGATCATCATTTTCTGACAAAAGACACCGGAAGAAAGCCGAAGAGTACTATGACTGAAACATGAATGTAACAACAACCAAGAAGAAGATAACAGTCGACATAAAAAGCCTTGAATGAATATTATGTTCTATTCTTGTGAACAACTTTGCAATAATTTTCTCTTTCATATTAAATTGAAATGGTAGTTGTTCAAATTTAAAAATGAAATTTAAAGAATTTATCTTGAAAGAAATTAGAGTTTTATAATACTCCTTTCAATAAAATTTCATGAAAAATAGAGAAAGCAATAAATATTTTAGGACAATTTTAGAAAAATAATTATTTGTAGAATTTGACTTCAAATTGATGTTAGTCTTTTCCTGGTGTAAAGCAACACTATTTCTTTGGAAAATCTGATTCACAATTTTCAAATACCACCAACTAGAACAAAAATGCCAAATCTCACAACAGAGAAACCATATTCTTGCAAAGTTTGTGACTCTTCTTTTAAATATAAGTCATCTTTAACAGAACACATGACAAAACATAATGACAAGAATCCATGTTCTTGTGGAATTTGTGGCTTTTCTTGTCTATATAACTCAAAATTTTTAAGACATATGCGAACACACACTGGAGAGAAGCCATATTCTTGTACAGTCTGTGGCTCTAGTTTTAGTGAGAAAGGACATTTAGTGACGCATATGCGAACTCACACTGGAGAAAAGCCATATTCTTGTCCAGTGTGTGGCTCTTCTTTTAGTCATAAAGCAACATTAGTTGCACATATGCGAATACATACTGGCGAAAAGCCATATTCTTGTACAGTGTGTGGCTCTGCTTTTAATGAGAAACGAACGTTAGTGACACATATGCGAACACACACTGGAGAAAAGCCATATTCTTGTTCAGTATGTGGCTCTTCTTTTAGTCATACAAACTTATTAGTTGCACATATTTCAAAACACACTGGGGAAACACCTTATTCTTGTACAGTGTGTGGCTCTTCTTTTAGTGAGAAAGGCACATTAGTTAAACATATAAGAACACACACTGGAGAAAAGCCATATTCTTGTACAGTGTGTTGCTCTGCTTTTAGTGTGAAGACAAATTTAGTTGCACATATGCGAACACACACTGGAGAAAAGCCATATTCTTGTAAAGTATGTGGCTCCTCCTTTTCACAAAAATCAAATTTACATGTACACATGAAAAAACACAAATGAGAAAATGCATATTTTGAAAAAAACGTTTGGGACTTATTTACACAGAAATAAATTTTGTTAAAATATATCAATGTTCCTTTTAAATATTTTTTATTAAAATCAAATTTAACTGTTAATATGCAAAAATATCAGAAGAGATTCCACATGAGATTGTAGCAACATCAAGGCAATCCATAATACAGGCCTGGCAAACATGAAACTGGGGTCCATGACTAGGAGCGGACATGTGAAGACCAAAATTACTACTAAATAATAATTACAGAGAAAAGTTTTAGTAAGAAATCGTTTAGTAATGTCCAGTAATTAGCAACCATACATATTATTAGGAAGCATCTTACAATAATTGATTTATTTCCATCAAATCAAATGTAAAAAGTACCAAAATATAAAAGAACTAAATTCACAAAACATTACTTTATTCACCATGAATTAGACGCATGTTTGATATTTAAAAAATCATGAGCCAATTTTTTAATATTGACTACTTGATTACAGAAAATATAATGACAATACAATCAGAAAGCAAATTCAACATTTTACAAAATCAAATACTTTATGAACAAAATGTTTGGAGAAACAATTTTGATAATTTTTACAAGATTTGTTATGTTATATATACAGGGTGGACCAAAATAAGGGTCCTATTTTTAAAAATTCATAACTTTTTTATTTATTGATTTTTTAATTTTTTTTTTTTAGAATAAGTAAAGGACCCCTTCCGAAGCAAGCATGAGCCGTATTAGCCCTAAGGAACGTACCCTCATTTAGAAAACATTATTTTTGCTTAAAAAACTCAAAACAGTGTAAAAAACAATACTTTAGTTTTTGTAAGTTTTAAGAAGTGTTTTTCGGCTAAAATTTGTTTTGTTTATTTCAAAAAATCTCGGAAAGGTCAGTCTACACACACATAAAGTTTGGTGAGTTTAACTTTTATTTTGTGGAAGTTATTCAAATTCAAGTTATTCAAATTTAAAGATAGGACCCTTATTTTGGCCCACCCTGTACAATTTGTTTTTACAGAAAATGAAGAAAATGCTTATTTCTTCACGATAGACAGTCTTAATGATAACATCAATTTATATTAACAAGAACATAAAACCAATAACATATATGGAATCGGTTGCTGAATATTCAACAAAGAGTGAAAAAAGGGGGAAAATGTAAAACAGTTCTGATAACTGCTTGGAAAATTACTCAGTGAATACAAAAGCTACACACTCTGACAATTTTATATCAAAATGAAAAAAAAATGTACGTTTGAAAAGAAAAACTTTTCTTCTGATCATCATATTGACATTAACTGCATTAGACAGTATATTGGGATTTCAATTCTTGCACGTGAGAATGTGGTAACAATTCTGTAGAGACAGAAAAGTGGTGACAGCTTTTTTGAGAAGGAACACAACATTTGTATATGATTTTAGAGCAATTTTACTTTGTAAACGATAATGGCATATATACAACAGTGAACAGTGATTGTACAGAAAGGTTATGTTTGTGAGAACTTATCTGGTTAAGGAATTCGAGTAACAGCTTGCATGTTGGCGTTCCTTAAATTCTGGCTCTTTTCTGTGCGAACTGTCTGTGAATTTCTGTTGCAATGTAGTCAGGCTGATAAAAAGCAATGTTGGGAATTCGGGAATGAGTGATGGCAAAATCCGAACTGCCATCTAGAGCTTTGTCAAGATGTAGTCAACTCTGGTCGAAGATGGTGGGTAACTGGGCTTTAGTCACTGAGGGGTAAGCCATTGTTCTGCTGGGTTGAGAGGAAAGGAAAAAAGGGGGAAAGAGGCTGGAACTCGGTGTGAAAGGGTTTTTATAAGCTGGTTGATGTGACTACCAAGAGAGCAGAGATTGGATTACCTGTTGGTCAATCTATAGGGCCCTAAGGGGAGAAGGGAAATAACCAATCAATGGGTGGAATATAAATAAATTCCTACACATTCTTAGGAGAATAATGGGTGTTCATGTATTATTGGGGCAGATGGAATTTTCATATCTAATTTTAAGAAAAGTCTGTTGAAAGGGGGAGATAATTCAAACTGTTTTTGTTGTTGTAACCATAAGTCATAAGGAAAATCCAGAGAATTAGTAAGAAAATAAATAAAAAATAATTAGTAAGAAAAAAAAAAAGGGTACTTATGCAGTTTACGGACCAGACTGAAATAATAACGTTATAATTTAAAAAGCCATTCTTAACATGGAGAGGTGGGTGTTGATTAACTATTCTGTTTATGAAATTATTAGTTGAAAGCTTTGAGATCCAATGTAAGGACTCATGTGGATAAAGGTTTAGTGACAGGTGACCGTGTCTACTATAGAAGACAACATGTTCTGTTAGATCTAACAGCTTCCACTAACTATAAAAGACAAAACTACAAAAGAAGACGTAGTCCTTCGAAAGTTTTGGGTCAGGAAAATCAATGTGTATTGATCAGACATGGAGAAGAATTTTTCAGTCTGCATCCATGTCAGTTGATGAAAGACAAGGAATTGCAAAGTTCAAGGAATGAAGAAAATACAAATTCTTCAAATGAGTTGAATGAAGTCTTGGAGGAGGAAGATGAAGAACAATATAATAACAATTCTAATAGCAATAGAAAGGAAGTGATAAAACCAAGTAGAAACGAAGTTGTAGAATATAAATTGAAAGGGAGTGATGAGTGGAAAAAAGGAATAGTTATGAGCACACAACCAAAGTTAACGGGAAAATATAGCCATTGGCTAAATATAAAACCAGAAGCAGAGAATGAAAATCCTCTTTGTATCAATTGAAATCATTTTGATCAATGGAGAGAACTTTCTCAAGTAACAGAGGGAGTAAGATTTTGCTTACTTGTGAACAAAAACAGGGAGAGGATGTGATTGATGCAAAGAAAAGAGAATTGGAAAATATTGAAATTCATGAAGTATATGAATGTGCATGACATGGAAATGATCTATTTAAAAAAAATGTTATCACAGAATTGAAAAAGATATTCAAAATTGGAAAGCTGTCTTTTAAGAACTTTCTTGTCCTTATCAATAAAAACCTCTGTTTTAAAAAAAATCCTTTCTATAAAATGCTCTCTGAGACTTTCTAAAAAGGGATCAGATTTTAACGTCGAAGCACCAAGAAAACAGGTTCTTTCTATAAGGTGAATTATCTGGAAATATTGAAATCGGCGCGAAAATCCCCAAAGCCAATCAGACTCAGCTTTCTTCCTTTTTCAGGGCTAAACTGCCGCACCGTCACCCACATTAAAAAGAAACAAGCATAAAGATGATGATGATGATGATGATGATCAACCGTGATACGTTTTGATGATGATGATGATGATCAACCGTGATACGTTTTGATGATGATGATGATGATGATGATGAAAGGTGGTAAGGAAGCATGTGACGATGACGACAAAAAAAAAGAAACAAACATAAAGATGATGATGATGATGATGATGATCAACCATGATACATTTTGATGATGATGATGATAAAAGGTGGTAAGGAAGCATGTGACGATGACGACAAAAAAGGAAGGGATAGACACGGCTGATACATGATGGCGACCGGTTGACCTCCTTTCCGACACTGCTAAATGTCGAAGAAATTAAATTTTCAAGATTAGTTACAAAACTTTTATAATAAACAAACGAAACAAACATTTACTATTTACTTGCCTCCCACGAGGGCAGAGTTAGACACAAGGTCGGTTCTTTATCTAAGGAAAATCCAGCTATGAACCCCATTCCGTGCCGATCGTCGTGGCAATAAAAAAAAAAAATATAGATCCAAGTTAGGTCAGGATGGCGACGATAATGATGATGACGTCGCTGATCTTGTCGTCTCGTCCAGCTACAAACACACTCCCACGTTGAAACTGTTTATATCAGCGAGCGATCACTGGGCGAACAGCGACCGGTTAGCTCTGTGGGGGGCGAAAGATCATTCAAAGCAGAACAAAAGGAAAAGAACAATGTTCAACAACTCGGTCTATGGTTTTTTTGTATAGAAGAGTAATTATTAATAAAATAAAAGAATTGATTTTACATTAGTCAATGATAGGATTAATGTCCCCCATGCTCGTAAATGTCTTTAGCAAAGGTTCTTTTTCTCTAAGTTATTTCGCTAGTTCTCTGTGTGTGCGAATTCTTTACACAAGTTGTTATTTAAGTCACAAATTAACGGGCGAAGGCGGTGGCTAGAATTTCGTCCACGCCCGGGCGTCAACTCTTCCAGGCGTCAGTCCGACTCTATCTTGATCGTGCATGAAAAAAACACATTCTTTTATTGAAGATGTCTATTGTCGTACACACCCCTTCTCCGCCATCTTACTTCCTACGTGTCTTCCTCTCTCAAGGAGGGTGGGAACGGGCGCCTCACTCTTTTTTTTTTCTAAATGGGATTTTCTTTTTAGTCCATCGTTATCGCCAAAAACAAACGCTTTCTCATTCTGTCACACAGCTGAAGGTGCTTTGTGCCCGGCTTGTAATTAACGATGACAGGCCCAAATAATTCTCCGTCAAGTGGGCTCTCCCATGTCGTGGCGTCTTCAAAATAACCGTCACAGAGTCGTGGTTCTAAAACGCGTCATTCGCCCGAAACAATAATATCGCTTTATTGATTTTCAGAATTAAATTTGCGATATGGAATTCTCTAATCTCTACCTTCCATCTGGCAACTCTTTCCTCGCCTCTGGTGGTAATTGATTTTGAATATCTTACACGATTCCGCGAGACTAGCTGGTGTCTCGTTCTGAATAAGTTCATTTCTATATATATACTAGTTTTATATCTCCACTTCGTCTCGTTGCAGGGCCCTCAGTCGGCGTAGCATCACCAGGAAGATGCATACTAGCGCGTCACCAGGGTATCCGATCCCCATGGGGCCCCGGATACTTTGTCACACAGCTCCCCAAAGAGGGATGATGGCGTGGAGTGTTATTTATTTTTAGATAAGCGTGTGGCTGACTGCCATTAATTTTAATTTTTTGCATTCTCATCATCATCATCATCATCATCATCATCAACCACCACCACCGGTTTAAGCAATCGGTTTATTTGTTGAATCAGGCCACAATTAATCCTCTGATTGTCTAGTCTCGATCTAAGTCTTCCACTCCATTCTTGTCTTTGGTGAGGCCTGACAGAATCCATACTCATGACTTTCCTACCACGTTTGACCACGTCCTCCCAAGAAAACTTGGGTCGGCCAGTGGTGGTCTTCTCCACTAGAACTGTCAGACTTTAACAATCCAGCCATTGCTGCGCTCAACGTGCCCCAACCAACGCAGTCTGCTCTTCTGCATGATGTCTGCGAGGCTTCAAGTTGATTTGTGTGAGCAGAGACCCAAAAGGTATGCTTTGTTCAGGCCACACCAAACAGATCCATCTGACCATTGCCTTGTCATTACGGTGTATCATTATCAGATACAAGTATACTAGTTCTATTATATAACACATTAAATACACATCGAATACACATACATGTGTATAACAATAACAAATAATACATTAAGTTAGTCTGAATTATGAAGTGTTTAGAGAAGCCAGATTTATTATAATTTATTAAAGTTATAAAGCTCGATGTGAAAAGATACTTTATGTACAAAGTCTATTGTCTTTATATATATATATATATATATATAAAATATTTGTTGTTGTTTATTATCTATGTACGTATACGTTTCGTCCTTAATAATCGGGACTCATCAGCATAGAGATAGTACTATTCACTACCGGTCGTACGATTCGAAACCCTGGATAACAAGTATTTTTCAACTTGCATCCAACGTCTTTAACCGCGCGCCCAATATTTGAATAGCCGATGAACAATGATAATTTAACACATTTAAAGCGGCACGATATCCAGGCATTCTACTTCTATTAAAGAAGGAATGATGCATTATAAAGCAAGTGACGTCATGTGTTTGTACTACCATTAAGAGGGCTCTACTTATTTTACGAGGAGCGACAAATATAAAATATTTGTTGTTGTTTATTATCTATGTACGTATACGTTTCGTCCCTTTTCAATCAGGACTCATCAGCATAGAGATATGACTATTCACTACCGGTCGTACGATTCGAAACCCTGGATAACAAGTATTTTTCAACTTGCATCCAACGTCTTTAACCGCGCGCCCAATATTTGAATAGCCGATAAACAATGATAATTTAACACATTTAAAGCGGCACGATATCCAGGCATTCTACTTCTATTAAAGAAGGAATGATGCATTATAAAGCAAGTGACGTCATGCTGTGTTTGTACTACCATTAAGAGGGCTCTACTTATTTTACGAGGAGCGACAAATATAAAATATTTGTTGTTGTTTATTATCTATGTACGTATACGTTTCGTCCCTTTTCAATCAGGACTCATCAGCATATATATATATATATATATATATATATATATATATATATATATATATATATATATATAAGTATAAAATTAATAACAACTAAATAAATAAAATAAAAGGATTAATACAAATAAATATATTAAAATATTGAGCCTTTATAAATTACTAGCGGGGCTACCCGGCGTTGCTTGGGGTCATAATGACATATAATTGAAGAAAAATCGCGTGTGTAACATCTTTATATTCAAACTTCTATTTCTCCCCCCCCCCCCCCTCCTTTCTCTATAGCCGTCTCTTTATCTTTCTACCTTTCTCTTCCCTGGTCGCCCCATTTCACTACTACTTTCTAATTTTGCGTTTTGCGAAAGCTGCTTCTTCTCCACCATTTCATCCTACGTTTCCCATGGCAATAGTATGACATATTTCTATAAAAAGTACCACATCTATCTGCGCCTTCTATGTAGGTACTTATCTCCGCCCCGGTGTTCATATTATATACATATCTATCGCCACCCCGGTGCACATACAATATACGTACCTATCGCCGCCCCAGGGCAGATACTATATAAGTACCTATTGCCGCCCCGGTATGCATACTACATAAGTACCTATCGCTGCCTCGGTGCAAATGCTACATACGTATCTATCGCTGCCCCAGTGCGAATGCTGCATACGTACCTATCGCCGCCCCGTTGCGAATGCTACAACGTACCTATCGCCGCCCCGGTGCAAATGCTAAATACGTCTATATCACCGGCCTGATGTGAATGCTAAATATGTTCCTATCACCGCCCCGGTGCGCGTGCTAAATACGTACCTATCGCCTCCCTGGTGTGCGTGCTATATACGTACTGATCGCCGCCCCGGAGCGCATGCTAAATATATAACTATCACCGCCCTGGGGCGCATTCTATATACATACTTACTGCCATCCCTGTGCACATGCTATATAGTACCTATCGCCACCTCTATGCACTACTATACACGTACCTATTGCCACCCCGGTGCACATACTATATATATATACCTATCGCCGCCCCGCTGCGCATACTATATTCGTATGTATCGCCGCCCCGGTGTGCATACTATATACTTACCTACGAAATATTTTAAGTTCAAAAGAACCAAAAAATTTCGCCCGACCCCCTAAAAAGTTTGGCCCGACCCCTACAATTTTCCCCTACCCCTAATATCTCAAGCCGCACTCCCCAATTTTGTTTTACTCTCCCCCAACCCTGAGAAATATTTTGAGTTCAAAACAAAAAAAATTGGCCTGACTCCTAAAAAGTTCGGCCTGACCCCTAAAATTTTCCCCGACCCCTCAATCTCTCCAGCCCCCCATCCCAACTAATTTTTCACTCTCCCCCAACCCTGAGAAATATTTTGAGTTCAAAACAAAAAAAAAGAAAAAAATTTGGCCTGACCCCTAAAAAGTTCGTCCTGACCCCTAAAATTTTCCCCGACCCCTCAATCTCTCCAGCCCCTCATCCGAACTAATTTTTCACTTTGCCCCAACCTGAGAAATATTTTGAGTTCAAAACAAACAAAAAGAAAAAATTTGGCCTGACCCCTAAAATTTCCCAGACCCCTCAATCTCTCCAGCCCCCCATCCTAACTATTTTTTCACTCTCCTGAGAAATATTTCAACTTTAAAAAGTGGTGACCCAACAATAAAACGTGGTGACCCAGCAATAAAAAGTGGTGACCCAACAATAAAAAGTGGTGACCCAACCATAAAACGTAGTGACCCAACAATAAAACGTAGTGACCCAACCATAAAAAGTGGTGACCCAACAATAAAACGTAGGGACTCAGCAATAAAAAGTGGTGACCCAGCAATAAAACGTAGTGCACAGCTATAAAAAGTGGTGACCCAGCGAAAAAACGTGGTGACCAAACCAAAAAAGTGGTGACCCAACAATAAAAACAAGTGACTTAACCATAAAGCGAAGTGCCACAACAATAAAAAGTGGTGACCCAACTATAAAACATAGTGACCCAACAATAAAACGTAGTGACCCAACCATAAAAAGTGGTGACCCAACAATAAAACGTAGTGACCCAGCAATAAAAAGTGGTGACCCCACAATAAAGTGGTGACCCAACAATAAAACCAAGTGCCCAGCAATAAAAAGTGGTGACCCAGCAATAAAACGTGGTGACCAAAACAAAAAAAATTGTGATCCAACAATAAAAACTAGTGACCCAACAATAAAACGTAGTGACCAAGCAATAAAAAGTGGTTACCCAGCAATAAAACGTAGTGACTTAACCATAAAACGTAGTGACCCAACCAAAAAAGTGGGGACCCAACAATAAAACGTAGTGACTTAACAATAAACGTAGTGACCCAACCATAGAAAGTGGCGACCCAACAATACAAGTGGTGACCCAGCAATAAAAAGTGGTGACCCAACAATAAAACGTAGTGACTTACCCATAAAACGTAGTGACCCAACCATAGAAAGTGGTGACCAAACAATAAAACGTAGTGACCCAACAATAAAACGTAGTGACCTAACCATAAAACGTAGTGACCCAACAATAAAACGTAGTGACACAACCATAAAACGTAGTGACCCAACCATAAAAAGTGGTGACCTACAATAAAACGTAGTGACCCAGCAATATAACGTAGTGACCCAACCAAAAAAGTAGTGACCCAACAATAAAACGTAGTGACTTAACAATAAACGTAGTGACCCAACCATAGAAAGTGGCGACCCAACAATACAAGTGGTGACCCAGCAATAAAAAGTGGTAACCCAACAATAAAACGTAGTGACTTACCCATAAAACGTAGTGACCCAACCATAGAAAGTGGTGACCCAACAATAAAACGTAGTGACCCAACAATAAAACGTAGTGACCTAACCATAAAACGTAGTGACACAACAATAAAACGTAGTGACACAACCATAAAACGTAGTGACCCAACCATAAAAAGTGGTGACCTACAATAAAACGTAGTGACCCAGCAATAAAAAGTGGTGACCCAGCAATAAAACGTAGTGACCCAACCAAAAAATTGGTGACCAATAATAAAAAGTGGTGACCCAACAACAAAAGTTGTGACCGAACAATAAAAAGTGGTGACCCAGCGATAAAACGTAGTGACTTAACCATATACGTAGTGACCCAACCATAAAACGTAGTAACCCAACAATAAAAAGTGGTGACCTAACCATAAAACGTAGTGACCTAACCATAAAACGTAGTGACCTAACCATAAAACGTAGTGACCCAACAATAAAACGTAGTGACCCAACAATAAAAAGTGGTGACCCAGCCATAAAACGTAGTGACCTAACCATAAAACGTAGTGACCAAACAATAAAACGTAGTGACCAAACCAAAAAAGTGGTGACCCAACAATAAAAACAAGTGACTTAACTATAAAGCGAAGTGCCCCAACAATAAAAAGTGGTGCCACAACTATAAAACATAGTGACCCAACAATAAAACGTAGTGACCCAACCATAAAAAGTGGTGACCCAACAATAAAACGTAGTGACCCAGCAATAAAAAGTGGTGACCTCACAATAAAGTGGTGACCCAACAATAAAACGAAGTGCCCAGCAATAAAACGTGGTGACCTAACCATAAAACGTAGTGACCTAACAATAAAACGTAGTGACCCAACCATAAAAAGTGGTGACCCTACAATAAAACGTAGTGATTCAGCAATAAAAAGTGGTGACCTAGCAATAAAACGTAGTGACCCAACCAAAAAATTGGTGACCCAACAATAAAAAGTGGTGACTCAACAATAAAAGTTGTGACTCAACAATAAAAAGTGTTGACCCAGCGATAAAACGTAGTGACTTAACCATAAACGTAGTGACACAACCATAAAACGTAGTGACTTACAATAAAAAGTTGTGACCCAACAATAAAACGTAGTGACCTAACCATAAAACGTAGTGACCTAACCATAAAACGTAGTGACCCAACAGTTCAACGTAGTGACCCAACCATAAAACGTAGTGACCCAACCATAAAAAGTGGTTATCCAACAATACAACGTAGTGACCAAACAATAAAACGTAGTGACCAAACCAAAAAAAGTGGGGACCCAACAATAAAACGTAGTGAATTAACCATAAAACGTAGTGACCCAACCATAAAAAGTGGTGACTTAACGATAAAAGTTGTGACCCAGACATAAGAAGTGGTTACCCAACAATAAAACGTAGTGACCAACATTAAAAAGTGGTGACCCAGCAATAAAAGTTGTGACCCAGCAATAAAAAGTGGTGACCCAACAGTAAAAAGTGGTGATCGAACAATAAAACGTAGTGACCTAACCATAAATCGTAGTGACCCAACCATAAAACGTAGTGACCTAACCATAAAAAGTGGTGACCCAACAATAAAACGTAGTGACCTAGCAATAAAAAGTGGTGACCCAACCAAAAAATTGGAGACCCAACAATAAAAAGTGGTGACCCAACAACAAAAGTGGTGACCCAACAATAAAAAGTGGTGACCCAGCGATAAAACGTAGTGACTTAACCATAAACGTAGTGACCCAACCATGAAACGTAGTGACCCAACCATAAAAAGTGGTGACATAACAATAAAACGTAGTGACCTAACATTAAAACGTAGTGACCAAACCAAAAAAAGTGGGGACCCAACAATAAAACGTAGTGACTTAACCATAAAACGTAGTGACCCAACCATAAAAAGTGGTGACTAAACGATAAAAGTTGTGACCCAGACATAAGAAGTGGTTACCCAACAATAAAACGTAGTGACCAACATTAAAAAGTGGTGACCCAGCAATAAAAGTGGTGACCCAGCACTAAAAAGTGGTGATCCAACAGTAAAAAGTGGTGATCGAACAATAAAACGTAGTGACCTAACCATAAATCGTAGTGACCCAACCATAAATCGTAGTGACCTAACAATAAAATGTGGTGACCCAACAATAAAACGTAGTGACCCAGCAATAAAAAGTGGTTATCCAACAATAAAACGTAGTGACCAAACAATAAAACGTAGTGACCAAACCAAAAAAAGTGGGGACCCAACAATAAAACGTAGTGAATTAACCATAAAACGTAGTGACCCAACCATAAAAAGTGGTGACTTAACGATAAAAGTTGTGACCCAGACATAAGAAGTAGTTACCCAACAATAAAACGTAGTGACCAACATTAAAAAGTGGTGACCCAGCAATAAAAGTTGTGACCCAGCAATAAAAAGTGGTGACCCAACAGTAAAAAGTGGTGATCGAACAATAAAACGTAGTGACCTAACCATAAATCGTAGTGACCCAACCATAAAACGTAGTGACCTAACCATAAAAAGTGGTGACCCCACAATAAAACGTAGTGACCTAGCAATAAAAAGTGGTGACCCAACCAAAAAATTGGAGACCCAACAATAAAAAGTGGTGACCCAACAACAAAAGTGGTGACCCAACAATAAAAAGTGGTGACCCAGCGATAAAACGTAGTGACTTAACCATAAACGTAGTGACCCAACCATAAAACATAGTGACCCAACCATAAAAAGTGGTGACATAACAATAAAACGTAGTGACCTAACCATAAAACGTAGTGACCAAACCAAAAAAAGTGGGGACCCAACAATAAAACGTAGTGACTTAACCATAAAACGTAGTGACCCAACCATAAAAAGTGGTGACTAAACGATAAAAGTTGTGACCCAGACATAAGAAGTGGTTACCCAACAATAAAACGTAGTGACCAACATTAAAAAGTGGTGACCCAGCAATAAAAGTGGTGACCCAGCACTAAAAAGTGGTGACCCAACAGTAAAAAGTGGTGATCGAACAATAAAACGTAGTGACCTAACCATAAATCGTAGTGACCTAACAATAAAATGTGGTGACCCAACAATAAAACGTAGTGACCCAGCAATAAAACGTGGTGACCCAGCAATAAAACGTGGTGACCCAACCAAAAAATTGGTGACCCAACAATAAAAAGTGGTGACCCAACAACAAAAGTGGTGACCCAACAATAAAAAGTGGTGACCCAGCGATAAAACGTAGTGACTTAACCATAAACGTAGTGACCCAACAATAAAACGTAGTGACCTAACCATAAAACGTAGTGACCTAACCATAAAACGTAGTGACCCAACAGTTCAACGTAGTGACCCAACCATAAAACGTAGTGACCAACCATAAAAAGTAGTGACCAAACAATAAAACGTAGTGACCAACCCAAAAAAAGTGAGGACCCAACAATAAAACGTAGTGACTTAACCATAAAACGTAGTGACCCAACCATAAAAAGTGGTGACTCAACGATAAAAGTTGTGACCCAGACATAAGAAGTGGTTACCCAACAATAAAACGTAGTGACCAACATTAAAAAGTGGTGACCCAGCAATAAAAGTGGTGACCCAGCAATAAAAAGTGGTGACCCAACAGTAAAAAGTGGTGATCGAACAATAAAACGTAGTGACCTAACCATAAATCGTAGTGACCCAACCATAAAACGTAGTGACCTAACCATAAAAAGTGGTGACCCAACAATAAAACGTAGTGACCCAGCAATAAAAGGTGGTGACCCAGCAATAAAACGTGGTGACCCAACCAAAAAATTGGTGACCCAACAATAAAAAGTGGTGACCCAACAACAAAAGTGGTGACCCAACAATAAAAAGTGGTGACCCAACGATAAAACGTAGTGACTTAACCATAAACGTAGTGACCAAACCATAAAACGTAGTGACCCAACCATAAAAAGTGGTGACATAACAATAAAACGTAGTGACCTAACCATAAAACGTAGTGACCAAACCAAAAAAAGTGGGGACCCAACAATAAAACGTAGTGACTTAACTATAAAACGTAGTGACCCAACCATAAAAAGTGGTGACTAAACGATAAAAGTTGTGACCCAGACATAAGAAGTGGTTACCCAACAATAAAACGTAGTGACCAACATTAAAAAGTGGTGACCCAGCAATAAAAGTTGTGACCCAGCACTAAAAAGTGGTGACCCAACAGTAAAAAGTGGTGATCGAACAATAAAACGTAGTGACCTAACCATAAATCGTAGTGACCCAACCATAAATCGTAGTGACCTAACAATAAAATGTGGTGACCCAACAATAAAACATAGTGACCCAGCAATAAAAAGTGGTGACCCAGCAATAAAAGGTGGTGACCCAACCAAAAAATTGGTGACCCAACAATAAAAAGTGGTGACCCAACAACAAAAGTGGTGACTCAACAATAAAAAGTGGTGACCCAGCGATAAAACGTAGTGACTTAACCATAAACGTAGTGACCCAACCATAAAACGTAGTGACCCAACCATAAAAAGTGGTGACATAACAATAAAACGTAGTAACCAAACCCAAAAAAGTGGGGACCCAACAATAAAACTTAGTGACTTAACCATAAAACGTAGTGACCCAACCATAAAAAGTGGTGACTAAACGATAAAAGTTGTGACCCAGACATAAGAAGTGGTTACCCAACAATAAAACGTAGTGACCAACATTAAAAAGTGGTGACCCAGCAATAAAAGTGGTGACCCAGCACTAAAAAGTGGTGACCCAACAGTAAAAAGTGGTGATCGAACAATAAAACGTAGTGACCTTACCATAAATCGTAGTGACCCAACCATAAATCGTAGTGACCTAACAATAAAATGTGGTGACCCAACAATAAAACGTAGTGACCCAGCAATAAAAAGTGGTGACCCAGCAATAAAACGTGGTGACCCAACCAAAAAATTGGTGACCCAACAATAAAAAGTGGTGACCCAACAACAAAAGTGGTGATTAAACAATAAAAAGTGGTGACCCAGCGATAAAACGTAGTGACTTAACCATAAACGTAGTGACCCAACCATAAAACGTAGTGACCCAACCATAAAAAGTGGTGACCCTACAATAAAACGTAGTGACTTAACCATAAAACGTAGTGACCCAACCTTCAAAAGTGGTGACCCAACAATAAAAGTGGTGACTCGACAATAAAAAGTGGTGCCCAACAATAAAACGTTATGACTGAACCATGAAACGTAGTAACCAAACCATAGAAAGTAGTGACCCAACAATAAAACGTAGTGACCTAACCATAAAACGTAGTGACCAACAATAAAACGTAGTGACCCAGCCATAAAAAGTGGTGACACAACAATAAAAAGTGGTGACCCAACAATAAAACGTAGTGCCCTAGAAATAAAACGTAGTGCCCAGCAATAAAAAGTGGTGACCCAGCAATAAAACTTGGTGACCAAACCAAAAAAGTGGTGACCCAACAATAAAAAGTAGTGACTTAACCATAAAACAAAGTGACCCATCAATAAAAAGTAGTGACCCAACTATAAAACGTAGTGACCCAAAAATAAAACGTAGTGACTCAACCATAAAAAGTGGTGACCCAACAATAAAACGTAGTGACCAAGCAATAAAAAGTGGTGACCCACAATAAAGTCATGACCCAGCCATAAAACAGGTGACCAAATCAAAAAAGTGGTGACCCAACAATAAATACTAGTGACCCAACAATAAAACGTAGTGACCCAGCAATAAAAAGTGGTGACCCAGCGATAAAACGTGGTGACCCAATCAAAAAAGTGGTGACCCAACAATAAAAAGTGGTGACCACACAATAAAACCTAGTGACTTAACCATAAACGTTGTGACCAAACCATAAAACGTAGTGACCCGACCAAAAAAGTGGTGACCCAACAATAAAACGTAGTGACTTAACCATAAAACGTTGTGATCCAACCATAAAAAGTGGTGATCTAACAATAAAACGTAGTGACCCAGCAATAAAAAGTAGTGACTGAGCAATAAAACGTGTTTATCCAACCCAAAAAAAAAGTGGTGACCCAACAATAAAACGTAGTGACTTAACCATAAAACGTAGTGACTTACCATAAAACGTAGTGACCCAACCATAAAAAGTGGTGACCCAACAATAAAAGTAGTGACCCAACAATAAAAGTGGTGACCCAGCAATAAAAAGTGGTGACCCAACAATAAAACGTAGTGACCCAACCATAAAACGTAGTGACCCAACAATAAAACGTAGTGACCCAACCATAAAGTGGTAACCAACAATAAAAGTGGTTACCCAACAATAAAATGTGTGGTACCCAACAATAAAACGTAGTGACTTAACCATAAAACGTAGTGACTCAAGAAGGAAAGTAGTAACCCAACAATAAAACGTAGTGACCTAACCATAAAACGTAGTGCGCAGCAATAAAACGAAGTGCCCCAACAATAAAAAGTGGTGACCTAACTATAAAACGTAGTGACCCAACAATAAAACGTAGTGACCCAACCATAAAAAAAGTTGAGACCCAACAATAAATCGTAGTGACCCAGCAATAAAAACTGGTAGCCCAACAATAAAACGTAGTGCCCAGCAATAAAAACTGGTGACCCAGCAATAAAACGTGGTGACCAAACCAAAAAAGTGGTGACCCAACAATAAAAACTAGTGACCCAACAATAAAACGTAGTGACCCAGCAATAAAAAGTGGTGACCCAGCAATAAAACGTAGTGACCCAACCAAAAAGTAGTGACCCAACAATAAATAATAAAACGTAGTGACCTAACAATAAATCCTAGTGACCAAACAATAAAACGTGGTGACCAAACCAAAAAGGTGGTGACCCAACAATAAAAACAAGTGACCCAACAATAAAACATAGTGACCCAACCAAAAAAGTTGTGACCCAACAATAAAAAGTGGTGACCACACAATAAAACGTAGTGACTGTACCATAAACGTTGTGACCAAACCATAAAACGTAATGACCCGACCAAAAAAGTGGTGACCCAGCAATAAAACGTAGTGACTTAACCATAAACGTAGTGACCCAACCACAAAACGTAGTGACCCAACTAAAAAAAGTGGTGACCCAACAATAAAACGTAGTGACCTAACCATAAAACGTAGTGACCTCACCATAAAACGTAGTGACTTAACCATAAAACGTAGTGACCCAACTATAAAAAGTGGTGACCCTACAATAAAACGTAGTGACCCAGCAATAAAAAGTGGTGACCCTACCAAAAAATTGGTGATACAATAATAAAAGGGTCACCCAACAATAAAAGTAGTTACCAAAAAAGTGGTTACCCAACCATAAAACGTAGTGACCCAGCAATAAAATGTGATTACCCAGCAATAAAATGTGGTGACCCAACCAAAAAAGTGGTGACCCAACAATAAAAGTGATGACCCAACAATAAAAAGTGGTGACTCAACGATAAAAGTTGAAACCCAGCAGTAAGAAGTGGTTACCCAACAATAAAACGTAGTGAGCAACATTAAAAAGTGGTGACCCGACAATAAAAGTGCTGATCCAGCAATAAAAAGTGGTTACCCAACAATAAAAAGTGGTGACCAAACAATAAAACGTAGTGACCCAGCAATAAAAAGTGGTGACCCAACAATAAAAAGTGGTGACCCAACAATAAAAAGTGGTGACCTAAAAATAAAACGTAGTGACCTAACCATAAATCGTAGTGACCCAACAATAAAACGTAGTGACCCAACCATAAAATGTGGTGACCCAACAATAAAACGTTGTGACCCAGCAATAAAAAGTGGCGACCCAGCAATAAAACGTGGTGACCCAACCAAAAAATTGGTGACCCAACAATTAAAAGTGGTTACCCAACAATAAAAGTGGTGACCCAACAATAAAAAGTGGTGACTCAACCATAAAACGTTGTGACCAACCATAAAAAGTGGTGACCCAACAATAAAACGTAGTGACCCAACCAAAAAAGTCGTGACCAACAATAAAACGTAGTGACTTAACCATAAACGTAGTGACCCAACCATAAAAAGTGGTGACTCAACGATAAAAGTTGTGACTCAGACATAAGAAGTGGTTACCCAACAATAAAACGTAGTGACCAACATTAAAAAGTGGTGACCCAACAATAAAAGTGGTGACACAGCAATAAAATGTGGTGACCCAACAGTAAAAAGTAATGATCGAACAATAAAACGTAGTGACCTAACCATAAATCGTAGTGACCCAACCATAAAACGTAGTGACCTAACCATAAAAAAGTGGTGACCCAACAATAAAACGTAGTGAGCCAGCAATAAAAAGTGGTGACCCAACGATAAATAGTTGAGACACAACAATAAAACGTAGTGACCTAACCATAAATCGTAGTGACCTAACAATAAAAAGTGGTGACCCAACAATAAAACGTAGTGACCCAGCAATAAAAAGTGGTGACCCAGCAATAAAACGTGGTGAGACAACCAAAAAATTGGTGACCCAACAATAAAAAGTAGTGACCTAACCATAAATCGTAGTGACCCAACAATAAAACGTAGTGACCCAACCATAAAATGTGGTGACCCAACAATAAAACGTTGTGACCCAGCAATAAAAAGTGGCGACCCAGCAATAAAACGTGGTGACCCAACCAAAAAATTGGTGACCCAACAATTAAAAGTGGTTACCCAACAATAAAAGTGGTGACCCAACAATAAAAAGTGGTGACTCAACCATAAAACGTTGTGACCAACCATAAAAAGTGGTGACCCAACAATAAAACGTAGTGACCCAACCAAAAAAGTCGTGACCAACAATAAAACGTAGTTACTTAACCATAAACGTAGTGACCCAACCATAAAAAGTGGTGACTCAACGATAAAAGTTGTGACTCAGACATAAGAAGTGGTTACCCAACAATAAAACGTAGTGACCAACATTAAAAAGTGGTGACCCAACAATAAAAGTGGTGACACAGCAATAAAATGTGGTGACCCAACAGTAAAAAGTGGTGATCGAACAATAAAACGTAGTGACCTAACCATAAATCGTAGTGACCCAACCATAAAACGTAGTGACCTAACCATAAAAAAGTGGTGACCCAACAATAAAACGTAGTGAGCCTGCAATAAAAAGTGGTGACCCAACGATAAATAGTTGAGACACAACAATAAAACGTAGTGACCTAACCATAAATCGTAGTGACCTAACAATAAAAAGTGGTGACCCAACAATAAAACGTAGTGACCCAGCAATAAAAAGTGGTGACCCAGCAATAAAACGTGGTGAGACAACCAAAAAATTGGTGACCCAACAATAAAAAGTAGTGACCCAACAACAAAAGTGGTGACCCAACAATAAAAAGTGGTGACCCAGCGATAAAACGTAATGACCCAACCATAAAACGTAATGACCCAACCATAAAATGTAGTGACCCAACCATAAAACGTAGTGACCAACCATAAAAAGTGGTTACCCAACAATAAAACGTAGTGACCCAACCAAAAAGGTGGTGACCCAACAATAAAACGTAGTGACTTAACCATAAAACGTAGTGACTTAACCATAAAACGTAGTGACCCAACAATAAAAGTGGTGACCCAGCAATAAAAAGTGGTGACCCAACAATAAAACGTAGTAACTTAACCATAAAACGTAGTGACCCAACCAAAGAAATAAAACGTAGTGACCTAACTATAAAACGTAGTGACCATACCATAAAACGTAGTGACCCAACCATAAAAAGTGGTTACCCAACAATAAAAAGTTATGACCCAACAATAAAACGTAGTGACCCTAACAATAAAACGTAGTGACCCAACTATAAAACGTAGTGACCAACCATAAAAAGTGGTGACCCAACAATAAAACGTAGTGACCCAGCAATAAAAAGTAGTGACCTAGCAATAAAACGTGGTGACCCAACCAAAAAAGTGGTGACCCAACAGTAAAAAGTGGTGACCTAACTATAAAACGTAGTGACCCAACAATAAAACGTAGTGACCCAACCATAAAACGTAGTGACTTAACCATAAATCGTAGTGACCCAACAATGAAACGTAGTGACCCAACCATAAAAAGTGGTTACCCAACCATAAAACGTAGTGACCCAACCATAAAAAGTGGTTACCCAACCATAAAACGTAGTGACCCAACCATAGAAAGATGTGACCCAACAATAATACGTAGTGACCCAGCAATAAAACGTGGTGACCCAACATTAAAACGTGGTGACCCAGCAATAAAACGTAGCGACGTAACCATAAAAAGTGGTTACCCAACCATAAAACGTAGTGACCCAGCAATAAAAAGTGGTGAACCAGCAATAAAACGTGGTGACCCAACTAAAAAAGTCGTGACCCAACAATAAAAAGTGGTGACCCAACAATAAAAGTGGTGACCCAGCCATAAAAAGTGGTGACCCAGCAATAAAACGTAGTGACCTAACCATAAAAATTTTTTTTTGCTCCCCCAAGAAAATTTTTTTTTCATCCTCCCCCATACTTAGAAATATTTTTAATTTAAAAGAAAAAAAAAATGTTTGACCCATCGCCCCCCATACATAGAAATATTTTTAGTTCAAATAAAGAAAAATAAAATTTTTTACCTCCCCCCCGCCCCAAAAAAATGTTTCATCCTCCCCATACATAAAAATATTTTTAATGAAAAAGAAAAAAAAAATTTTGACCACCCCGCCTCAAATTTTTTTTTACCCTCCCCATACATATATTTTTAGTTTAAAAAAGAAAAAGAAGAAAAAAAAATTTTTGACGACCCCCATAAAAAATTTTTTCATCCTAACACATTTTTTCATCCTAACACATGAATATTTTTTATGAAAAAGAAAAAAAGAGAAAAAAATAATCCCCCACTCAATTTTTTTTACCTTTCCCCATACATCGAAATATAGTCAGTTAAAGAAAGAAAACAAAATTTCCGAGGTGTCTCGGTCATATCTAAGAACTATACTGCAGAAGCCTCCGGGTCGTATATTGTAGAAGCACCCCCGGTGCTGGGTCCTATACTGTAGAAGCGCCCCTGCCCTTATACTGCAGAAGCACCCATGGTCCCTATTCTACAATAAGCCTCTGGGTCCTATATTGTAGAAGCACACTCGGTGCTGGGTCCTATGTTGTAGAAGCACATCTGGTCCCTATACTGGAGAAGCACCCATTGTCCCTATTCTGTAGAAATCTAAATTGTGTTTTAAACGTGAGTTATCGTTCTTCCTTAGCTATCCTCTAACAAATAAATTTCATTGTTTTATGAACTTGAAGAATTACGTAATTAAATTACAATATGACTCAGCAATTTCAAATTACTATAAAACATAATGAAAAATAACAGAAAAGCCCCTCCCCCCTCCACCCTGATGAAATATGTCCCATGGACCCCTAAGTGGTAAGTTTATAGATTCGGGAATACTAAACAACGTTGAAAAATGGAGTTAAAAGCCACACCCCCATTGGAGAAAAGTGCTCATTCGACCCCGGAAGAGTCAATTTTTTTTTCCGGTTCCGAGATATTACACGCGCCTGGGCTGGCCGGTCGGAATAATGTCACCCGTGTGACCGTTTGTTGGGTACTTTAAGAGGAGAAACTTTACATACATACAGACAGACAAACAGCCGTCTCTTTATCTTTCTACTTTTCTCTTCCCTGGTCGCGCTATTTCACCGCTACTTTCTAATTTTGTATTTTGCGAAAGCTGTTTCTTCCCCACCATTTCATCCTACGTTTCGAAGGGCAATAGTATGACTTATTTCTATAAAAAGTACCACCTCTGTCTGCACCTTCTATATAATTACTTATCTTCGCCCCGGTGTTGATACTATATATTTTCAATCCCCTCATGATATTATTCATCATTTTCAATCCGCTGGTGGTATTCTTAATCATTTTCGATCCTCTCATTGTATTATTCATCATTTTAAATCCTCTCATGATATTATTCATCATTTTCAATCCCCTCATGATATTCTTCTTCATTTTCACTCCTCTCATGATATTCCTACTCATTTTTAATCCTCTCATGATATTCTTCATCATTTTCAATCCTCTCATGATATTCTTCGTCATTTTCAATCCGCTCATGATAGTCTTCGTCATTTTCAATCTTCTCATGATATTCTTCATCATTTTTAATCCCCTTATGATATTCTTACTCATTTTCAATCCTCTCATGATATTCTTCTCAAATTTATATCCTCTCATGGTATTCTTCATCATTTTCAATCGCCTCATTATATTCTTCATCATTTTAAATCCCCTCATGATATTATTCATCATTTTCAATCCTCTCATGGTATTCTTCATAATTTTCAATCCTCTCATGGTATTCTTCATCATTTTCAATACTCTCATAATATTCTTCATCATTTTTAATCCCCTCATGATATTCTTCATCATTTTCAATCCCCCATGATATTCTTCATTTTCAATCCTCTCATGATATTCTTCATCATTTTCAATCCCCTCATGATATTCTTCATCATTTTCAATCTCCTCATGATATTCTTCATCATTTTGAATACCCTCATGATATTCTTCATCATTTTCAATCCCCTTATATTCTTCATCATTTTTAACACCCTCATGATATTCTTCATCATTTTCGATCCCCTCATTATATTCTTCATTATTTTCAATACGCTCATGATATTCCTCTTCATTTTCAATCCTTTCATGATATTCTTCATCATTTTAAATCCTCTCATGATATTCTTCATCATTTTAAATCCTCTCATGGTATTCTTCATCATTTTTAATACTCTCATAATATTCTTCATAATTTTCAATCTTCTCATGATATTCTTCATCATTTTCAATCCTCTCATGATCTTCTTCATTATTTTCAATCCTCTCATAATATTCTTCATCAGTTTCAATCATCTCATGATATTCTTAATCACTTTCAATCCTCTCATGATATTCTTCATCATGTTCAATCCGCTTATGATATTCTTCATCATTTTCAATCCCCTCATGATATTCTTCATTTTCAATCCTGTCATGATATTCTTCATCATTTTCAATCTCCTCATGATATTCTTCATAATTTTCAATACGCTCATGATATTCCTCTTCATTTTCAATCCTTTCATGATATTCTTCATCATTTTCGATCCTCTCATTATATTCTTCAATATTTTCAATCCGCTCATGATATTGCTCTTCATTTTCAATCTCCCCATGATATTCTTCATCATTTTCAATCCTTTCCTGATATTCTTCATCATGTTCAATCCTCTCATGATATTCTTCATCATTTTCAATCATTTCATGATAGTCTTCATCATTTTCAATCCTCTCATAGTATTCTTCATCATTTTAAATCCTCTCATGATATTCACATCATTTTGAATCCCCTCATGATATTCTTCATCATTTTCAATACTCTCATGATGTTCTTCATCATTTTCAATCCCCTAATAATATTCTTAATCATTTTCAATCCCCTCATGATATTCTTCATCATTTTCAATCCCCTCATAATATTCTAAATCATTTTCAATCCCCTCATGATATTCTTAATCATTTTCAATCCCCTCATAATATTCTTCATCATTTTCCATCCCCTCATGATATTCTTCATCATTTTTCGATCTCCTCATAATATTCTTAATAATTTTCAATCTCATTATGTAATTCTTAATCATTTTCAATCACTGCATGATATTCTTCATCATTTTCAATCCCCTCATGATATTCTTCATCATTTTTAATCCCATTATGCTATTCTTCATCATTTTAAATTCTCTCATGATATTCTTCATCATTTTGAATCTCCTCCTGAGGTTCTTAATCATTTTCAATCCGGTTATGATGTTATTCATCATTTTCAATCCGCTCATAATATTCTTAATCATTTTCAATCCTCTAATGATATTCTTCATCATTTTCAATCTCCTCATGATATTTTTTATCATTTTTAATCCTCTCATGATATTCTTCATCATTTTGAATCTCCTCATGAGGTTCTTAATCATTTTCAATCCGGTTATGATGTTCTTCATCATTTTCAATCCCCTCATAATATTCTTAATCATTTTCAATCCCCTCATGATATTCTTCATGATTTTTAATCCCATTATGCTATTTTTCATCATTTTCAATCCTCTCATGATATTATTTATCATTTTCGATTCTCTCATGGTATTCTTCCTAATTTTCAATCCCTTCATGATATTCTTCATCATTATGAATCTCCTCATGATATTCTTCATCATATTCCATCCTCTCATAAGGTTCTTCATCATTTTCAATCCCCTCATAATATTCTTAATCATTTTCAATCCTCTCATGATTTTCTTCATGATTTTCAATCCCCTCGTGATATTCTTCATCATTTTTAATCCTATTATGCTATTCTTCATCATTTTAAATCCTCTCATGATATTCTTCATCATTGTAAATCCTCTCGTGATCTTCTTCATTATTTTAAATCCTCTAATGATGTTCTTCATCATTTTCAATCCTCTCATGATCTTCTTCATTATTTTCAATCCTCTCATAATGTTCTTCATCATTTTCAATCCCCTCATAATATTCTTAATCATTTTCAATCCTCTCATAGTATTCTCCATCATTTTCAATCCTCTCATGATATTCTACATCATTTTCAATCATCTCATGATATTCCTCATCATCATTTTCAATCCTCTCATGATATTCTTCATTATTTTCCATCCCCTCATGATATTCTTCATCATTTTCCATCCCCTCATAATATTCTTAATCATTTTCAATCTCATTTAGTAATTCTTCATCATTTTTAATCCCCTCATAATATTCTTAACTATTTTCAATCACTGCATGATATTCTTCATCATTTTCAATCCCCTCATGATATTCTTCATTTTCAATCCTGTCATGATATTCTTCATCATTTTCAATCTCCTCATGATATTCTTCATCATTTTCAATCCCCTCATGATATTCTTCATCATTTTAAATACCCTCATGATATTCTTCATCATTTTCGATCCTCTCATTATATTCTTCAATATTTTCAATCCGCTCATGATATTGCTCTTCATTTTGAATCTCCTCATGATATTCTTCATCATTTTCAATCCTCTCATGATATTCTTCATGATTTTCAATCATTTCATGATAGTCTTCATCATTTTCAATCCTCTCATAGTATTCTTCATCATTTTAAATCCTCTCATGATATTCACATCATTTTGAATCTCCTCATGATATTCTTCATCATTTTCAATACTCTCATGATGTTCTTCATCATTTTCAACCCCCTCATAATATTCTTAATCATTTTCAATCCCCTCATGATATTCTTCATCATTTTCAATCCCAACATAATATGCTAAATCATTTTCAATCCCCTGATGATATTCTTAATCATTTTCAATCCCCTCATAATATTCTTCATCATTTTCCATCCCCCCATGATATTCTTCATCATTTTTCGATCTCCTCATAATATTCTTAATAATTTTCAATCTCATTATGTAATTCTTAATCATTTTCAATCACTGCATGATATTCTTCATCATTTTCAATCCCCTCAGGATATTCTTCATCATTTTTAATCCCATTATGCTATTCTTCATCATTTTAAATTCTCTCATGATATTCTTCATCATTTTGAATCTCCTCCTGAGGTTCTTAATCATTTTCAATCCGGTTATGATGTTCTTCATCATTTTCAATCCGCTATAATATTCTTAATCATTTTCAATCTTCTAATGATATTCTTCATCATTTTCAATCTCCTCATGATATTCTTTATCATTTTTAATCCTCTCATGATATTCTTCATCATTTTGAATCTCCTCATGAGGTTCTTAATCATTTTCAATCCGGTTATGATGTTCTTCATCATTTTCAATCCCCTCATAATATTCTTAATCATTTTCAATCCCCTCATGATATTCTTCATGATTTTTAATCCCATTATGCTATTTTTCATCATTTTCAATCCTCTCATGATATTATTTATCATTTTCGATTCTCTCATTATATTCTTCCTAATTTTCAATCCCTACATGATATTCTTCATCATTATGAATCTTCTCATGATATTCTTCATCATATTCCACTCTCTCATGAGGTTCTTCATCATTTTCAATCCCCTCATAGTATTCTTAATCATTTTCAATCCTCTCATGATTTTCTTCATGATTTTCAATCCCCTCGTGATATTCTTCATTATTTTCAATCCTCTAATGATGTTCTTCATCATTTTCAATCCTCTCATGATATTCTTAATCATTTTAAATCCTCTCGTGATCTTCTTCATTATTTTCAATCCTCTAATGATATTCTTCATCATTTTCAATCCTCTCATGATATTCTTCATCATTTTCAATCCTCTCATGATATTCTTAATCATTTTAAATCCTCTCGTGATCTTCTTCATTATTTTCAATCCTCTAATGATGTTCTTCATCATTTTCAATCCTCTCATGATCTTCTTCATTATTTTCAATCCTCTCATAATGTTCTTCATCATTTTCAATCCCCTCATAATATTCTTAATCATTTTCAATCCTCTCATAGTATTCTTCATCATTTTCAATCCTCTCATGATATTCTACATCATTTTAAATCCGCTCATGATATTCTTCATTATTTTCAATCCTCTCATGATATTCTTCATCATTTTCAATCCTCTCATGATATTCTTAATCATTTTAAATCCTCTCGTGATCTTCTTCATTATTTTCAATCCTCTGATGATATTCTTCATCATTTTCAATCCTCTCATGATATTCTTCATCATTTTCAATCCTCTCATGATATTCTTAATCATTTTAAATCCTCTCGTGATCTTCTTCATTATTTTCAATCCTCTAATGATGTTCTTCATCATTTTCAATCCTCTCATGATCTTCTTCATTATTTTCAATCCTCTCATAATGTTCTTCATCATTTTCAATCCCCTCATAATATTCTTAATCATTTTCAATCCTCTCATAGTATTCTTCATCATTTTCAATCCTCTCATGATATTGTACATCATTTTAAATCCGCTCATGATATTCTTCATCATTTTCAATCCTCTCATGATATTCTTCATTATTTTCCATCCCCTCATGATATTCTTCATCATTTTCCATCCCCTCATAATATTCTTAATCATTTTCAATCTCATTTAGTAATTCTTCATCATTTTTAATCCCCTCATAATATTCCTTATCATTTTCAATCACTGCATGATATTCTTCATCATTTTCACTCCCCTCATGATATTCTTCATCATTTTTAATCCCATTATGCTATTCTTCATCATTTTAAATCTTTTCATGATATTCTTCACCATTTTGAATCTCCTCCTGAGGTTCTTAATCATTTTCAATCCGGTTATGATGTTCTTCATCATTTTCAATCCCCTCATTATATTCTTAATCATTTTCAATCCCCTCATGATATTCTTCATGATTTTTAATCCCATTATGCTATTTTTCATCATTTTCAATCCTCTCATGATATTATTTATCATTTTCGATTCTCTCATAGTATTCCTTCTTAATTTTCAATCCCTTCATGATATTCTTCATCATTATGAATCTTCTCATGATATTCTTCATCATATTCCATCCTCTCATAATGTTCTTCGTTATTTTCAATCCCCTCATAATATTCTTAATCATTTCTAATCCTCTCATGATATTCTTCATCATTTTCAATCCTCTCATGATATTCTACATCATTTTAAATCCGCTCATGATATTCTTCATCATTTTCAATCCTCTCATGATATTCTTCATTATTTACCATCCCTTCATGATATTCTTCATCATTTTCCATCCCCTCATAATATTCTTAATAATTTTCAATCTCATTATGTAATTCTTCATCATTTTCAAACCCCTCATAATATTCTTAATCATTTTCAATCACTGCATGATATTCTTCATCATTTTCACTCCCCTCATGATATTCTTCATCATTTTTAATCCCATTATGCTATTCTTCATCATTTTAAATCCTCTCATGATATTCTTCATCATTTTCAATCCCTCATGATATTCTTCATTATTTTCAATCCTCTCACGATATTCCTCATCATTTTCAATCATCTCATGATATTCCTCATCATCATTTTCAATCCTCTCATGCTACTTCTTTTTTACAGCACGTGGTCGTCTATAATCGTCACCCATTTAGTATTGGCTTGGCTATGCCTTGCTTAGCTACTTTATTTGACTTATAATAATGACAATAGATGTTCTTAACATTGTATTGTCCTATTCCCCTCCCTTTTATCAGGGCAATAGTCCGAAGAAAAATGCAAAAAAAACAATAATAACGTGACGATAGCATAAAATAATATCCGAACCTATCACTATGACGTCATGTACCTATCTATGTGACGTCATGTGCACAAGATAACATTAAAAATCGTGATCACATTAAACGAAAAAATGGCTATTTGACCCCTTAAAAATGAATCTTTTTTTAAAATTTTTCGATATTATTTTCTTGAGGTTATGCCGGTTAAAACAATACCTAATTCGGAGGTGTTTGTTTAGTATTTTAAAAGCCTTAGCGTTACATACATATCACAGATTTTTGCCTTATATATATTGAGATTGAGATGAGATGAGATGAGATGAGATGAGATGAGATTGAGACTAGCGGAGCTACCCGGCATTGCTCGGGGTCATAAAAACATATAATTGAAGAAAAATTGCGTGTGTAACATCTTTATATTAAAACTTCTATTTCTGTCCCTCTCTCTATAGCCGTCTCTTTATCTTTCTACTTTTCTCTTCCCTGGTTGCGCTATTTCACCGCTACTTTCTAATTTAGCCTTTTGCGAAAGCTGTTTCTTCCCCACCATTTCATCCTACGTTTCCCAGGGCAAAAGTATGACTTATTTCTATAAAAAGTACCACCTCTGTCTGCGCCTTCTATATAGGTACTTATCTCCGCCCCGGTGTTCATACTATATACGTATCTATTGCCACCCCGGTGCGCATACTATATACGTACCTATCGCCGCCCCAGTGCACATAATATATACATACCTTTCGCAACCCCGGTGCAGATACTATATAAGTACCTATCGCCGCCCTAGGTGCAGATACAATATAAGTACCTATCGCCGCCACGGTGCAAATGCTAAATACGTACTTATCGCCACCCCGGTGCGAATGCTAAATATGTAGCTATTGCCGTCCCGGTGCGAATGCTAAATACATACCTTTCGCCGCCCTGGTGCCCATTATATATATGTACCTATCGCCGCCCCGCTGCGCGTGCTGTATACGTACCGATCGCCGCCCCGAAGCGCATGCTAAATACATACCTATCACCGGGCCGGTGCACATGCTATATACATACTTTTTGCCGCCCATGTGCACATGCAATATACGTACCTATCGCCACCCCTGAATGCTAAATACGTACCTATCGCCGCCCCGGTGTGAATGCTTAATATGTACCTATTGCAGCCCCGGTGCGAATGCTAAATACATACCTATCGCCCACCCGGTGCGAATGCTAAATACGTACCTATCGCCGCCCCGTTGCGCGTGCTATATACGTACCTATCGCCGCCCCGTTGCGCATGCTATATACATACCTATCCCCGCCCCATTGTGCATGCTATATACGTACTGATCGCCGCCCCGGAGCACATTCTAAATACATATCTAACACCGGCCCGGTGCACATGCTGTATACATACTTATTGCCGTCCATGTGCACATGCTATATACGTACCTATCAACGACCCAGTGTGCATACTACATATGTACATATCGCTGCCACAGTGCGAATACTAAATATGTACATATCGCCGCCCCGGTGCGAATGCTAAATACGTACCTATCGCCACCCCGGTGTGAATGCTAAATACGTACCTATCGGCACCCCGATGCACTACTATATACGTACCTATTGCCACTCCAGTGCACATACAATGTATATATCTATCGCCGGCCCGGTGCGCATACTATATTCGTACCTATCGCCGCCCTAGTGCGCATACTATATTTTTATGGCACCACCCAAGAAAACTTTTTTTTTCATCCTCCCACAGACTTAGAAATATTTTTAATTTAAAAGAAAAAAAAATTTAACCCCCTCGAAAGAAAATTATTTTTTTACCCTTCCCCATACATAGAAATATTATCAGTTAAAGAAAGAAAAAAAAATTTCCGAGGTGCCTCGGTCATATCAAAGAACCATACTGCAGAAGCCTCCGGGTCCTATATTGTAGAAGCACCCCTGGTGTTGGGTCCTATACGGTAGAAGAACCCCTGGCCGCTATACTGCAGAGCACCCATGGTCCCTATTCTTCATAGGCCTTCGGGTCCTATATTGTAGAAGCACCCCCGGTACTGGGTCCTATATTGTAGAAACACCCCTGGTACCTATACTGGAGCAGCACTCCTAGTCCCTATACTGGAGAAGCACCCATTGTCCCTATTCTGCAGAAGCCTCCGGGTCCTAAATTTAGAAGCACCCCTGGTGCTGGGTCCTATATTGTAGAAGCACCCCTGGTCTCTATACTGGAGAAGCACTTATATTTCTAGGGACCGTTATACTTTAGAAGCACCAACATTCCTGGGGGGACCGTCATACTTTAGAAGCATCAACATTTGTGGGGACCGTTATACTGTAGAAGCACCAATATTTCTGGGGGATCGTTATACTTTAGAAGCACCAACGTTCCTGGGGAGGGACCGTTAATCTTTAGAAGCACCAATATTTCTAGGGACCGTTATACTTTAGAAGCACCAACATTCCTGTTGACCGTAATACTTTAGAAGCATCAACATTCCTGGGGACCATTATACTTTAGAAGCAACATTCCTGTGGGACCGTTATACTTGAGAAGCACCAATATTTCTAGGGACCGTTATACTTCAGAAGCACCTACATTACTTTGCAAATCAAGTAGGCCTCCTGAGAACTACTGACATCACTCTTACCGGTTGCCTTCCTATGTTGTTATTGATGCATCCGGACAGAAGTTATGGGATGACCTGATACAACCGGACACAATTTAGGGCAAAACGGGTACATCCGGCAAGGGATTATGGAGCATGTTTAGTGAGTCAGCATTTTTATAAAGTTATTACATAAATACATTGGATAATTTCCAAATTACTACTGATTAACGTTGAAAAAATGGATATGTATCATGGATATGTATCATGTATCATGTATATGTATCATGTATATGTATCGTGTATATGTATATGTATCATGTATATATATCGTGTGTCATGTATATGTATCATGTATCTGTATCATGTGTATGTATCATGTATACGTATATGTATCATGGATATGTATCATGTATAGGTATATATATATCATGTATCGTTGATATGTATATGTATCATGTATCATGGATATGTATCATGTATCATGGATATGTATCATGTATCATGGACATGTATCATGGATATGTATCATGTATCATGGATATGTATTATGGATACGTATCATGTATATGTATATGTATAATGTATATGTATCATGTGTATGTATCATGTATATGTATCATGTATATGTATCATGGATATGTATCATGTATCATGGATATGTACATGTATCATGTATCATGGACATGTATCATGGATATGTATCATGTATCATGGATATGTATTATAGATATGTATCATGTAATATGGATATGTATCATGGATATGTATAATGTATCATAGATATGTATCATGGATATGTATCATGTATCATGTATCATGGATATGTATCATGGATATGTATCATGTATCATGGATATGTATCATGTATCATGGATATGTATCATGGATATTTATCATGTATCATGGATATTTATTGTGTATCATAGATATGTAACATGGATATGTATCATGTATTATGGATATGTATCATGGGTATGTATCATGGGTATGTATCATGTATACTGTATCATAGATATGTGTTATGTATCATAGATATGAATAATGTATCATGTATCATGTATATGTATATGTATCATGGGTATGTATATGTATCATGGGTGTGTATCATGGATATATATCATGGATGTGTATCATCTGTCTTGATATGTATCATGTATATGTATCATGGATATGTATATGTTTCATGGATATGTATCATGTATATGTATCATGTATCATACATATGTATCATGTATCATAGATATGTGTTATGTATCATAGATATGTATCATGGATCATGTATCATGGATATGTATCATGGATATTTATATGTATCATGGATATGTATATTGTATATGTATGATGTATCATGGATATGTATCATGGATATGTATCATGTATATGTATCATGTATCATATATATGTATCATGTAACATATATCATATATATGTATCATGTATTATAGAAGTGTATCATGTATCATTAATATGTATCATGTATCCTGTATCATAGATATGTATCATGTATCATGGATCAGGGATATGTATCATGGATATGTATCATGTATCATATATATTTATCATGTATCATAGATATGTTATGTACCATAGATATTATCATGTATCATATATCATGGATATGTATCATGGATATCTATCATGTATAATGGATATTTATCATGTATCATGGATATTTATCATGGATGTGTATCATTGATATGTATCATGTATCACTGATATGTATATGTATCATTGATATGTATCATATACCATGGATAGGTATCATGGATATGTATCATGTATCAAGGATATGTATCATGGATATGTATGATGGATATGTATCATGGATATGTATCATGTATCATAGATATGTATCATGTATCATAGATATGTATCATAGATATGTATCATGTATCATTGATATGTATCATGTATCATTGATATGTATAATGTATCATGGGTATGTATAATGTGTCATAGATATGTATCATGTATCATAGGTATGTATCATGGATATGTATCATGTAGCATAGATATGTATCATGTATCATGGATATGTATCATGTATCATGAATATGTATCATGGATATGTATCATGTGTCATAGATTTGAATCATGTATCATAGATATGTATCATGTATCATAGATATGTATCATGTATCATGTATCATAGATTTTCTTCATCATTTTCAATCCCCACATGATGATCTTCATCATTTTCAATCCTCTCATAATGTTCTTCATAAATTTCAATGCCCTCATGATGTTCTTCATTATTTTCAATCCCCTCATGGTATTCTTCATCATTTTCAATCCTCTCATGATATTCTTCATCATTTTCAATCCCCTAATGATGTTCTTCATCATTTTCAATCCCCTCATGATGTTCTTCATCATTTGCAATCCCCTCATGATGTTCTTCATCATTTGCAATCCCCTCATGATATTCTTCATCATGTTCAATCCTCTCATGATATTCTTCATGATTTTTAATCTCCTCGTTAAATACTTTATAATTTTCAATCCTCTCATGGTATTCTTCACCATTTTCAATCCTCTCATGGTATTCTAAATCATTTTCAATCCTCTCACAATATTCTTCATCATTTTCAATCCTCTCATGATGTTCTTCATCATTTTCAATCCCCTCATGGTATTCTTTAGCATTTTCAATCCTCTCATAATATTCTACATGATATTCAATCCTCTCATGGTATTCTTTAGCATTTTCAATCCTCTCATGATATTCTTCATCATTTTCAATCCTCTCATGATATTCTTCATCATTTTCAATCCTCTCATGGTATTCTTCATCATTTTCAATCCTCTCATGGTATTCTTCATCATTTTCAATCCTCTCATGATATTCTTCATCATTTTCAATCCTCTCATGGTATTCTTCATCATTTTCAATCCTCTCATGATATTCTTCATCATTTTTAATCTTCTCATAATATTCTTCATCATTTTCAATCCTCTCATGATGTTCTTCATCATTTTCAATCCTCTCATGATATTCTTCATCATTTTCAATCCCCTCATTATATTCTTCAGCATTTTCAATCCTCTCATCGTATTCTTCATCATTTTCAACCCGCTCATGATATTCTTCATCATTTTTAATCCCATCATTTTATTCTTCATCATTTTCAATCCTCTCATGATATTCTTCATCATTTTCAATTCTCTCATGATATTCTTCAGCATTTTCAGTCCTTTCATGATATTCTTTATCATTTTCAATCCTCTCATGATATTCTTCATCATTTTTAATCCTCTCATGGTATTCTTCATCATTTTCAATCCTTTCATGATATTCTTCATCATTTTCAATCCTCTCATGGTATTCTTCATCATTTTCAATCCACTCATGATATTCTTCATCATTTTCAATCCTCTCACCCTATTAGTCATCATTTTCAATCACTCTATGATATTCTTCATCATTTTTAAACCCACTTATGATATTATTAATCATTTTCAATCCTCACATGGTATTCTTCATCATTTTCAATCCTCTCATGATATTCTTTATCATTTTCAATCCTCTCATGGTATTCTTCATCATTTTCAATCCCATCATGATATTTTTCCTCATTTTCAATCGCCAAATACAAGGAGACCTCTAGAGCTATACTAAAATAACTCTCGCTTATTCCCCTCCCTTCTATCAGGGCAATAGTCCGAAGAAAAATGCAAAAAAAACAATAATAACGTGACGATAGCATAAAATAACACCCGAACCTATCACTATGACGTCATGTACCTATCTATGTGACGTCATGTGCACAAGATAACATTAAAAATCGTGATCACATTAAACGAAAAAATGGCTATTTGACCTCTTAAAAATAAATCTTTTTTTTTAATTTTTCGATATTATTTTCTCGAGGTTATGCCGGTTAAAATAATACCTAATTCGGAGGTGTTTGGTTAGTATTTTAAAAGCCTTAGCGTTACATACATTTCACAGATTTTTGCCTTATATATATTGAGATTGAGATTGAGATGAGATGAGATTGAGATGAGATTGAGATTGAGATGAGAAGATTGAGAAGAAGATGAGATGAGATGAGATGAGATGAGATGAGATTGAGATTAAAAAAATAAACACAAATATTTGACGGGTTATAAATTAAAAAATAATTATAAATTAATACTAAATAAATATAAAATAAATATATTAATTAAAAAATATAAGAAAAGCAAAATAAATAAATCAGACAAAATAAATTACTAAATAAATAAAATATTTTATTTTCAATATAACCTAATATTTTCTGCGAACCTAGCATCATTTATATAACAGCCATCTTGAGAAGTTTCTTGTCTGTGAATTTGAAATAACGTTTTGTTCGTATATTGCTTTCATTTATTTAGTTTTGTTCATCTTTTACATTGTCTTTGTTTTTTTGCATTCTATACAGCCTTACTAAATACCTATATACGTATTTACCAGCAATGGTTCAAGCAAACTACCATACCCTTATATATATATATATATATATATATATATATATATATATATATATATATATATACATAAAAGTACAATAGGGACTTTTATATTATGCGTTGATACAGGTGAGTAATAAATAAAGCCATGTTAGTAACTTGTTATTGAAGCATTCATTAACAGAGGCGAGACCCACGTGTGAACGTAACAAAGAATTTATTTACACTGAATACATAGCAGTTTACCACTAGTACAAGTAGTGGGAGGTAGCAGTCAATAGTGACGGTGGGAGTCACTTAAGTCAACGGGAGATAACTCGTGTTTACGTAACAGGGACCTCCCATTGGTTGTGAACTATTTATCCCCCCCCTATATGTAACACGATGTAACTTTAATTTAGATTAAGACTAGCAGGGCTACCCGGCGTTGTTCGGGTTATAGAATAGAAGAAAAATCGCGTGTGTAACATCTTTATATTCAAACTTCTATTTCTCTCCCTTTCTCTATAGCCGTCTCTTTATCTTTCTACTTTTCTCTTCTCTGGTCGCCCAATTTCACAGCTACTTTCTCATTTTGCCTTTTGCTAAAGCTGTTTCTTCCCCACCATTCCTCTTACGTTGGCCAGGACAAAAGTATGACATATTTCTATAAAAAGTACCACCTCTGTCTGTGCCTTCTATATAGGTACATAATATATAAGTACCTATCGCCACTCTGGTGTGAATGCTAAATCCGTATCTATTGTCGCCCAGGTGCGCATGGTATGTACGTACTTATCGCCATCCCTGTTCACATGCTATATACGTACCTATTACAGCCCCGGTGCGCATACTATATACGTACCTATTGGCGTTGCACGGGGATCACTTCTCCAGTCGCCCTCCTTCCACAGTTACCAGGAGTAAAAGATGTCACGTACATGATTGCCAATTCACCCTGGCTACACTATCTCCGGCCTCCCCTAAACTCTGCACTACCTCTCCATTCCCTGGAGTAAAAATGTAACATTTCTATTAAAAGTACCATATTTGTCTTCATTATTAATGTTAATAAGGGTGTTTGTTTATTTACTTCTTCATGTCCGTGTATGTTAGATAAAATAACCTAGGTCGATCAGGCCCCTCTGACAGCAGTCTTTGTTAATGATAATAATGGTGTCTATTTACTTCTTTCATGTTTGTGTATGTTAGATTAAATAACCTAGGTTGATCACCGATTAAATATTTTATATGAATATAATAAATGGTATCAATGGGGAAGAATAATTTTTTCTTTTAAATTCACCGATCGAGACATTATTTTATATGAATATAAATAATAGTGCTAACAATGGGGACCCTTCCTATACCATTCTACTCAGACTCCGTAATATACCATTCGGGTTGAACTCCAGGCCTTGATTCTTTCCTGAACATCAGGCTCTGACTCCTACACAAACAATTAGGACCTGACTACTTCCTGAAGAGCTGGCTCCGACTCCTTAAACATCAGGGTGACTCTTTCATATACTGCAAGCTCTGAATCTTTACCCGAACCTCCAGCTTTGACTGTTTCACTGTTTGACTGCTCCCCGAACATCAGTTTTTTTTTTTAATCCTGTGCTATGGTGTGTATAATAAACACACCTGCTCTATCTAGGATATTGAACTCTATTTAATTAAACACTCGTTCTATGTAGTATGAGCACTTTTAAAATAAGGAGGCCAAGAGAGCACTATCACAATCAAGCGCCTAGAACTTGTTAAATTTCAATGTAAAAAAATGCTGACTGATTTGCTATTCTCTTTTACTGGATAACATTAAAAGCAGTGTTTAATTATTGATAACATTAAAGGGAAAATGCCAATGTTACCTTACTGTAAAGAATTTACTATTTTATGTTAACCTTCCACTAACCTTGCTCAGCAACAAATGTCTTAGCTGGGTTATTTAACATATATATATTAATTTTTTTTCATATGTTAGAACAATGATGACCGACGACACTCTTTCCCACACTTCTGATGGTCTTGTGTCTAATTTGTGTTATGAGTAAATGTGGTATTGTGGTGACTAACATTCTAGTTATAGTAGGATATACATTTTTATTACTTTAGAACACTTTTGAAAGCCTTGTTTTGAATGTAATTTTTTCATATTTTCTGCAAGTAAATAATTCAAAGTTTAGTATTTGTTCAGATGGATGCTACAACCCTTAATTGGTAACTGAAGTCGGTACCAGTCTAAGTGTTTGGTTAACGTCCGTAAAAACTAAAAAGAATGAAAGTTTACAACTTGTTCAATAAAGCAAAAAGCAAATATAAGGTTATGAGTAAATGTGGTATTGTGGTGACTGATCATTCTAGTTAAAAGTAGAATAGACCGAATTTACAGAAAGCTGCTGTATTTAGGGTAAAGAACACCGACAGATTAAGCAGGTACACCTTACCAAGTGTTACACTGTTCTATCTAACATATTGAACAGTTACTGATTTAGTATATATCCATTAGTAAATTACACACATGCTATCTCTATGATATTGTGCACTGTTAGATTCACCATAAGACATACTAAGAGTCACACTATATTATAACACATACTTGCTCTATCTAGAGTATTAAGTACATCCGAATGCAGCATGTACTATGTTTTGAGTGTCCTACTGCATTATTGCACACATCTGTTGCATCTAGGGAACTGATCAGTGTTTTCTACAAAATATAACATTTAGAAAGTGTCCTAGTGCAGTAATAATTTATTGCTCCTGAGTTTGTTTCAGATTATAAACCTAGGCATGAACAACAAAACAATAGTAAAAAAATGTGCTTAACATATTTATGAAAAATGATTAGTTTATTGCTCAATATATTGAAACACATTTATTTTAAGTTTGTTCACCACTTTCAAGCAAGAATATAATGAAAAAAAACAAAAACAATTTTATATTTAAATGGGTGATTTTTATTTTAATGTGTCTTTTGAGAATGTGTAATTGTGTCAAAAGATAAAAACACAAATTTAAAAAAGGAACTGCAGCACTTAATGATATCAATCACAGAAACACATTGTTCAACCGTGATGTTTTAGTAATAAAACGTTTCTTTAACCGTCCTCATTTTGATTATTTGTAATAAGATTTTTGCTATAGTCTTCATTTTATATAAAAGAATATAAAAATAAATTTCAAGCTACATTGTCATCATCGAAATCTCCAGGTTGATTGTGTGGTTAATGAAACTAAGTAGGCAAATTCACTTAAATGAAAGATGTAATTGGGAAAAACAACCAAATTGTCTGAAATGGAAGATGAAATTATAAAATATATTATTCAATTGAATGAGTACAGTAATCAAAATTATGTGGCTAAAAATGTACATCATTAATAATCACTTTTTAAAACTCAAAATATGAAAGTACTGAAATGTTTGTGTTAAGTTCTTATTAGTGACTTGCTATCATCAAGAATCCACCCCAAAGAATGTTCTTTCTTTTATGATTTTGAGGAATAGATAATTAAAAACATGAGAGCTATGACGTAGTTATTATTGCAAGAACAGAGTCCTTCGTTTGTGATGATCAGTGATCTTTTCTTTTTTTTTTTTACTAATCATACATCAAACTAAAGTCATGTATTAAAAAGAAATTGTTCATAACGATTACACACACACAAAAAAAATAACTGAATTTAACTGTGTTTATAAGAATAAATGGTGTCTATTAATTCATGCATAAGATAATGGGTAGTCTGAATTTCTCTTAATTCAAATTGTGGTAAAGCCGGACTCTGATAATCAAATCTGAAGGAAAGAAAGCATCAAATATATAGAACATAAAGGAATCTATTTAAAAGGTGTTCTGAATAGTGAATAGAAAAGGATAAAATGCAGTTTGTTTAAAAATAGATAGTTTTGTAGTAAAAGATATAAAATTACAAAGAACAAATGCTGTACTCTATTGAAAAAGGCTGCTTCAATTGAGATTTTCTGGTACTGGGGGGTCTCAGGCTGTTAAGCAATTCCAAACTGAAACAGAACTAAGATATTGTTTAGTAGTAAAATAGCTTGGCCTTTTGGCTAAGATCAAAGTGTGGTATCTGTTCCGATGGGTGCTGCACTTCATGGATCGGTGTTGTCTTGGCCTTTGGGGCTTGGTTTCCGCCGGTCTGTTGGTCTGATCTGTCCTGTGCAGTTCTAGGAGGTCCACCCTCCGAGGCTTTACCTCCCCTCTTTGGGGAGGAGTAAGTTAATTGCTTGCTGCCTGAGGCGCCCATGCCGGGGAATGCCGACGGGCTGCCCAGGCAATTTTTAATGGCCAGAGTGCTCACCTTCTCGAGCGCTGGCTTTTCAAATCCCACTTTCCGACCTTGTGTCACATATTCCTATTGTGGGTGGGGGTTAAATAACGCCTTTTGGCTAAGATCAAAGTGTAGTATCTGTTCCGATGGATACTGCACTTCATAGATCGTATTGTCTTGGCCTTCGGGGCTTGGTTTCCGCCGGTCTGTGGGTCTGATCTGTCCTGTGCAGTTCTAGGAGGTCCACCCTCCCAGGCTTTACCTCGTCTCTTTGGGGAGGAGTAAGTTTATTGCTTACTGCCTGAGGCGCCCCTACCGGGGAATGCCGACGGGGCTGCCCAGGCAATTTTTAAACCCCACTTTCCCAACCCGACTTGTGGGAGTAAGATAAAAACTGGCCTTGTGCCTAACTCCTGGAGAGGAGTAAATCAATACTCTAGTGTAAATTTGTGTTGACGTTTTCCTTTGTGTAACTTTCTAATAGGAGATGTATTTACTATTGCCTGTTGGGTGAGGTGCCTTACTATATTCACGAGGGAGTCTCAATGGGACTATACAGTCATTTCACTTCTCACCAAAGTGCCATTGTTTTCACTAAGTTTCAGTGCTAATAGTTTTCAAACATTTAGTTAGAAAGTGAAAATAATTATAAAAAAAAGAATGTGCACCAAAAAAGTAAACAAAAATATTTTCTCTGATAATGACTGTTTTCCCCTATCTGTCCGACTGTCTCCCTTGCTTCATCTGTGTGCATGGTTTGGTTTATATCATGTAGCAGTATTTATATGGTGTTGCATAGTTAATAGAATAATACACATGCTGTTTATTGAATGTAACATCGACAAACTAATAGAATAAATAGCAAGCAAATAAAAATACTTGTTTGAAACAAAATAGTTGAAGAATACATTACCAGAGCCTCGTTAGCCAGGGTTATACAGAGTGAAACGGGCTATAAGAACTGGTGTAAAGTTACATCCATAACCTCCTAAGCATTTACACTGTTTTACCCTGTTACCACCTCCCAGAGGTTGGATTTTGGGAGGCATGTTTGGATGTTAAGCAACCAAAACCATGTTCTTTTAGTCAATTCTCAACTGTCATTCATTTTTAAGTTATTCTCAACTCTGGAGAGGTGTCATTCATTTTTAAGTCATTCTCAACTCTGGTGGATGTGTCATTCATTTTCTAATTATTCTCAACTCAGGGGGGGGGGGCATCATTCATTATTTTATTATTCTAAACTCTGGAAGAGTTGTCATTTTAGAATTGGTAATTTGTATAAACAAAATGTAGTTAAAATGAATTTAGAATTCTGAAAACTCTTGAGGAGTTTGAAAATGGTGACTTACTGAAAAAGAACATGATGACAATGAATATTGGAATTTTTATTGTGTTCTACACATTTCAGTTGTCAATTTTGTTTTGTTTATTCATTGATTTTAGATTCTTACCGATTTAGACTTTAGGTCATTTTGGGAGTTAAAATGAATTAAGAATTCTGAAAACTCTTGGGGAGTTTGAAATTGGTGATTTACTGAAAAAGAACATGGTGACAATGAATATTGGAATTTTTATTGTGTTCTACACATTTCAGTTGTCAATTTTGTTTTGTTTATCTGTTGATTTTAGATTCTTACCGATTTAGACTTTAAGTCATGTTGGGAGTTAAAATGAATTTAGAATTCTGAAACCTCTTGATGAGTTTGAAATTGGTGACTTACTGAAAAAGAACATGATGACAATGAATATTGGAATTTTTATTGTGTTCTACACATTTCAGTTGTCAATTTTGTTTTGTTTATCTGTTGATTTTAGATTCTTACCTATTTAGACTTTAGGTCATGTTGGGAGTTAAAATGAATTTAGAATTCTGAAAACTTTTGAGGAGTTTGAAATTGGTGACTTACTGAAAAAGAACATGATGACAATGAATATTGGAATTTTTATTGTGTTCTACACATTTCAGTTGTCAATTTTGTTTTGTTTATCTGTTTGTTTTAGATTCTTACGTACCTATTACAGACTCGGTGCGCATACTATGTACGTACCTATTGGCGTTGCACGGGGATCACTTCTCCAGTCGCCCTCCTTCCACAGTTGCCAGGAGTAAAAGATGTCACGTACATGGTTGCCAATTCACCCTGGCCTCCCCTAAACTCTGCACTACCTCTCCATTCCCTGGAGTAAAAATGTAACATTTCTATTAAAAGTACCATATTTGTCTTCATTATTAATGTTAATAAGGGTGTTTGTTTATTTACTTCTTCATGTCCGTGTATGTTAGATAAAATAACCTAGGTCGATCAGGCCCCTCTGACAGCAGTCTTTGTTAATGATAATAATGGTGTCTATTTACTTCTTTCATGTTTGTGTATGTTAGATTAAATAACCTAGGTTGATCACCGATTAAATATTTTATATGAATATAATAAATGGTATCAATGGGGAAGAATAATTTTTTCTTTTAAATTCACCGATCGAGACATTATTTTATATGAATATAAATAATAGTGCTAACAATGGGGACCCTTCCTATACCATTCTACTCAGACTCCGTAATATACCATTCGGGTTGAACTCCAGGCCTTGACTCTTTCCTGAACATCAGGCTCTGACTCCTACCCGAACAATTAGGACCTGACTACTTCCTGAAGAGCTGGCTCCGACTCCTTAAACATCAGGATGACTCTTTCATATACTGCAAGCTCTGAATCTTTTCCCGAACCTCCAGCTTTGACTGTTTCACTGTTTGACTGCTCCCCGAACATCAGTTTTTTTTTTTTAATCCTGTGCTATGGTGTGTATAATAAACACATCTGCTCTATCTAGGATATTGAACTCTATTTAATTAAACACTCGTTCTATGTAGGATAATGAGCACTTTTAAAATAAGGAGGCCAAGAGAGCACTATCACAATCAAGCGCCTAGAACTTGTTAAATTTCAA
>OY744517.1:221415330-221480330 GCA_963556195.1 Sepiola atlantica
TGTAAAAAAATGCTGACTGATTTGCTATTCTCTTTTACTGGATAACATTAAAAGCAGTGTTTAATTATTGATAACATTAAAGGGAAAATGCCAATGTTACCTTACTGTAAAGAATTTACTATTTTATGTTAACCTTCCACTAACCTTGCTCAGCAACAAATGTCTTAGCTGGGTTATTTAACATATATATATTATTTTTTTTTCATATGTTAGAACAATGATGACCGACGACACTCTTTCCCACACTTCTGACTGTCTTGTGTCTAATTTGTGTTATGAGTAAATGTGGTATTGTGGTGACTAACATTCTAGTTATAGTAGGATATACATTTTTATTACTTTAGAACACTTTTGAAAGCCTTGTTTTGAATGTAATTTTTTCATATTTTCTGCAAGTAAATAATTCAAAGTTTAGTATTTGTTCAGATGGATGCTACAACCCTTAATTGGTAACTGAAGTCGGTACCAGTCTAAGTGTTTGGTAAACGTCCGTAAAAACTAAAAAGAATGAAAGTTTACAACTTGTTCAATAAAGCAAAAAGCAAATATAAGGTTATGAGTAAATGTGGTATTGTGGTGACTGATCATTCTAGTTAAAAGTAGAATAGACCGAATTTACAGAAAGCTGCTGTATTTAGGGTAAAGAACACCGACAGATTAAGCAGGTACACCTTACCAAGTGTTACACTGTTCTATTTAACATATTGAACAGTTACTGATTTAGTATATATCCATTAGTAAATTACACACATGCTATCTCTATGATATTGTGCACTGTTAGATTCACCATAAGACATACTAAGAGTCACACTATATTATAACACATACTTGCTCTATCTAGAGTATTAAGTACATCCGAATGCAGCATGTACTATGTTTTGAGTGTCCTACTGCATTATTGCACACATCTGTTGCATCTAGGGAACTGATCAGTGTTTTCTACAAAATACAACATTTAGAAAGTGTCCTAGTGCAGTAATAATGTATTGCTCCTGAGTTTGTTTCAGATTATAAATAAATATTTACAAATATTTCTATAACTTTATTTTTTTGTTTATTAAACGTATCGTAAAAAAAAAAACACGATATGACTTTATTATGCAATCTCCCTTCGTGGGGAGGCAAGTAAATATTTACATTTCTCTTCGTAAGCGAAATAAAACGGTATTTTCACACTTAAATAAAAACATTTATCATAGATCGGTATTGTCTTGGCCTTCGGGGCTTGGTTTCCGCCGGTCTGTGGGTCTGATCTGTCCTGTGCAGTTCTAGGAGGTCCACCCTCCCAGGCTTTACCTCGTCTCTTTGGGGAGGAGTAAGTTTATTGCTTACTGCCTGAGGCGCCCCTACCGGGGAATGCCGACGGGGCTGCCCAGGCAATTTTTAAACCCCACTTTCCCAACCCGACTTGTGGGAGTAAGATAAAAACTGGCCTTGTGCCTAACTCCTGGAGAGGAGTAAATCAATACTCTAGTGTAAATTTGTGTTGACGTTTTCCTTTGTGTAACTTTCTAATAGGAGATGTATTTACTATTGCCTGTTGGGTGAGGTGCCTTACTATATTCACGAGGGAGTCTCAATGGGACTATACAGTCATTTCACTTCTCACCAAAGTGCCATTGTTTTCACTAAGTTTCAGTGCTAATAGTTTTCAAACATTTAGTTAGAAAGTGAAAATAATTATAAAAAAAAGAATGTGCACCAAAAAAGTAAACAAAAATATTTTCTCTGATAATGACTGTTTTCCCCTATCTGTCCGACTGTCTCCCTTGCTTCATCTGTGTGCATGGTTTGGTTTATATCATGTAGCAGTATTTATATGGTGTTGCATAGTTAATAGAATAATACACATGCTGTTTATTGAATGTAACATCGACAAACTAATAGAATAAATAGCAAGCAAATAAAAATACTTGTTTGAAACAAAATAGTTGAAGAATACATTACCAGAGCCTCGTTAGCCAGGGTTATACAGAGTGAAACGGGCTATAAGAACTGGTGTAAAGTTACATCCATAACCTCCTAAGCATTTACACTGTTTTACCCTGTTACCACCTCCCAGAGGTTGGATTTTGGGAGGCATGTTTGGATGTTAAGCAACCAAAACCATGTTCTTTTAGTCAATTCTCAACTGTCATTCATTTTTAAGTTATTCTCAACTCTGGAGAGGTGTCATTCATTTTTAAGTCATTCTCAACTCTGGTGGATGTGTCATTCATTTTCTAATTATTCTCAACTCAGGGGGGGGGGGCATCATTCATTATTTAATTATTCTAAACTCTGGAAGAGTTGTCATTTTAGAATTGGTAATTTGTATAAACAAAATGTAGTTAAAATGAATTTAGAATTCTGAAAACTCTTGAGGAGTTTGAAAATGGTGACTTACTGAAAAATAACATGATGACAATGAATATTGGAATTTTTATTGTGTTTTACACATTTCAGTTGTCAATTTTGTTTTGTTTATTCGTTGATTTTAGATTCTTACCGATTTAGACTTTAGGTCATTTTGGGAGTTAAAATGAGTTTAGAATTTTGAAAACTTTTGAGGAGTTTGAAATTGGTGACTTACTGAAAAAGAACATGATGACAATGAATATTGGAATTTTTATTGTGTTCTACACATTTCAGTTGTCAATTTTGTTTTGTTTATTCATTGATTTTAGATTCTTACCGATTTAGACTTTAGGTCATGTTGGGAGTTAAAATGAATTAAGAATTCTGAAAACTCTTGGGGAGTTTGAAATTGGTGATTTACTGAAAAAGAACATGGTGACAATGAATATTGGAATTTTTATTGTGTTCTACACATTTCAGTTGTCAATTTTGTTTTGTTTATCTGTTGATTTTAGATTCTTACCGATTTAGACTTTAAGTCATGTTGGGAGTTAAAATGAATTTAGAATTCTGAAACCTCTTGATGAGTTTGAAATTGGTGACTTACTGAAAAAGAACATGATGACAATGAATATTGGAATTTTTATTGTGTTCTACACATTTCCGTTGTTAATTTTGTTTTGTTTATCTGTTGATTTTAGATTCTTACCTATTTAGACTTTAGGTCATGTTGGGAGTTAAAATGAATTTAGAATTCTGAAAACTTTTGAGGAGTTTGAAATTGGTGACTTACTGAAAAAGAACATGATGACAATGAATATTGGAATTTTTATTGTGTTCTACACATTTCAGTTGTCAATTTTGTTTTGTTTATCTGTTTGTTTTAGATTCTTACGTACCTATTACAGACTCGGTGCGCATACTATATACGTACCTATTGGCGTTGCACGGGGATCACTTCTCCAGTCGCCCTCCTTCCAAAGTTGCCAGGAGTAAAAGATGTCACGTACATGGTTGCCAATTCACCCTGGCTACACTATCTCCGGCCTCCCCAAAACTCTGCACTACCTCTCCATTCCCTGGAGTAAAAATGTAACATTTCTATTAAAAGTACCATATTTGTCTTCATTATTAATGTTAATAAGGGTGTTTGTTTATTTACTTCTTCATGTCCGTGTATGTTAGATAAAATAACCTAGGTCGATCAGGCCCCTCTGACAGCAGTCTTTGTTAATGATAATAATGGTGTCTATTTACTTCTTTCATGTTTGTGTATGTTAGATTAAATAACCTAGGTTGATCACCGATTAAATATTTTATATGAATATAATAAATGGTATCAATGGGGAAGAATAATTTTTTCTTTTAAATTCACCGATCGAGACATTATTTTATATGAATATAAATAATAGTGCTAACAATGGGGACCCTTCCTATACCATTCTACTCAGACTCCGTAATATACCATTCGGGTTGAACTCCAGGCCTTGACTCTTTCCTGAACATCAGGCTCTGACTCCTACCCGAACAATTAGGACCTGACTACTTCCTGAAGAGCTGGCTCCGACTCCTTAAACATCAGGGTGACTCTTTCATATACTGCAAGCTCTGAATCTTTACCCGAACCTCCAGCTTTGACTGTTTCACTGTTTGACTGCTCCCCGAGCATCAGTTTTTTTTTTTTAATCCTGTGCTATGGTGTGTATAATAAACACATCTGCTCTATCTAGGATATTGAACTCTATTTAATTAAACACTCGTTCTATGTAGGATAATGAGCACTTTTAAAATAAGGAGGCCAAGAGAGCACTATCACAATCAAGCGCCTAGAACTTGTTAAATTTCAATGTAAAAAAAATGCTGACTGATTTGCTATTCTCTTTTACTGGATAACATTAAAAGCAGTGTTTAATTATTGATAACATTAAAGGGAAAATGCCAATGTTACCTTACTGTAAAGAATTTACTATTTTATGTTAACCTTCCACTAACCTTGCTCAGCAACAAATGTCTTAGCTGGGTTATTTAACATATATATATTAATTTTTTTTCATATGTTAGAACAATGATGACCGACGACACTCTTTCCCACACTTCTGACTGTCTTGTGTCTAATTTGTGTTATGAGTAAATGTGGTATTGTGGTGACTAACATTCTAGTTATAGTAGGATATACATTTTTATTACTTTAGAACACTTTTGAAAGCCTTGTTTTGAATGTAATTTTTTCATATTTTCTGCAAGTAAATAATTCAAAGTTTAGTATTTGTTCAGATGGATGCTACAACCCTTAATTGGTAACTGAAGTCGGTACCAGTCTAAGTGTTTGGTTAACGTCCGTAAAAACTAAAAAGAATGAAAGTTTACAACTTGTTCAATAAAGCAAAAAGCAAATATAAGGTTATGAGTAAATGTGGTATTGTGGTGACTGATCATTCTAGTTAAAAGTAGAATAGACCGAATTTACAGAAAGCTGCTGTATTTAGGGTAAAGAACACCGACAGATTAAGCAGGTACACCTTACCAAGTGTTACACTGTTCTATCTAACATATTGGACAGTTACTGATTTAGTATATATCCATTAGTAAATTACACACATGCTGTCTCTATGATATTGTGCACTGTTAGATTCACCATAAGACATACTAAGAGTCACACTATATTATAACACATACTTGCTCTATCTAGAGTATTAAGTACATCCGAATGCAGCATTTACTATGTTTTGAGTGTCCTACTGCATTATTGCACACATCTGTTGCATCTAGGGAACTGATCAGTGTTTTCTACAAAATACAACATTTAGAAAGTTTCCTAGTGCAGTAATAATGTATTGCTCCTGAGTTTGTTTCAGATTATAAACCTAGGCATGAACAACAAAACAATAGTAAAAAAATGTGCTTAACATATTTATGAAAAATGATTAGTTTATTGCTCAATATATTGAAACATTTATTTTAAGTTTGTTCACCACTTTCAAGCAAGAATATAATGAAAAAAAACAAAAACAATTTTATATTTAAATGGGTGATTTTTATTTTAATGTGTCTTTTGAGAATGTGTAATTGTGTCAAAAGATAAAAACACAAATTTAAAAAAGGAACTGCAGCACTTAATGATATCAATCACAGAAACACATTGTTCAACCGTGATGTTTTAGTAATAAAACGTTTTTTTAACCGTCCTCATTTTGATTATTTGTAATAAGATTTTTGCTATAGTCTTCATTTTATTTTATATAAAAGAATATAAAAATAAATTTCAAGCTACATTGTCATCATCGAAATCTCCAGGTTGATTGTGTGGTTAATGAAACTAAGTAGGCAAATTCACTTAAATGAAAGATGTAATTGGGAAAAACAACCAAATTGTCTGAAATGGAAGATGAAATTAGAAAATATATTATTCAATTGAATGAGTACAGTATTTGGAGTTGGCTTACGAAGAGAAATGTAAATATTTACTTGCCTCCCCACGAAGAGAGTTTGCATAATAAAGTCATATCGTGTTTTTTTTTTACGATACGTTTAATAAACAAAAAAATTAAGTTATAGAAATATTTGTAAATAAAATTATCGATCTTAATTGTTGATTATGGATGGTGAGGCCAATGTACGGTTATTTTTTAAAATGTATATATTTTGTTTATTTATTAAAATATATTGCGTTTCACGTTGGGAAACTAAACAAAAATGTTTTTGTGTCAGTTATTACTTGCCTCCCCACGAGGACACAATGCATAATAAACTCATATATATATATATTTTTTACGATACGTTTAATAAACAAATAATATTAGCGAATTTTGGTATTTTTTTACTATCCATTCCCAGCGTAGTTTACCCCTTTAAAAAGTTCAAATTCTACTTTTTTTGTGCAAATACATTTAAACAGCCTAAAAAAATATCCGCAAAGAAGGAATTAAAAAAAAATTAAATATTTAACATTTTAGAGTGGGGGTTGACTTTCCTTTATAAATTTTACGTAAAATGAGCACCCATTTCCTGGCCAGTTAGCGTAAAACGAGACATGTAACCGACTTGAGTTTTTAATGAAAACACCTCAAAATTTAGCGATTTTCGTGTTTTTTTGGGGGGGGGGGGTAACCAACTTGACTTTTCAATTATTATTAAATAAAAACACCTAGAAATTTAGCCAAATCAGTATGGGGGGGGGGAGAGAAATCTGAAGTTAACGAATTATAGTAAAATAAACAAAACAAATAAACCACAATGGAAAATACTTAACACATTTGGTACTTCTGAAGTTTACGGACCGTGCTGAAATCCTATTTTTTTTATTTACTTATAAGTAAGCCAAATTAACTTTTTTTTTGGGGGGGGGGGAGAAATCTGAAGTTAACGAATTATAGTAAAATAAACACAACAAATATGTGTAAGGGGCAGATAACTCTTTTTTAGTACGCAATAAGAAGTCATGCAAATTCAATTAATAGAACATTTTTCGAAGAAATAACAATTTGGGAAAATCAACAGTATATTTTTTCATTTCAAAACTCTTATTGTTTTTTTGGGGCGGGGGGTAGGGGGAATCTGAAGTTAACGAATTATAGTAAAACAAAACAAATAAACCACGATGGAAAATCATTTTTTTTTTACTTACTTACTTTCTTATGGGCCGGCACAGCTTCAGTCAGGATAAAATTTAAAAAAAGAAAAACAAATTGGAAACAATAAGTAAGACGTCTGTTTATTAGGGGTCCAGGAAAGGCAGTTACAAGTCAGGATCGTTAGGAAAATGCAGGCCCAGGTTGGGGTTCGTCATCGTCATCATCGGAATCAGTTTCCACTGGTTGCGGGATTATTTGTCGCTGGCGGTCAGAGAAAGGAGGATATAGTTTGGCTGCTTGAAGAAAAAATTGATGAACCAGAGTTGTCTTATCCGGAATTGACGAAATAAACAAATATCTGGCCAGGTATTGTTGCATATATTGTGCCTTCATACATTCTTTCAGATCGAGCCAAAATCTTTCAATGGTCTGTGTGTGAATTTCTGCATTCACAAAATTTTTAGAGTGATTAATTACGAAGTGCTTGTAACGTAAACCCAACGTACTAATATCGTTATCCAGGTTTAATGTATTTTGCAATGAGAGGAAGAAGTGTCTCTCTGTTTCTTTTATCGCCAGTGGGGCCCGTTAAAGCGATAACGAATCTCCGTTTGGTGACCCTCTCAATGCCACCGAACAACCACAATTGTTTTGGTACACGGCCTCTGTTGTACTTTCGACGTACAATTAGAGTTTCGTCGATTTCGACTTCAATTCCTTCACCACCAATAGAATCCTGGTTCATAAACCATGCATCTGTCACTTCAGCGCAAAAAGACCGCCAGTCTACAGAAGTCTTTGAAGAAATGCTTAAGCATTCCATCATAACTTTGTGGTCTCAGAGATGGCTGAGGTAGTGGTTAGCAAACAACACAATTTTCCAGGGCGGAATATTTGTACCATCCAAAAAAGAGCCTTTGGTGTCCGATAGAGTAAACTTACAATTTGTTTTCTTTGACTTGGGTACGGAAATAACTTTTCGACAGCGCCAAATTCTTTGGTCTCCTTTATATGTACAAGTCGCATTACAATGCGGACAGATAACAGTTTGCGGTAAGATGCCATGAGAACGCAAAAATTCAATACTTCTCTCGTTTTTTCCAAAGAAATCGATGATACAGCTGTAATAGTGGAAGGAACAGGATTGGCAACACATTTTGGTTTAACGAAATCAAAATATATTATCAAATGCTATCAAATGCTAAAGAAATGACAAAAGAGGACCCTCTGATTTTGAAAAACACGTGTTTTTTTTTTTAATTATGACAATAAGAGTTTTGAAATGAAAAAATATACTGTTGATTTTCCCAAATGGTTATTTCTTCGAAAAATGTTCTATTAATTGAATTTGCATGACTTCTTATTTAAAAATGGATATTTCCCATTTTCGGAGAAATTGCGATTTCCCATTTTCGGAGAAATTGCGTACTAAAAAAGAGTTATCTGCCCCTTACACATATTTGTTTTGTACCCCCCCCCCCAAAAAAAAGTTAATTTGGCTTACTTATAAGTAAATAAAAAAAAAAAGGATTTCAGCACGGTCCGTAAACTTCAGAAGTACCAAATGTGTTAAGTATTTTCCATTGTGGTTTATTTGTTTTGTTTATTTTACTATAATTCGTTAACTTCAGATTTCTCTCCCCCCCCCCAATACTGATTTGGCTAAATTTCTAGGTGTTTTTATTTAATAATAATTGAAAAGTCAAGTTGGTTACCCCCCCCCCCCAAAAAAAAACACGAAAATCGCTAAATTTTGAGGTGTTTTCATTAAAAACTCAAGTCGGTTACATGTCTCGTTTTACGCTAACTGGCCATTATTATTATTATTATTATTATTTTATTATTATTATATATTTATAATACTTTTTATCATTTTTCTTTTTTCAAATTAAAATGTTTATCCATTCAGAATTTTCTTTCGAAATTTCGAAATAAAAACTTATTTTTACTTTGAATTTTTATTATTCAATGGACGAATATTTTTAATCATTAACAAACCACAATACTTTCTCCATTTTCATTTTCAGTTTAATTTTTATTATATAAAATTTAACCCAAATTTAAGTCAAATGCTAACAAATGTGCAACTCAAGGAAAATGTAAAAAAAAAAAACGTTAATTTTGTCTACAACATAATGAAAGTAATTAATTCTATCACTTTTGGACATCCATAGGTACATAACATCTGGCAATGTCGCACATGATAATGCTAATTTTTTGTGTAAACAAGACATCCAGCCGTAGAAAAAGAAAATTTCGTACTTGTATCGCAAGATAAAGAAGGGGTTCTTTCCCAAATAGATAATTTAATCTTTAAATAAACTATTTTACTTTAAAACAACTTCCTATAAGTATAACTTTATTTTAGGGAGATTTTTAAAAACACTACATGGAACGCGAATGTATGAATTTTTTAAAGAAAGCAGAAACCGGTGACGTCAGCGATTCTGTGGCTGCGATTGGAGGTCCCTAAAAGTACAAATCTCTCTCTCTCTCTCTCACTATATATATATATATATATATATATATATATATATATATATATATATATATATATATATATATGATTATTTTTATTTACACAGACATGTACAAAATCTGCGACACTGGCATGTCGATGTTATCGATCAACAGCTATTATAAACTGAGATCTCATCAGGCAGAGTTAGAATCCGATCTTTACCTTAGATCATATTTCGAAATATCTTCCGAATATGATCTATGGTTAAGATCGGATTCCAACTCTGCCTGATGATATCTGTTTATAATAGCTGTTGATCGTTAACATCGACATGCCAGTGTCGCAGATTTTGTACATGTCTGTGTAAAGAAAAATAATCATATATAAAAACTCTATTTGATATTGAGCACTTTTTATAAACCCGGTTGAAATTCTTTGAATTACTACCATGTGGACGTTTTACCTGGATTATTATATATATATATATATATATATATATATATATATATATATATATAGAAATTGAAAAAGGGTTAGGATTATTTATGTATTCATTCATGATGAATACATAAATAATATTTTTTTGTTTTCCTTTTTCAATTTCCAGTACGTCGGAGCACTTTTTGCATTCTTTATCTCATATATATATATATATATATATATATATATATATATATATATATATATATATATATATATATATATATATATATGTTATGAAAATATATTTATGGTAATTAAGCTACACAGAGGCTTCTGTGTTTCATCCCCGTAGGGAATCGTCAGGCTAACTTACTACCTAGCTCTACTCACGTATTGAGTGCTTTTGAAGAAAATACTGAAAATTGATACATAAAAGATTATATCTCCTTATAACATTTTATGTGGATAAATGAAATAATAATAATAATAATAATAATAATAATAATAATATATATATATATATATATATATATATATATATATATATATATATATATATATATATAATGAAAGACAAACTTAAAAAAAACAGATCAAACACAGGAGAAAGAAAGAAAAAAAATAACAATTCTTGTTTCAGCTTTTGACATGTTGATTGTAGATACTTTGCAAATTACTTGAAAAGCTGACACATTGTTGCTATTCGACTTGTTTTCCTTTGATACTGTGTTTGTTTCTTTGTGCCCTTAATTATGCCCTGCCATCTCCCAGCTTAAAAGTTACTCTTCTGAGCAAGAAAAAGAAAGCCATCACTGCAGAACATTTTTGAACTAGATAAGTTACTCTAGCCCGACTAGGGCTACCACTTATTATTATTGAACTAGATAAGTAACTCTAACCCGACTAGGGCTACCACTTATTATTATTGAACTAGATAAGTAACTCTAACCCGACTAGGGCTACCACTTATTATTATTGAACTAGATAAGTAACTCTAACACTAGGGCATCCACTTATTATTGTTGAACTAGATAAGTAACTCTAACACTAGGGCTACCACTTATTATTATTGAACTAGATAAGTAACTCTAACCCGACTAGAGCTACCACTTATTATTATTGAACTAGATAAGTAACTCTAACCCGACTAGGGCTACCACTTATTATTATTGAACTAGATAAGTAACTCTAACACTAGGGCATCCACTTATTATTGTTGAACTAGATAAGTAACTCTAACACTAGGGCTACCACTTATTATTATTGAACTAGATAAGTAACTCTAACCCGACTAGGGCTACCACTTATTATTATTGAACTAGATAAGTAACTCTAACACTAGGGCTACCACTTATTATTGTTGAACTAGATAAGTAACTCTAACACTAGGGCTACAACTTATTATTATTGAACTAGATAAGTAACTCTAACACTAGGGCTACCACTTATTATTATTGAACTAGATAAGTAACTCTAACACTAGGGCTACCACTTATTATTATTGAACTAGATAAGTAACTCTAACCCGACTAGGGCTACCACTTATTATTATTGAACTAGATAAGTAACTCTAACACTAGGGCTACCACTTATTATTGTTGAACTAGATAAGTAACTCTAACACTAGGGCTACCACTTATTATTATTGAACTAGATAAGTAACTCTAACCCGACTAGGGCTACCACTTATTATTATTGAACTAGATAAGTAACTCTAACCCGACTAGGGCTACCACTTATTATTATTGAACTAGATAAGTAACTCTAACACTAGGGCTACCACTTATTATTGTTGAACTAGATAAGTAACTCTAACACTAGGGCTACCACTTATTATTATTGAACTAGATAAGTAACTCTAACACTAGGGCTACCACTTATTATTGTTGAACTAGATAAGTAACTCTAACACTAAGGCTACCACTTATTATTGTTGAACTAGATAAGTTACTCTAACACTAGGGCTACCACTTATTATTGTTGAACTTGATAAGTAACTCTAACACTAGGGCTACCACTTATTATTGTTGAACTAGATAAGTAACTCTAACACTAGGGCTACCACTTATTATTGTTGAACTAGATAAGTAACTCTAACACTAGGGCTACCACTTATTATTGTTGAACTAGATAAGTAACTCTAACACTAGGGCTACCACTTATTATTGTTGAACTAGATAAGTAACTCTAACACTAGGGCTACCACTTATTATTGTTGAACTAGATAAGTAACTCTAACACTAGGGCTACCACTTATTATTGTTGAACTAGATAAGTAACTCTAACACTAGGGCTACCACTTATTATTGTTGAACTAGATAAGTAACTCTAACACTAGGGCTACCACTTATTATTATTGAACTAGATAAGTAACTCTAACACTAGGGCTACCACTTATTATTGTTGAACTAGATAAGTAACTCTAACACTAGGGCTACCACTTATTATTGTTGAACTAGATAAGTAACTCTAACACTAGGGCTACCACTTATTATTGTTGAACTAGATAAGTAACTCTAACACTAGGGCTACCACTTATTATTGTTGAACTAGATAAGTAACTCTAACACTAGGGCTACCACTTATTATTGTTGAACTAGATAAGTAACTCTAACACTAGGGCTACTGTAATAAACTCACAAGAGGAGATGTATATTTAAACTCGTTTTATTAGTCGTTCTTTACAAGATGATACTACTGTAATGGCGGCTACACATGCGTAGTGAAACCCGGATGTTAGTTGGTTGCTTAGTTCAAGGGACACTACTCTGTCTGCACATGTTACATACATTACATCCCTCCACCCATAGTTCCGAATTACTTGTTTATGTGACATAGTCTTTCAAGTGCTTCGGTTTGTTTTTTGTTCTTTCACCACATCTAATGGTTTCTCTTACTGGGGCCTCCTGCTGTGTATTCCCCCCTCCATTTGTTGTTTCCTGGTCCGGACTCAAGCTACATGGACTACTGGTGCCTGAGGTCAGTGGGATCACCCAGTCTGTATCCAAATTTTGATTTCTATTTTGTGGACTTGTTCTTCCTATTTCCGAAGCTCTATCTGCGTCCAGCTCCATCTGTTTTTTTACATGGTCCACATGTCTCCTTACCACTGTCCCCGACTCCAGTTTAATTTCATATGACACTGGACTTGTCCGTCTCTTGACCACTCCCTTTTTCCATCTTGGTCCTGTATAGAAATTTTTGGCCCAGACTAATTCACCTTCTCTAAATTCTCGTATGCTCCGAGAGTTGTCTTTATTTTCCGGTTCATTAATAATTCTGCTGGTGATATGCCAGTGACCGTTTGTGGTGTGGAGTTATATGACAACAAGAAACGGCTCAGTTTTGAACTTAGGGAGCCTTTCTCATGACTGATTTTTTTCATTCCTTCCTTAAAAATCCGCACATATCTTTCAGCCAATCCATTTGAAGAGGGGTGTTTTGGGGCTGTTGTGATATGTTGGATTCCTTGTTTTGACATAAATGCTTGGAATTCTTCACCTACAAAAACGGCTGCATTATCAGTTACAATTTTTTTGGGCAACCCGTGAGTTGCAAAACATCTTTGTAGGTGTTTCAGGGTGGCGTTTGTGGTGGATGAGTTTGACATGTAGACGTCTAACCATTTGCTGAACGCATCCACTATTACCAGAAACATGTGACCTTTAAATGGGCCTGCATAATCTATGTGGAGTCTGGACCACTCCTCTTCAGGGATTTCCCAAGGATGTAAAGGTGCGGTTGCTGGCATTTGATTGGTTTGTTGACACTCATAGCAATTCCTCACCTTAAATTCTATTTCCTGGTCTAATTTTGGCCACCAGAAATAGCTTCTGCTCAGCCCTTTCATTTTTACAATTCCTGGATGTCCCTCATGGAGTGCCTCTAAAAGTTCTTTCCGCCCTTGTATTGGCACCACTACTCGCTTTCCCCACAGTAAGCATTCCTCCACAATTCCCAATTCATGTCTTCTATTAAAATAAGGGTGCCAATCTTCTGTAGTAGGACACTTCTCTGGCCACCCATTTTTTACATAGTCCAGCACCTGTTTTAGGAGTTTATCCTTTTTTGTCCACCTGGCGATTTCTTGATGTGTAACAGGAGCTTGATCCAGGTAGTCTAGCAGCATAATGTTCTCCTCTGGTATGGGCACTTCTCCCAGTGTTGTAGATCTTGGCAACCTACTCAACCCATCGGCATTTCCATTTTTTCTTCCTTCCCGATATTCTAGCTGGTATGAATATGCAGATAGGATTACTGCCCAACGTTGAATTCTCGCCGAACTGATCTCTGGGATTTTCCTATTTTCTTTAAAATATCCCAAGAGCGGCTTATGATCAGTATATAATGTGAATGGCCTTCCATACAGATACTGGTGAAATTTTTTCACCCCAAAAACTACTGCCAATGCCTTCTTATCAATTTGGGCGTAATTCTTTTCTGCTGGTGCGAGGGTCCGTGATACAAAAGCTATTGGTCTTTCGGAGCCATCCTCTATGATGTGAGATAGTACAGCACCCACCCCATATGGGGAAGCATCAGATGCCACTGTCACGGCTTTGTTTGGGTCGAAATGTACCAACACTTTTGAGGAAGTTAATTGTTCTTTTGCTTCTTCCCATGCTCTTTCTTGTTTTGACGTCCACTGCCATATTGATTCCTTCTTCAATAACTGATGCAAAGGAGCTAGAATGTTTGAAATGTTCGGAATGTACTGGGCATAATAATTTATCATCCCCAGAAAAGCTTGTAGATCCTTTACCGATGTTGGGCGTGGTGCCTGCTTGATCGATTTCACTTTTTCCTCTGCAGGTTTTATGCCTTCCCTGTTTACTATGTGGCCTAGATATAATACCTCGGGCACTAAAAATTTGCATTTTTCCCGGTTTAATTTAATTCCACTTTTCCCTAGCCTGTTTAAAACTTCCTCCAGGGTCTCTAAGTGTTTTTTCCTGGTTTTGTCTGTCAGTAGAATGTCGTCAATTCTAACAATTACATTTTCAATGCCCTGCAAAATGTTTTCCATAGTTCTCTGAAATATTCCTGGGGCTGATTTCAATCCATAGCATAGTCGGTTGTACATGAAAAAGCCTTTATGAGTATTGATAGTTGTTAATTTTCTAGATTTTTCATCCATCAGTAATTGCTGGTAAGCTTGGCTTAAATCTAGTTTGGTATAGGCTTCACCTCCACCCAATGTCGCATACAGATCTTCTGTTTTTGGTATTGGATAATTATCCAATTTAGTGACTGGATTGATTGTCACTTTATAGTCCCCACAAATACGTACAGACTGATCCGCTTTTAAAATGGGTACTATTGGTGTAGCCCATTCAGAGAATTCCACTGGTGAAATTGTTCCTTCTTTTTGCAGTCTTCCTAATTCCTCTTCTATTTTCTTCTTCAGCATATAGGGTACTGACCTTGGTTTGAAATACCTGGGTTTTGCCTCTGGGTCTATATACAAACTGGCCTGGGTTCCTTTCACTTGACCTAACTTCCCATCGAACACAGCCTCATGCTTTGCTAATATTTCTTTCAATTTGTCTTGGTCAGTCTCCTTTATTGTCTGCACCTTAAAAATCTCCTTCCATGGCAACCTCACATGGTGCAGCCAGTTTCTTCCCAGGAGTGTGGGTGAATCCCTCGCTACCACAATTAACGGTAATTCCACCCGACGACTGTCCAACTGCACTGGAACTTTTGTTTGTCCAATCACCTGGATGCAATTTCCTGTATAAGACCTAAGACGCACTTTTGTGGGCTCCAGCAACTTTTTGTTGTTTATTTTTTTCCACGTTTTTAGTCCCATTATCGTTACAGATGCTCCTGTATCTATCTCCATAGAAACCCTCTTGTCACAAATGTTGATGTCTACACAATAGGGGTCTACTTTTTCCAGTGGCACTCTGATCCTATTTATGGTATAAACTTCCTCGGAATTATCCGAGTCTGTGGCTTCCCCTTCTATTTTCCTCACTGAATTTTTTTTCTTTTCTAACCTATTGGGGGGTTTCTTTTTCATGTTTAATTTAAAACATTTCTCTGCTATGTGCCCTTGTCTTTTACAGTAGTGACACATGGCATATCTAAAAGGACACTTACTTGTTTCGTGTGTTGCTCCACAACGAGTACACTCTTCTTCCGACCTTTCATTCGATCTGTTCTCATATTTTATTTTTTCGGTCTGCCTCCGTGGTGGTGTGAAAATTTTGTTTACTTCTATTGTTTTTGTTTGAATATCTCGTAAATGTTTGGAGGCAGATTCGATGTTGACCGCTATTTTGAAAGCTTCGTTAAAAGTTATTGTGTCTTTCTCTGCAAGTAGTCTCCTCTGAATGTTGTCATCGTTTACTCCTACTACGAGTTTATCCCGTAGCATTTCGTCCAAAAACGTTCCAAAACGACAATCTTCACACATGCTTCTTAATTCTGTCACATAATCTGTGATCGACTCGCCTGGTTGGCGGTTTCTTGTATAAAACTTTGTTCTCTGAACGATCACAGATGGCTTTGGGCTGAAATAATTTTGCATGATTTTGACAAGTTCGTCAAATTCTTTATCTTTCGGTTTTTCTGGAGCTAATAAACTTGATATTTGTTTATATACCTTGCTCCCACAAACCGATAAAAAAATCGCTCTCCTCTTTTTCACGTGAGCTGTATCGTCGGGTATCTTGTTTGCTTCGAAAAAGTTCTCCAGACGTTCGATATATTGGTCCCATTGTTCACTTGTACTATCAAACGATTCCAACCGACCGAAAGTAGCCATAATTCGTTTTTTCTTCGAATCCTCGTCGCCAATTTGTAATAAACTCACAAGAGGAGATGTATATTTAAACTCGTTTTATTAGTCGTTCTTTACACGATGATACTACTGTAATGGCGGCTACACATGCGTAGTGAAACCCGGATGTTAGTTGGTTTCTTAGTTCAAGGGACACTACTCTGTCTGCACATGTTACATACATTACAGCTACCACTCTCACATGCCCATAAATTCAGAAATGAGACTTTCTAATATTGGCATGATGTTGTCCAAACCATTTTGATTCTTAGCTTTATACTTTTCAAACTTGGGTTCTTTCTCTGATCGAGTCAACCAACTCTCAGACATGGTCAAGGAACCAAATGATTTTGTTAATATTTTCTATGAGTGATGCATCATCAGCATTGCAAGTCACTTTACATTTTCATTCATTCACACTCTTTTATTTTATCTTTCTGACAATTTGTGCATCATGGAACTTTGTATTTCTTGTTTAGAATTAATTTCTCCTAGTTTCCTTTGTATACGTTTATTTATTGACATGTCCTTTGTAGTGGAAAAATAAAAACATAAGGCCTACCCGTAATCTCGTCGGGCGGATGTGAATCTCGCGAGATTTCTATTAAACTCCAAAAATGGCGGGTATAAGTAATGCTGTATTGTCTTTGTTGGTTCAGTTCCTGATTGAGACCAGTGAACATGGAGGTCGGATTGGGTGCCCCAGGAAGAGAGACAACAAGAAGGTGTTTTCGGACGACAAGCTATTCCGGCGGCCTACCTACCTAAATTGAAGATTGTTGCAAGATTGCAGAAAATTGAGGATGTGGCAACCTTGATTCCATTATATTTGGAAGGAAATGCACTTTCGGTCTACCTGGAAATGAATGACGCTGAACAAGACGACGCAGATTTGATAGAGGCAAGACTAAAGACCGCTTTCGCAGAAAGCGTTTTCGACGCCTATAGCAAAATGCGCAGGATCACATGGACAGGGGAGCCAGTAGATGTCTTTGCGACGGAGATCCGGAGGCTAGCGGGACTGGCGGGTTATGCAGGGATGAGCCTTGAAAAAACGGTGAAAATGACGTTTGTGACTGGTCTTCCTGATAGTGTGTCCACAGAGCTGCAGAGACTGACAATGATCGAGAGCATGAACATGGATGAAGTGCTGACCCATGCCAGGGTGCTGACAAAGAAGAGTCACCAGTTGGAGGCAACCGCGAGTGTAAGCCTGATGGGAGGGAAGTCCGCAGTTAAGGAGAATCTCTCGTGGGGGCGGTCACCTGGAAAAGCCCCAGTGAAATGTTTTCGATGCCAGGGGCCTCATTTTGTATGGGACTGCCGAGAACCTAAGCCTGGCATAACCTGCTTCCGTTGTGGACAAACTGGGCATATCAGCCGAACCTGCACGGTGCAGGGAAACGATTAGAGGGGTGCCATAGCGCCAGTGGCTACCCCCCCTATCAAGTGACGGCGCATAGGACTGCATTACCACAGGTGGAGGTCACCGCAAACGGGAAGAGAGCCAAAGCCCTGGTTGATACCGGCTGCACGACCACGTTGGTGACAACGGATGTTGCTAAATCTTGGCATGGAACGACCAGTGTGAGGGCGGTTGATGGCCGTGAGGTGATGTGCCGAGGAATGTGCACTGTGAGAATAATAGTGAGAGAGACCGAACTTGAGGTGAGGGCAATTGTGATGGAGCGGCTTGTTGCAGGTGTTGATGTTGTGTTGGGCCTGGATGTCATCGATCGACTAGGGGGTGCTATGTTTAGCATGGGCATGATCACATTTGGATGCGAGCGCCCAGTCGGATTGGCAGGAATGGAGAGTGTTAAAGCCAAGAAGGCGGAACCGTGCCAAATCAAAGACAAAGACTTTCAGGCCAGTTTTGATGGAGATAAGTGGACGGTGGAATGGCGTTGCGTTTCAGAGCCGCCAATACTAAAAAATCAAGTTGGGTGCTACGAAAGTACTCTGAATGGTGACACAAGGGCTGAATTTGAGAAAGATATAGCGAGGTGGATTGAGGAAAGTATCCTTGTACCATGGTCCGGGGAAGCAGACGGAGTTCTACCACTCATGGCGGTAGTCCAGCCCACCAAAGGGAAGGTTAGGCCAGTATTAGACTACAGAGAGCTAAACCAGCATATTGCTTGCCACACAGGGGACGGTATCGACGTTTGCGAGGAAGTAATGCGAGAGTGGAGGAAGATGGAGCGGGCAAGCAAGATTGTGGACCTAAAATCAGCCTACCTCCAGATACACATAGACGAGAAGCTATGGCGGTACCAGCTGGTTAAGTTCAAGGGTCAGACCTTTTGCTTGACAAGGTTGGGTTTTGGGCTCAGTTCTGCACCCAAAATTATGACTGCAATTTTGAAAACAGTGCTGGGGAAAAATAACGAGGTGGAGAGGGCCACAAGCTCATATATTGATGACATCCTGGTCGAGGAAGGAAATCTGTCCGCGGAAAGTGTTAGCAATCACGTTGGAAGATATGGGTTGATTGCGAAGCCACCTGAGCCACTAGAAAATGGCATGGCCCTAGGACTAAAGCTGCAAAGGAATAAGGAGGGGACGTTGATGTTCGGACGGGGTAATGAGGTGCCCGATATCTCAGACGAACTGACTAAGAGAGAGCTGTTCTCCATATGTGGGAAGCTGGTTGGCCATTACCCCATTTGCAGGTGACTCAGAGTAGCATGCAGCTATATAAAAGGCGGCCGCTGGGATGACACAGTGACTGAGGATGTTGTGCAGTTGATACGCGAGGTGGTGGAGGAGGTTAAGGTGGGAGACCCCGTCAAAGGAAAATGGCGTGTCGAACGGGGCAAAGAAGGTGTGATCTGGTGTGATGCTAGCTCTCTGGCTCTCGGTGTGCTGCTTGAAATTGGAGGAGCAACAGTGGAGGATGCCGCTTGGCTACACAAAAGGAATGACCATGCCCACATAAATGTTGCAGAGCTCGAGGCTGCAGCAAAGGGAGTGAACCTGGCTCTAAAGTGGGGCTTGAAAAATGCAGAGTTGAAAACGTACTCGGCCACAGTGGCCTCCTGGATCCAGTCAGAAGTCTCAGGAGAGTAAGGACCAAGGGAGCAGCTGAGATGCTGATCAAGCGTAGGCTTGGGATTTTGGGAGACTTGATTCGCGAGTTTGGACTGAGAGTGTCGGTTACGCTTGTCCCAACTCAAAAGAACAGAGCAGATGCCCTGACCCGAGTAAAGAAGGCCTGGCTTAAAGAGAAGGATACAGCGGCTGTGTGCACCGTTAGTGAGGAAGCTAGAGAGCTGCATGAAATGCACCACTTTGGGAAAGAGAGGACACTTTTTCTTGCAAGAAAGGTGAACCCGAGTGTGACAAAGGAGGCGGTTAAAGAGGTGGTGGAACAATGCAGAGAGTGTCAATCAATTGACCCTGCCCCATCCAGGCACGAGAGAGGGGAATTACAGATGACTGAAACTTGGAAACGGTTGGCCATTGACGTCACGCATTATAGGAACGATATATTCCTGTCAATGGTCGACTGTGGACCTGGGAGAGTGGCAATCTGGCATAAGTTGAGAGCAGAAACCGCGAGTGAAATCTGCAGAGCCGTGGAGGCGGTGTTTTTGGAGAGGGGGCCAGTGGAGGAAATATTACTGGATAATGGTGCCGCCTTCCGCTCTGAAGACTTTGCAGAGCTGTGTGCCAGGTGGGGAACCCGGCAATTTTTTCGGGCTGCATATCGACCGGGAGGAAATGGGATTGTCGAAAGGCATCACCGAACCATAAAGGATGTTGCAGAGAGAGGCCGAATCTCACCAGAAGAGGCGGTATTTTGGTACAACATGTCTCCAAAGAGTGGTCAAGATGAAGAGTCAGTGCCACATCAGTCAGTCTTTCGGTATGAGTGCCGTCATCCTCTTGCTAGAACGAACATGAGTGAAGAGGGACAAGGATCCATCACAGTTGGTGAAGAAGTGTGGGTCAAGCCACCGGGAGCTCTATGCACTACACGTTGGGGATGAGGAAAGGTAACGCATGTACAGTCTGTAAACAATGTGAGTGTTGACGGGATGCCGCGACACGTGCTTGACATACGTCGTGTCTCTCTGCCATCAAATGGAGATGCTGAGGAAGAAGCCGGTGAACCCCCGTTGGAAGAACCCCCGCGATGCTCTAATCGTGAGAGGAGACAACCGGTCTGGATGGCTGACTATGCGAGGTGAGATGTGATTTTAAGATCACAGGGGCATGTAGTGGAAAAATAAAAACATAAGGCCTTCCCGTAATCTCGTCGGGCGGACGTGAATCTCACGAGATTTCTATTAAACTCCAAAAATGGCGGGTATAAGTAATGCTGTATTGTCTTTGTTGGTTCAGTTCCTGATTGAGACCAGTGAACGTGGAGGTCGGATTGGGTGCCCCAGGAAGAGAGACAACAAGAAGGTGTTTTCGGACGACATCCTTAACCTGCCTTTAATAACAAACTATAAATAAACGTTATGTTAATCTTTTTTTGGCATATTCTATCATATGATAATGCACACGATGGTTGCGCAGAGAATATGCAGTTAAAATTATAAAGGGAATATAAAATATTCACTTTATACTTTGAAACGCTTAAGTGTTTTCCAACTTAAAAAAAAAAATAAGGAATGTATGTCCTCCTGTATATATAAGTTCAAATGATGCTACATCAATAAATAATTTTTAGACAAATGGAAAATACCACCATGTCAGTATTTCTTTAGATGAACCACCATAGATAATAAATCATAATATAGGCCATTAATGGGTAGTAAGATAGACCAGGGGGGGGGGGGAGGGGTAAAGAGTTTAGAGAATAGAATTCACTGTGAGTGAATTAAGAGAATTTGTCTATTGTTACGAACATGTATAACACGAGATAGTAAACCGAATTAAAATAACTAAATACAAAAAAAAAAGAAAACGTGGGATTCTTTCCCAAGATTTGTTTGGCAAGAGAAGACAAATGATAAACACACCAAACAAATAACTAATACAAGTTGAAAATTTAGAGATTACCATTTTAACAAGGCGAAAATTTCCTAAAATAACATAATATAATTACAAAGAAAGAAATTTATTGTCAATAGAGAAAATTCAGTCACATTCTTTGAGTCACAATTAAACTGCCTATGGCCCATTTTGTGATTAACGAAAGATCGAAATAAAAATGAATTTTATTTTCAGATTATCGTAAAAGTAACTCTATCAGCTCCAAATAGATTTCAATTGTTAAGTCTTTGGCATCAATGTTCAAGAGTATTTGGAAGACACATTTCGAGTTGATCATGTGTTAACAATGAGTATTGAAATACACACTACCGTAATCTCGTATTATAAGCATTTGAATATATCATTTGCAGTTTGTATTCAGACATGTCAAATCTAAAAGGTGATGAAAGTCGATATAGTACACAAGAATATGGTTTACTTTCAGAATGTGTAGCATATATTTTTTCACAGTTGAATTCATTTCAAAATGCCACATAGTTTATACTCTTAACAGAATGTAATCGTAAACTTCACGTAATGAAATTTTTTTTATCAGTTCAACCTGAGTTTAGTAAAAGGAAATATGATACTTGACAAGACAGTGGATTTTATCAAATAAATAAAAATTGATGTGGAAAGAATAAGAAACAGACTCTCTTGATATTGTTTACAAAGTTTTATTTATAAGTAAAAGATCCATGTACATCCCATGAATATATCTTTTATTATATAAAAAATATATATAGTATTGTTGCCACATCTGGGCTGGTGCATCACCCACTAGTCTTTCCCTCTTTGACAAGGTCCAAAAAAGAGTCGCCAACTTAATAGGTCCCTCACTATCAACCCAGCTCCAGCCCCTGTCCCATCGCCGCAATGTTACATCCTTGTGCCTGTTTTACAAGTACTTCAATGGATTGTGCTCCGATGAACTGACTGCTCTCGACGTAAATACACTAGACCAACTTGACAATCAGCAAAATCCCATCCATTCACTGTGGAGGTCCCCAGATGCCGGAGACCCTTCTACTCCAATAGCTTCTTTCCCTGGGCTGCCGGCCTCTGCAACTCCCTCTCTGTTCCCTGTTTCCCCGACATGCAGAGGTTTAAAACTAATGTAAACAGATATCTCTTTACACTGCTCCCAACTTAGGATGACACCCAAAACCAACACCCTAATTCTCAGTAACCCCTTACATCTACAGTGGCGGTCTGCCTTGTTTTAGTGAAAAAAAAATCAAGTGTGTTCGCACATGTAAAACTAAACTTGATTACATAGTAAAAGAGTCACACACTTCACAAAAATATGACTTCTTTCAAGTGTTGCATATGCACAATTAAATTTGATTTAATATTAAAAGCACCACATACTTTACAAAAATATGACTTCTTTCAAGTGTTGCATATGCACAATTAAATTTGATTTAATATTAAAAGCACCACATACTTTACAAGAATATGGCTTTTCTCTGATTTTTTAAATTTTTATACAATTTTCCATGGGTTAAAACTTGTTTTCTTTATAATTACCTTCATATCCGAAGGTTCTTTTAAAAAATTACACTGTCTAATTTAGAGCTAATTTCTTCACGTGTGACTTTTATAAAGTGTAAATTTGCACAATTCTTTTGATATCCGAGTAAAAGAATATGTGGTTTCTATCTTTTATTTTAGGTTCGTTACTTTTCAGAAATCAAGGAGCCATCTGCTGAGGATAACACTTGACTTCTTTAAGGATCTTCCTTACTTCTTAAATTGAAGAATAATTCTATCTGGTGCGATTCTGTAGTAAAAGAATAGTCACATACTTCGCAAGAATATGGCTTTTCTCCCCTTTTTAAAATTTTTATTATCTTTTTGTTTTTGCTGGGGAAGGGGCATCCTACCGGATGCCAAACATTCACCGGCTATTTCAGACGCACCAAGTTTTTAAGATTCTAACCGTTAAGTGCAATTATTTGTATCTCTCTTGCACTCGGTTCACCGAGTATATTCACCAGGTAGTTTTTAAAATTCTTTTTCATTAGTTCGGTTGTTCCTACAATTACTGCGATGATGAAGATCTTCCTCAGGTTCCAGTTTCTTTTCATGTCGTACATAATACCTTGGTATTTCGTAATCTTTTCCCTTTCAGCTCTGTTTAAGCCAGCATCATTAGAGACACTGACTTCAACTAGGGTTGCTACTTTCTCCCTTTTGTCCCATATCACTATGTCAGGTTTAACAGCTCCGTTTTCTAGATATGTAGCTGTAGGGGTTGCAGTCATAGTGGATGGTGTATAAATTATTTCCGACTGTTCTTTCTGGTATATGCTCCCAGGACTTGCTGCTACACTAGATATTCAACTTTTTACAAATAGTCCAGTGAAGATATTTACACATTCCGTTGCGTCGCATTGTATAATAACCATCCCCCAGGAGAACCTTACAACTGGATGTCAGGTAGCTCACACTCTCTACTTCTGTGTGGCAGAACCTGCACTTGTTATTGTTGCTGAGACTCATCATTTTAAAGGCATTGGTCATCAAGCCTTGATCTTGAGCAGCCATTATAATTCTCTACTGATCATAGTGGAGAGATCCTCTTTTCAGCCAGTCTATAGAAACTTCCTTATCTGGGATAATTCACCTAGGAAATACTTAACACATTGTTGGTTGGCCCATTCTTCCAGTTTTCTGGAATGGAAGGTCTTGGTGTATTTCTGGCGGCTCTTGCATGCTGTTTCTGTGGCAGGATTGTTGTCCGTTTCTGCCTCATTTGTAAGACAGTCCTCTCCAAAATGTTTGGCCAGTTTTGTGATAGAGGTTGTTCTGCTTGCTCTGGTTTCTTGATGTTGGCATACCATCATAAGGTTTGGGTTCAGATATTGTCCAGACCGAACTTCATTCCAATATCTTTGGAGAAGGTATGGACAGCCTGAAAGAGTCGGCTTAAGTCAGCATCTAAACTAGCATACAGCTTGAGGTCATCCATGAAGAGTAGGTGGTTGACTTTTTTGTTTGAGTCTTGTTGGCGGCCCTGGCTTAGATTGTAGGCACTTCCGCTTTTGTTTAGTAATTTACTTAGCGGATCAGTGTGTGTTTACATATGTACGACTAAACTATATTTCATAATTTACAAGAATGTTTGCATTTAGGATCTTTCTTACTTCTCCAATCTTGAGTAAGTAAAGAAGCGAAGATGAATTTTCTTTACACCAAAGTATCACTTAATTATGTTAGTTTTCTTTTTCTTTGAAGTTTGTTTGGTTTTGGCAGATTCCAGAACAGGAATTGGTGGAGTATACAGGTCAGTATTGCTACTTGTGGTAGCATCACTAGGACAAGATGTACCATTATTTCCCTTATATGAGTGTGTAGCCATTCCAAGTGGATCTTATTTGGGCTGCAGGTACTATCTTATTCTAAATTGAATATATTGTAACGGTTTACTTTCAAGGGGAAGTATCCTCATGTCAGGATCTCCTGAAAAAAAAAAACCCTCCATGGAGCGACCGAAAACAAACACTCGATAGTGGTGTATATTAGGCATTCAAACTCTCTCAAGAGTGTGACTGCATTTTTAGATGATAATTTGTTGTAAATGCAGAATCGCATACCTTGCATGAAAATGGTTTCTCTCTAGTAGGTAATTCAAACTCTCTAGTAGGTAATTCAAACTCTCTTTTTTATCATTTTTATCATGTTGTCCCTTTTAGGGTTGCTATCTGTACTTCCCTACATTTTCGTCTTCCAAGGATTTTTATCTAGGTACTTTATTAGATTTTGTTTTCATTAGATAACTGGTGAATAAATATCTCCCGTGTATATGTGTGGGGATGCGGGGTGGTCGTTTATCTTTTTGGGGTACTAATGTGTCACCGTTTATCAAGGCCCTAACGCCACTCGAGGATAAGGATTAATTAGATAGATGGATTGTCAGTTGAATGATGAAGAATATTATGAGATGATTTTTATACTAATGAGTCACCATTTATCAAAACTAAAAGCCACTCAAGGATAAGGGTTAATTAGATAGATGGATTGTCAGTTGAATGATGAAGAATATTATGAGATGATTTTTATACTGATGAGTCACCACTTATCAAGGCCCAAAGGCTACTTGAGGATAATGGTTAATGAGATGGATGGATTGTCAGTTGAATGATGAAGAATATTATGTTTATTTCTTTCAGGGACAATGTTATTTTAAAATCATTCTTGAGGTTCTGATATTTGGTTATTTTCTGCATTTCACTCTATTGAGGCCATAGTCATTTGGGACGCTTATGTCAATGATGAGAGCAGTCCTTTCAGGTTTGTTTCAGATGATAATATCTGGTTTGATGGCCTTGTCTTTTATGTATTTGCCTGCCTGTATGTCTTCATCATAGAACACTGTCACCTTTTACATTCGATGTTATGGGTGAGGGTTCATGTTCCCAGATGTTCAGCGATATTTCAAGCTGCACCTCTCCTCAGATCTTCCAATGTAGGTATCTACATACTTTTTTGTGGCAGGCAGTGTAATGACCATCGGCCAAAAAGATCTTGCATCCAGACATTAGCTGAATGACACTGGTCAGCTTTTTGTAGTGCATCAAGTTTCTTAAATCCATTCGTAAGTAAGCAATGATCTTGTGCAGCTATAAGTATCTGTTCCTCATCAAATGGGAATTTGCCACTCTTGTAGTGAAGCGTCTTTGTCCATATAACTTTGATTAAGTTTTTCAATGAACTTTCCTGCTCTTTTATTCTGTCACCATCCTTCTAGTCTGGTCTTCAGCTTCTTTTTCTTGTACTCTTTCCTCTTCTTTCGCGCAATCTATCCGGTGTGCGTTCGCATATGTACAACTAAATGTGATTTTGTAGTAAAGGAATAGCCACATACTTTGCAAGAATATGGCTTTTCTCCAGTGTGTGTTCGCATATGTACAACTAAACTATATTTCTTTGAACAAGTATATCCACATAATTTACAAGAATATGGCTTTTCTCCAGTGTGTGTTCGCACATGTGTGACTAAAGTTGATTGATCAGAGGAGGAAAATTCACATATTTTACAAGAATATGGCTTCTCACCAGTGTGAGTTCGCATATGTTTTACTAGATGCGATTTCTGAGTAAAAGACGAGCCACATACTTTACAAGAAAATGGCTTCTCTCCGGTGTGTATTCGCATGTGCACAATTAATATAGATTTCTGAGAAAAAGAAGAACGACACAATTTACAAGAATATGGCTTTTCTCCAGTGTGTGTTCGCATATGTTCGACTAAGTGTGATTTTGTATTAAAACAAAAGCCACATACATCACAAGAATATGGCTTGTCTCCAGTGTGCATTTGCATATGTACGACTAGACTTGATTTCTGCGTAAAAGAAGAGTCACACATGTTACAAGAAAATGGCTTCTCTCCAGTGTGTGTTCGAATGTGTTTTACAAGGTTTGATTTATTTGAACAAGAACATCCACATATTTCACAAGTATACGGATTATCTCCAATGTGTTTTTTCATGTGTTGTGCCAAACTTGATTTATAAGTAAAAATAGAGTTACAAACTTTGCAAGGATATTGCTTCTCTCCAGTGTGATTTTCCATTGTTTGTTCTGTTTGGAGGCACTTGAGAATCATGGATTACCTTTGTTATGAGAATATCATTTCGTTCCAGTATGGATGTCTAAGCTTTTTCTTGCAGCTTAAAATTCAATTATTTATCTGAATTATTTCATCATATTCGGTTCAACCTGTTTTATATGCTGGCATGTGTTTGATGGCTTTTGAAAATTGACTTCCAAACTAACTTATTGTTTAATCATAGTATGATCAGAGAAGAATGATTCATATTCACCAATTCACGTTCATAAAAATATTCAATATTACAGATTAATAGTTGTCTTCATTGTTAGTTCAATAAGTATATATTGTAAATATGTCATGGTCATATTTATGCTAATTCATGATTTTTATTATTTAAGTTGGAACTAGCTTCAATTTGCCTTATATTGGTCGTATTCATATTTTATGCAAACAGGGTGAGATAATTTTAGATTTAATATTAAGTAGATTAAACTTAACATTGCTGAAAACAATCAACAAAATTTTGTCTAAAATCTATTTTGTTTAAAATGCACTAAAATTGACATTTCCTTAACAGATACTTACATTTAACATGCCTTCATTTGCTGTTGTATTTGTGAAACTTTATTGATAAACATGGTTCAGAGAATTTACTAGAAAAATCTTTCTCTCATTTCTTTCTAAAGTGTAACAATAACTAAATTTATGTCCTGAAATCTCTGCATTATTGTTGTGGGAATGATATATTCTTTATAACCATTCGATGAGAAAAAAGATTCACTAAATAATTTAAAATTGGAACATCTGTATTAAAAGTAAAGCTGAATTATTCCAAGTAAACTACATTAAACAACAGATTGATAAGAATTCTTTCTTTCAAGTTTGTAACTTCACATTAACTTGATATTGTTTAAAAGAACAACCAATATGAATTTAGATAAAAGTTTGCCTTTACAAATGATGCAATGTACTTGATATTTGTTTAAATAATCCTTGCACTTAGTATGTGACTTTCCTCTACTATTTTATTCATTTTTTAAAAAAAACTTTGTTAATCCATAAAAGATATTTATTTAAAAGATTTGTTAAGTAGAATTATCCAGAAAAGATATTTGCTTCACATTGTTTTCCATATAAGGAAAACTATTTTCTTTGTAGTAAATTGCAAAGAAAATGATGATCCATTCAAATGCTTTCAAGCTGGAACATCTGTAAATAAAAATGAAATAAAATTTAATTCTCAATGCATTCAATTTTTAAAAATTATTATTTTTACGCTAAGAAACTGTTATGGTGTAAGCTGATCTACCTATTTCAAGAATAAATAGACTTACCCGGACACAATAAATACAGTTTTGATTATAAGTTGTGGCAGCTATTGGTGTCAGTTATGGTCCCAGAATCATGACGCATACTTCTGTAATATACTTTTGTTAATACACTTTTGTTAATTATACTTTTGTTAATACACTTTTGTTAATTATACTTTTGTTAATACACTTTTGTTAATTATACTTTTGTTAATACACTTTTGTTAATTATATTTTTGTTAATTACACTTTTGTTAATTATACTTTTGTTAATACACTTTTGTTAATTATACTTTTGTTAATACACTTTTGTTAATTATACTTTTGTTAATACACTTTTGTTAATTATACTTTTGTTAATACACTTTTGTTAATTATACTTTTGTTAATACACTTTTGTTAATTATACTTTTGTTAATACACTTTTGTTAATTATACTTTTGTTAATACACTTTTGTTAATTATACTTTTGTTAATGCACTTTTGTTAATTATACTTTTGTTAATTATACCACTGTGTTTATCTTGATTATTACCGGCCTGCAAGGCCACAACACAGGCGACGAGCGATTCGAAACTTACATTGTCACAACACTGGTGGTAAGGATTCGAGAACTACATCGCAAATCAGTAACGTTGGGGATTTACATTACAAAAACCTGTGTCTCACACACTGGAAGCAAGGATTCGGAATCTACATCCCACAAACCTTAAAAGAAGGTACTCTGATTAATTTAGCCCAACATTTTTTCTTTCGAATATCTGTTGCATGACTTTGACGACAAGAAATTCGAATTGATTCAAACATGAAAATAAAACGGACTTAAGTTGCACTCAGACACTAGCAACAGAAAACCTGGGTTTATGTCTACAATTAAATTGTTGGATTTTGAAAATTTTTTTTAGTAGTTATTTGTTTAACAAGAGAGCAAGAATTTTAACAAGCAACGTGTTAATTCTGCAAAACAAAAAAACAAAAACGAAAAGAATTAAAGAAAACGACAAGTAAGGAAAAAGCAAGATAAACCAACAAAAACAAAAAACAAAGTAAATACGTTATTTTCTTTTCTTTCCACTGAATGGTTATGAACTCATCTCACAGTAAGTAAAAACGACGAACCATGTGAATTAAAATATATATATATATATATATATATATATATATATATATATATATATATATACGGAGAGGTCAGTTATTTCGAGTGACAGAATAATAAATGGAGTATTTAAAAAACGTAATCTTGGAGCTTCTCAAGCATCAGCAAAATGAACAACTACATTTACAGACATCCTACCGAAATAAAAGTGAAGCAGAAAGATTGAAATTACAGAAAGAACAGCTTACACAAAATTAAAGATTCGAGATGTTCATTCAGACCCAAACAGCAGAAATTATTCGAATTGTCAAATGAGTGGCAAAATGATACAGACGAAACTGCGTTCTCTCAGAACACAATTTGGACACCATTGAGATTTTCAACTACAATTCGAATAATGAGGTTACTTTTTTTGCCTCAAATTTCAGGCGTTATAAAAACATATATAATTCAGACTGAAAACTGGACTAATTTCAAAAGGTTCGGTTACTGTTAAGAAAATTGAGTACAGAGGTACATACAAATTTGTAAATTACATTTTACCTCAAACAACCAGCGAGCTAAAATTTAGTGAAGCAATACAATTATTGACGAAATTATTTAGTCCAAAAACACCCCTCTCCCACAAGAGGTGGAAGTGTTTAAACATTACAAGAAAGCATAATTAGGACTATATGACTTTTACAAACAGATTAAATAAGCACTGTGATGACTTCAGGTTATCAAAATTAAAAGCTAATAACTTCAACTGTCTCGTATTTGCACAAGGATTGATGTCGAACACAGACTCGAAGATTAGAAGGAGAGTCCTTAACAAACTGGAAAGTGAGCCAGATCTAACACTCCAGCAAATAAATGAAGACTGCCAACGGTTTATTAGCGTGCGTCAGGATTCGCAGGATATCGAACAGTCTTGAGTGTCCCACATCAGAAATATCTACACTAAGAAAAAAATGACTTCACCAGTAAAATTTGATAGTCAAAAGAGAAGAAGTCTGCCCCTAAACCATATTTCAGATTGCCCCCATAAAACTAAGAAATGCTTTAAATGCAGTCGCATAGGGCATAAACAAAAAGTTAAAACAAAAAAGAATCATATTAGAATCGTTAAATGCGACGAAATTTAAAATATTAAGAAGTTTTCTCAAGTCAAATTATTAAATAGAAACATAAAAATGCAGTTAGACTCAGGGTTCGATTTATCAATCATTAATCTCTTGACATGGAAGAAAATCGGCAAGCCAACTTCACTGAAAACTTATAAAATAAAAGCGTAACCAGAGAAGAAATCAAATTCGAAGGCGAACTGTTAACGACAGTCACACTTCAAGGAAAAACGCTAAAACAAAAAGTATTTGTGATGAATAATTCGAGTAATTTACTGTGCACAGATTGGATGGAGAAATTTCAACTGTGGGATTTACCGATATATTCTCTTTACCAGAATATAAAATCTAAAGATTCCGCGGATGAATTTAAAAATAGAATTGAAGGAGTATTTTACACAAGTTTTTTCTGGTGGGCTTGGTAGATGCAACAAAGTGATTGCGAAATTTGAGTTGAAACTGGTGAAGGGAACATTTTGCTTCTTTTAGAAAATTGGTTGTATATAACCAATTTTCTAAAAGAAACGAAATGTTCCCTTCACGCCAGAAAGAAAAAATCAACTTAGGATTGGATAGGCTTGAGAAAATAAGAGTGCTATCAAGAGTTGAATATAGTGAATGGACTTTGCTGACATACATAAAGAACAAGAATAAAGAAATTCGGGTATGTGCAGACTTTTCAACATGATTGAAAGATTACCATTATCCGTTGTCTAGTCCAGAAGAAATATTTGTGAAGCTAAATGATGGAAAGTTTTTTTCGAAAGTCGATTTAAGCGACACATATTTACAGATTCCGGTAGACGAAGAATGCTCGAAGTTATTGGGTATAAATACACATAAAGGGTTATGCAAAGTTTAGAGACTACATCAAGTTGATTGATGTCCACAACATCACTCTCTCAATTTCTCTTTTTAGTTCTTCAATTTCAATAGCCGATAACCATTCATTCGTTTAAATCACACAGTCCTGCTAGTTTTTGCTTTGTTAATTCAAACAGGCCTAGCTCATTCAGTGCATTCGTTGTCTATATCCTCCCTTAGAAGGATCACTCTTCAAATAACATTTCATCACAATTCTATTTAAGTGTTTTGATGGTTTTGCTGGATGATGATGCCAGATGAGTCCTTCACTTGACGTTCAAGTTCCATTCACATCATTTTTGGTTTGATTAAACAATTAATACAATAATCTTCAGATGACATTTAAGTCCTTAGTTTTAGTGTTTCAAGGGTGTTTCTGGATGATGAGTTGGGAAGCCTCGTTCCTTCTCCTACCGAACTAGGGACCTAAACTTGACGTTCCAGCCCCATTTATGTCGGTTTTTGTTTGATAATTTTGAACATATTGGAATAATAAAAAGGAATGATTTATGTTAGGTTTTCCTTCCCTAGTATTTTTTATTGAGATTGAGGAGAGTTGCTATCCAAAGCTTAAGACCCAATCCTGGCCATGAAATGCAATTACACCCCTAACTCTAACCCGCCAGATGTCAACCTGGTATTTACAACTGCGGTTGGTTTCCATCAGGTATTTGCTATCCTTAGAGAAGTTGCCTTAACTACGGCTTATCGGAGCCCTCTGTAACCCCTATGCCATTTGACCCATGGCTGGGATTATTGTTATTATTATCATTAACACCATTACTATGATTATTATTATTACTACTACTACTACTACTATTATTACATTCCATTTATCACCATTCTTCTTCTTCTTCTTTTTCTTCTTCTTATTATTTTACTATAATAATTATTATTATTATTATTATAGTTTTTTTTTCAAAACAAACGTGTTTGTTTGAATCAGGATCCATCGATTTTATTTAAAAAATGTTTTTGGTGTTGTTTTTGTTTTTCTTTCAAAACAACCGACGTATTGGTTTGAAGCGAGATCCACCAATATTATGAAAAAATATTTTTTAGTGTTATTTTTTTTTGTTATTATTATTGTTGCTTTGTTATTATTATTATTATTATTATTATTATTATTATTATTATTATTATTATTATTATTATTATTATTATATTCAACTCACCACCTACAGGTATAATTCACTCTGAAATTTCATACTAAAATCATAAATATATATATATATATATATATATATATATATATATATATATATATAATTAAATCTAATAATTAAATATCTATATCTACAAACAAATAATTCACTCTGAAATGTCATATGTTTGTTTTGTCTTAATAAGACTCACCAGTGTGGCTATATATACAACTGACTCACTGACCTCATGATTCAAACCTGAGATCTCAGGTCCCATAACCCGACATCTTAAACCATGCACCCATTGGTTCAGTTGTATGAATGAGAAGTATAAATACTGTTTTTATCAGTATGATACATTGTCTCTTAAGAATGTTCAATCCCATCTTTGACAAGGGAAAGAGCTTATACATTACTGCTTTCACAGAAAGCATAAATTCTCCCCAAACATATTGCTTGCTCTTGAAGGTAACACAATAATTATAATTTAATTAAATGGAAATAATTAATAATAAATAATTCAAATAGAAGTTAGAATAGGTGAGGATACCCTGGAGGTGGTAGACTCCTTTTGCTACCTGGAGATATGTTGAGTGCTGGAAGTGGCTGCGAACTAAGTTCGACCATCAGAGTCAAGACAGCTTGAGGAAAGTTCAGAGAACTTTTCCTAATCTTAACATCCTGAGCCATCCCAATTATTACCAGGTGTAAGGTCTATAATAGCTGCGTAAGAAGCGTGATGTTGTATGGCAATGAGTGTTATGCCCTCACTCAGGCCTCACTGGCTTGACTCCAGAAAAATGATTGGGCAATGATTAGGTGGATATACAATATAAAGCCGGACCAAATCCAGAACATTAGGCCAGACACTCTACTTGAGAAATTGGCCATTCAAAAACTTGATGTCCTAATAAGGACAAACCGTCTTCACTGGTTCAGGCATGTTGAAAGAAGCAAGAGGTATATAAACACATGTAGGACAGCAAAAAGAAAGCTGGGTGTCCTAGGAAGACATGGCAAGACCGTAAACAGTAGCAAATAGACACAATCAATCCCCAAAATCATGATCACTGGAGACTTAGCAGCCAGCCAACATCGAACCTCGTGTCAAAGGGAACATAGACGATAAACCTGGATAGTGAGTAAATGAGTGAATTAAATATTTATACGTTTCTTTCTTCTTAATAATACTCATCGGTTTGACTATATATAAAACTGAATATGTATATACCTTCCTTGTTTCAAGAGGCAATTGACACCCTTTACTAATAGGGTGTTTGCATTGGCGGTTATTACACATAAGACAAAAATCTATAGGGGACAACTTTGTTTTATTTATATAAATCGGAATTGAACAGACTGTTTAACGCTTATTCTTTAACGGTGGTTTTGCACCAAAACAAACCGAAATTAAATGAACAGTATGGGTCCAGCAGGGCACCCCAGAGCACCCAGAGCCTTGACCAGGGCGTGGTCGGGCAACACAACCCTGGCAGGTCTGTGGTCGACGATGCACTTGGTCATGCCAACGGACACCAGCAGCAGCAGTCAGCCACTACGAAAAAAATTGACAAAGTCCGTCGTGTGCTATGGGTACACGCACCAGATGGCTCAGATCTGATAAAAGGCAAACAATCGCGAACTGAAAAGGGCACTTTGCATAGTTGCACCAAATGCTTCGGCAAACATATATAGTAGGACCCACACTTGGCTCGGTGTTGCTAGGCACTGGACCGGTAGTGTAGTCCCGGCCGGCACCAGAGGTTGGGATGCAATAAGTCATCGGGTGGTGTGTGGCCGGCGGGTCTGTGGTCAGCGAAGATGCACTTTGCCATGCCTACAGATACTAGTCAGCTCTGCCAGAGATGATTGACAAAGCACGGGTACTTCACACTTCGATGTGTGAAAGTGTAACTTTGGATGTGTTGCAGAAGCTGCCACTGCAAATTTTGTTGCTGGTGCTTTTTTTTCTATTGCCTGTGTGCTAGGTGCTCACCCCGGAATCGATAGTTTATGGCCATCATCGTTGATTTACTGCACCTTTCTTCTTTCTCGTTGTAATGTTCGCTGTAGCCGCTGACATCCACTGCTGCTGCCGAACAGAGCCTAAAAAAACCATGTCTCTACGCTCTGAATCCTTGCTGCCCACTGACTTTCTTTACGTTCAACATTATCTTTTCAGGAAACTGCTAGTTGCCTCCGCCCATGTCCACCACCACCACCATCATCATTGTGAATGGACGCCTTCCACTTTCCTGTGGTAAAACTTTGGATGTTCCGCTTGCGGTACTTGTGCTGCAGTGATTCCTTGTCCGATAATACATAGTCAAGATGTCTGCATTTTCCCGCGCTTAAACGCCACCGCCACCATCTCGAAAAACAAAAGAAAGAAGCAGCAGTCATCGTTGTTGTTGTCTCACTGTTTTCAATCCGCAAAACAACCAAACACCATGAATAAATATTTGAAGATATAAAGCACTTGAAGCATAAAAACGTTTACCAAAATGACTGGATTCGGCATTAAATAACCCGAAAAGGGTTGATATGCCGTAAGCCAAAACAACTAAAACAACCTAAGATTAGTTACATATGTACTTTTTGTTATATTAATCAAGCAAGTATAATTGTTTCCTTACTTAGTTTCCTTATATCGGTTTCTTCTTCTTCTGACATCATGTTGGAACAATGGTGCAATCACATTGGTCCAGTTCCCTGTGGTTTTCACTACTGACCTAAAAAGTAAAAAATCTACAAATCTACAAACGGAAACTCATACAGGAGTAGATCAAAATTCTCGACAGCAACAGCAAAAGTTCAACATTATTTTACATGATATTTTAATGGAAACTGAACACCATTTTTAAATCGATACTTTTCAAACAATTATAAATGATCGTCTGAATCAAATATTATTAAAATTTTAATCAATGTATTCTGTGAATTTCTTGTTTTTTATCATTAGGAATTTATTTAAGAGTGCAATGTTCTAAATCTGTTCCATGATTTTTCGATTTGTTTTTATTTGAAAGTTCTGTCATCACATTTTTGGAGAAAATCACTTCTAAAATTAGCAAATTGTCAGATTTCAATGAATTTTTCAGTAATTATTCATTTATAAAAAATGTTTTAAGTAAGAAAGGTTTTAATGGAAATATTTTTTTAATTTAATCCATTTAATATATTTTGATGAAATTTATGAAAACATACCATTTTCTAAAAATAATTCCCTAGGAAAATTAAATCAATTCAAATTTTGAAAAAAACCCAAACTATTTGGATAATTTATTTTATATATTGGAATGAATTAAAACATTAAAATATGAAAACAAATTATATTATTTCTTGGAACTTAAGTAGTGGAATTACCTCCCTTGTGCCATTTGAAAAACTAAATGTACGAGAATTACTAGAATATTAAAATAAGAATTAATTTCAATTAAAACAATCAGTCAGCTGGGAGGTGGTTGACATTGTGGCAAATGGACTAAATGCTAAAATCTGTCACCTGTGTATTTTAAGTCAACACAACAAAAAGCGAAGGTTTATGTCAAAAAGTTGACAAGTTAGGGCTCAAAGGGAAGAGATTTAGTTTGAAGTCAAATTCTTTCGAGAGCAGATCGCAGGCAGAGCTCGGCAAAGATTTAGCAAGTGATGGGATGAGCTGACAATTTGAGTAACGACAATGTGGGGCTCGACAGTCCGTGACGGTGTCACACACACTCATAGTTTCAACTCACTTATACACAATGTATATGAGTTTGTGTTCTTTCTTGTGAATTGCATTGCTTTTATTTAATTTGTAAACTTGTGATCCAATACTGTGTCCTCGACGATTCGTCAGTGGATAGACGATTCGGCTATAACGATGATGAAGACAAGAAGAAGGCCATGGACACACAACGTTAGGGTTGACGGTCTTCGAGAGGGGCAGCATGGTTCGACACACGTTTATGCCAGGTCTGGAGACATTTCTGACACATTTGGTTATTCGCAATTAGGCCATGTTGTGCCAACCATCTCAATGTTTTAAAATTGTCATCAGTTTCCTTAATTAATAATTTTAATGATATATTAAAAAAAACACAATTTTATCCATAATTTTGGCTTTGCACGAAGCGGAAGTAAAATACAGGGGACAAATCTCAACCGTACACCATGTTTTCTGATGCATTAAGTATGGCCAATTTAGCCGTTTTCCTGCTAGATCTGGAGATTTCGTTTGGAACTAGCAAGTAAAATTTTGATCTAGCAGTGTAGCTGTTTCAGTGTAGAATTATAATAGAGAATTAAAAAGTTATTAATTCAAATCAATAAAACGTTACGGTTACATTGAAGCGGTTAGCTCCCAAAATGGCTGACATTTTTCATCGACTGGTTTTGTTCGATTTTCCAAGCTGTGACAGAATAAATTAATTCACCATATTTATTTGTTATCTGATTTTTGCAAGATAAAAATGAAAATATCTTCTGAAGGTTGAAGGTTGAATCCTCAGTGCTGGCGATACTAGGAATTGCAAATTATTGAAGACTTCTACCCGATCATGGCTGACGGAACAGGAGCATGCTACCTCCGTGGATTAAATAAAGGGTTCCATTCGAAATTCCGTGCAGATTCCTGAGTTCGACAGAAAGATTCCAGAGTTCAAAAAGATACACCTGAAGAAGGTCGGAGGTTACATCGGCTGAAACGTTGTGAGAATAATCAAAATTATACAAACATCATTGATAATTAAATTAAAAGTAAAATATAAAAAGTGTTTTTTCATTTTTTTTTTAAAGCTGTTGAGCTTGGCGGGCTTTCGTTAGGTGGACTTTTGTCTGGTCTCCCAGCCAGCATTGGCAAATCTTAAAAAGGGGTTGCCAAAAAAGTTAGGAAGAAAAGTTTAGACATTTTGAGTTAAATTAGGTATAAATGAATTCGTGAAGTCAAAGATTTTCACGTTTTCTTTTGATGTTGATTTTCCAAGTCTTTTATGAAAAGGTTGGTGAGGATGGAGATAGAAGGCAATCAAATCAAAGACGAGTAATAAAAATGATTTTTGGTTATTAATATTATTAAAACCGTTTGGCAATTTAGTTGTTACATTTCTCATCCACTGACAAAACACGTGAAATACAGTGAACATTTTCCAACATTAAAATGTAAGTGTATTTTTAAAACTATTTTAAAGACATGTTTTATGAAAAAAAAAAGTTAATTACTAACATGTTTTTTATTAATTTTTTTTATAGCTTAGTTAACCCCAAACAAGGCAGGTTGCCACTGTAGACATAAGAGACTACTGAGAATTAGGGTTAAAGTTCAGGATCACATCCTAAATTGGTAGGTGTACAGCGAGATGCTTGTTCACATAATTTTTAAATTTCTGCATATCATTACAATCGGGGAAACAGAGAGTAGGGAGAGAGTTCCTAAAACCGGCAGCTTTAGGAAAGAAGCTATTGGAGTAGAAGGCTCTCTGCCATCTGGGGACCTCCACAGTGAATGGATGGGATCTAGTTATTTTGATAGAGAGAAAGAGAGACTGTGTTCATTGTCCTAGTCAGGAAACAAGGCCAATCACTGGGTGTCTTTGAGATGTCCCTGCGCTAGTACCTATGCACCTGGCTAACAGACAAAGAAGGAGTTAAAAAAATGGGTGATAGGCAGAGCCCATCTACTCCTTAAGCAATTTTAGGTTTGCAAACCGGATATTTTCTTCGGGACTCCAGCTCTAGAAAGGTTGTCGATCAGGACTAAGAAGGCCTCCCTCCCCCAACAGTTTGCTTCCGAGACGTAAGTAGTCAGTAGCACAGTTTTTATATCAGAGTTTTCCTTCTCCTAGATGGATGACCTGACAAGGTCTACAGGTCCATCACACCGAGAAGGGTAATCCTGCACCCGTGTACTAGTCAGATATTTCAGAGTCCCTGCAGGTATTAAGAAGAAAATTCTATATATATAATATATAATGTTTCATATTTAAACTTATATTTTAATGTATCTTTGTAGAAATTAAATAGATTCTTTTACTGTATAAGAACTTATAAGTATTATTATTGTAGATTAACCCCCTCAGCTAAATCACCCTTCAAACAAAAATGCGATTCTACATTTTTAGGCGATTACATGTGAACATCTTGAAAAACTTAAAGAGAAGAAAAAACAAAAGAAAATCAATTATTTAAGAATTTAGAGTATAGAGAATTTCACGTATAAATTTAACCCAAAATGAGCTCTTATTTCCGAGTCATTCTAGCATTTTAGAGCAGTTATCAAAAAGTGTTATTTTTCCCTGGGAGATAACTTTTGTGCATTTATTTTTTGTGGGACAGAGGGGGGGGGGGCTCTGCTTTTTTTTAGTTTTACGACATTGCCTAGTATAAGTGGACTAGTATAAGTGTGGGGGAGCGCTAGGCTCCGACCCCTATAGTTTTAAATAGGGGGTTAAGCACCCCCCCCCAATATTGAACATTAAAATTGCTTTTTATCATTGTGTTATTTATTTTATTTATTTATTGTAAATAAATCGTATTATATCATTTATCTTTTGCGGAAAGAAAAAAACATAAAAAATCCCAATTATTTTAGAATGCAGATTGGGCATCATTTTGCATATAAATTTAACGTAAAATGGGCAGCACTTTTTATGCTCGCTACTAATAACAATTAATGATTTGATAATGAGATTCAAATTTTACTACAGCTTAGAAACGCCGTTGAAACGATAACTTTGAAATTTTAGAATTAGCCAACATGACACGAGATTTTGTTAAACAAATGAAATATTTATTAAATCATTTTGTTTTAATTTAAATTTTCGTTTTTTTTTTAAACCGAAAATTTCATGATACAGACAATATTTTTCTTTTTTTTTCTTTTCTTCTTTTTTTCATAGTCGAAGTCTTATTATTTGTCTAAAGTAACTAAAATAATCAATCAAAGGCAACCATTTGAAATCTAATAAAAAACGGCTGTTTTAAATATTTAAAAAATGAAAACCGGTACTTTTTTTTACGTCTGCTCTGTATATTTGCTGATTTTACAATATTTTTTTCTTTTCAGTTTATTTTATTATTTTAGTTTATTTTATTTTTTCAAAATAGAATTAACGTTAAAGTGTAGTATTTGTTCTGATACTATACTTTATCTTTTCTGTCCTCGGTCAGTGAAGGAGAAATCTTTCTAGACTGAGACAATTTAAATTTTTTGTCCCAATCCAGAGTGCCCCATTTTGGGGAACTGGATTTTCCCTACATTAAAAACCGACCTTGTGTCTAATACTTCCCTAGATTTAAATAGTTGTCGATTTTACAGTACTTTTTGTTTTCCGTTTATTTTATTATTTTTGTTTATTTTACTTTTCAAAATAGAATTAATGGTAAAGTGTAGTATCTATTCTGATACTATACTTTATTGCCTCAGTCTAGAAAGATTTTTTCCTCCTCTGACCGAGAATAGAAAAGATAAAGTATAGTATCCAAACAGATACTACACTCTAACATTAATTCTATTTTGAAAAGTAATAAATAAAATAAAACTAAACCGAAAAGATAAAAAATTGTAAAATCGGCAAATATTTTAATAATAAAACAGGATTTTTCAATTTAAAATATTCAGAGCAAGCAAAAAAAAAACCCAACAAATCCTTGATTGTGATTGGTGGCAGGTAGTTGCACTAAAAAAAAATGCTGCCTAATTTAACATAAAATGATTATTCATTTCCAGGAAAATTGTTACCAGTCCTGTTCTTTAGAACAGGACTGTTAACAATTTTTATTTTTATTTTTTTTGCTATTGGAGATAAATTGTGTGTGTTTTACTTTTTAAGGCGATTTTGTTAACAGTCCTGTTCACGATTTTGCCAGTCAGACTTAGGGTTAGTGGTAAAAAATCTAGTTAACTTCCCTACAAATTTAGAATGGCCCGGAAATGGGGCTCATTTTATGTTAAATTTATATGCGAAACTAATCCCCCACTTTAAATTCTAAAATAATTGTTTTTTCTTTTCAGTGTGTTCACACAATCGCCTAAAAAATGGAGAATCTCATTGGAGGGGGGGGGGAGAGATTTAGCTGAGAGTCCTCATCTACTTTTAAATGTAGATATAATTTCTTTATGATTTGACAAACTTCTTGATGTTTTCCCTTTATGTATTGTATTCAAGATTTTGATAAACTCATGTGATTTTTATCTAGATTTTTCACTCCTGAGAAACGTTTGGTGGAACCTCTCCAGAACCTTGATGTGTCTGCGATACGTAGTCTACATCTCCAAAGAATACAGAACAGACAAGATGCATGACTCGTACACACAAAGTTTTATTTTGATGGTAATGTCTCTGTCTGACCAGACGCGCTTTTAAAGCCTACCAAAAGCTTTACTAGCCTTTTCAAGTCTTAGAGGTATCTCAGAGTAGAGGGATCCATCTCGGGAGAGAGTGCTACCAAGATATACAAATGAGTCAACTACACTTAATATAGTTCCTATGATGTAGATGTTGAAGGTCTTGGACTTTGTATTAAATCGGGCTAGGTTGAAGATCCTACCAGTGGTTCGGAAATGTACGAGAACATAGACGTTACAGTTCTTAAAAGCGTGGGAGAGGGCCATTGCAAAATTTTCGGCAGAGAAGATCATATCCATCGTTCCATCACCTGATCTAAAGTCGCTTTAGTATTCCGGAATAACAGAAGGGCACACCCACATAGTAAGCCGGTTAAGCAAGATCTTTGAAAACACCTTACCCACTGAGAGAGAGAGAGAGAGAGAGAGAGAGAGAGAGAGAGAGAGAGAGAGAGAGAGAAAAAATACGTAATATTTTGTATATTCGTAAAATTTATAGATAGGGTACAAAGTTAAAATCCAATTTTTTTTAGGGGGGGGGGCGTTCGATCTAGCGGGTTTTGAAAATCTCAACTGGCAACACTGGATATATTTCAAGTCAGGCAGGAAGATCGAGTAACCTGCCGTGGCCGTCGTAATAACATAATACGTTTACGACGGCCACAGACCCGCCCATTTGCTGCCATTGTCTTAATTCGAACTCGGTTTTCTTAATTTACCATATTTTTTAAAAACAGAATTTCAAATACTGCTGAAAGTTATTTCAATATGAAAACAGTACACTTTGGTAATTCGGAAGTTTAACCCAGACCTCAAAACAGAGCATTTGTATGCTTAGCTTTTGTAAGTATGGATGTCCGAAAAGACAATAATCTCAGTAAAAATCTAAAATCTAGGTCAATAATTTTTTAAAAAGTAATTACATCAAGTTAACATAATGGATTTTTTTTACATACAATTTTTTTATTAATATTAATAAAAATTAAATAAAATAAATAAAAAGTCTTGTAACGAATTTGCGTCATGGGTGCACCAGAGCAGCAAGTTCATCAGAGCACAATCCATTGAAGTACTTGTAAAACAGGCAAAAGGAAGCAACATTGCAGCGATGGGACAGGGGCTGGAGCTTGGTGGACAGTGAGGGACCTATTAAGTTGGCGACTCTTTTTTGGACCTTGTCTAAGAGGGAGAGACTAGTGGATGATGTTCCAGCCCAGATGTAACAACAATACTCCATACATGGGTGGATGGTGGCTTTGTAGAGATATAGGATAATGTCAGGTGTGAAAAGTTTACTAGCATGGTAGAGGGAGCCCACCTTCTTTGCAGCACTCCTGGCAATGTCTTCAATGTATTTGTTCCAATTCATGTTATCTGTGAAAGTTAGGCCGAGGAGTTTAAATGATGAACTCTCAGGTAGGGTGTTATTTGCCATGACAATCGGTGGTTGAAGAGGTTTCTTGTAGTTATTATAGTAAAGGAGCTTTGTCTTAGCGGCATTAAATGTTACCATCCATTTTTGACCCTAATCCACTACAGACTGGAGGTCATTTTCTAAGGATTCAGCCATTGCCTCAGATATGTGCGTCGGTTTTGCCAACATGACGAGAATAGAGTGTGGTGTAGTCAGCAAAGGTAGGTCATTTATGAAAATCAGAAACAGTAGAGGTCCAAGGATGGATCCCTGGGGTACACCTGCATTTATATCATGTTGTTTAGATGAACGGACATCGAGGACAACCTGGATCTTTCTTTTTTTTAAGGAAGGATTTGATTATATTAAATATTTGTCCAGTAATATGATATAAGTGGAGTTTTAGGAGAAGCCCTTCATGCCAGACTTTGTCAAAGGCCTTGGATATATCAAGTGCTACCGCCCTAGCTTCACCTGCCTTGTCCAGTGTATGGTATATGCGTTCAGAGATGACCGTTAGGATATCTGTGGTAGATCGTGCTTGTCTAAATCCGTATTGATAATAAGAAAGAAGTTTAGCATTAACTAAGTGCCGGACTACTGCTAGATTGATTAAGGATTCAAAGATTCTAGCAAAGAGTGGGAGTAGACTGATTGGGGGTGTAGTTCTGAGAATCAGTTCTATCCCCAGAATTCTTGAAGACTGGTACTACAGAGACAATTTCCCAGCTATCAGAGAAACAAGATTCAGCAAGGAATTTGTTGTAGAGTTTGAAGAGGACAGGAGCCAGTTCAACAGAACATTTCTTTATTACTATTACAGCTTTGGAGGTGTCAAGGTCTTTTATGATGTCTCTCACCTGGGAAGGGGTGATGACCAGTTTTTCAAGTGTGGCTTCAGTCCGCAATGGGAATTTAGGAAGGGATTGGTTTATTGAGTCCAAAGTGGAGTTCAAGGCGAAATGCTGGACAAGTAGTTCAGCCTTATCAGTTGACGTGCAAACAATATCGTTGTGATTTGATAGCGGGGGAATTGTCGATTGTCCATCACACTATTGTAGATTTTCCAGAAATCACGAGTACCTAGTTTCTGTGACTGAATGCGTTTTTGGTTGTCTCTTTATACCTTCTCTTTACTTCATCTATCACTAATTTGCAATCATTTCTTGCCTCTATAAATTTCTGTCTATTCGTAGTTGACTTATGGCGGTCGAATTTTCGGAATGCCTTCTGCGTCTCAGCAATAGCAGCTGCACATTCTGAGGTGAACCATTGAGGAGAATGGGGTTAGCTGAAGAATTTTCGCGTGGGGACATAAGCATCAATGCCTGCTTTGACCCATTCGGTTAGCTCATTTACACACTGATCAGCAGGGAGTGAGAAGGTTTCACCCCATGGGGCGTCGCTGATGTGATCCCTAAGGGATTAAAAATCAGCCTGCTCACAGTTTCTCGTCGTTTTGAGCAATGGCTCATCAGCCTTTGGAAAAGTTTTTAAGGTGATAAGTATCATTACCACAATGTGATCAGAGTTTCCGAGTGGGCTATGGACATTCACCACACAAGCCTCAGGTAGTGAGGTCAAGAACAGGTTGAGAAGTGAGGCTTTCTGGTCTGCACGATCAGGAAGGCGGGCTGGAAAAGTAACAGCCTGTGAGAGGTCGTGAGCAGAGGAGAAATTAAACGTAGAGTTCCCAGCTGCATCAGTAACGCTGGAGAATCCCAACCAGTCACGGTGGTGTGCATTAAAATCCCCAAATACATGTATTTGGGCATTCGAGTCGAGTGAGAGTGCTCTATCTATGTTTTCAGAGACAGAGTCAATGAGGGTACAGTCCTGGGTCGAAGGAGAATGGTATAAGAAATATAAGCATTCCGTAAATTTTGCCGACATAAGTCAGCTACTAATAGAAATAAATTTATAGAGTCAAGAAATAATTGCAAGGCCGTGATAGGTGAAGCGAAGAGAAGGTTTAATGAGTTAACAGAAAAACGCATCCAGACACAGAAATTAGGTACTCGTGATTTCTGGAAAATCTACAATAGTGTAGTGAATAATGGTCAATCAACGATTCCCCCACTATCAAACCACAATGATGTCGCTTGCACGGCCACTGATAAGGCTGAACTACTTGCCCAGCGCTTCGCTTCTAACTCTACTTTGGACTCAGATAACCACCCCCTCCCCGAATTCCCTTTGCTGACCGAAGCCACACTTGATAACCTGGTCATCACCCCATCTCAGGTTAGAGACATCATAAAAAAACCTTGACACCTCCAAAGCTTGTGGGCCTGATCTTATACCCACAATAGTAATAAAGAAATGCTCTGCTGAACTGGCCCCTGTTCTCTCCAAACTCTACAATAAGTGTCTAGCTGAATCTTGCTTCCCCGATAGCTGGAAAATTGCCTCTGTGGTACCAGTCTACAAGAATTCTGGAAATAGAACCGATCCCCAGAACTATCGCCCAATCAGTCTGCTTCCGATCTTTGCTAAAATCTTTGAATCCTTAATCAATCTAGCAATAGTACGACACTTAGCTAATGCTAAACTTCTTTCTGACCGCCAGTATGGATTTAGACAATCACGATCTACTGCAGACATTCTAACGGTCATCTCTGAACGCATGTATCACACACTCGACAAGGCAGGTGAAGCTAGGGCAGTAGCGCTTGATATATCCAAGGCCTTTGACAAGGTATGGCATAAAGGGCTCCTCCTGAAAATACGATCATACGGTATTACTGGGCAATTACTTAATATAATTAGATCCTTCCTAGCCAAAAGAAAAATCCAGGTTGTCCTCGATGGCCGTTCATCTAAGCAACATGACATAAATGCTGGTGTACCCCAGGGCTCTATCCTTGGACCCTTGTTGTTCCTGATCTATATAAACGATCTCCCTGATGGCATAGAGTCTGAGATTGGTTTATTTGCTGATGACACCACCCTTTACTCTCGCCATGTTGGCAAAACCGACGCAATTATATCCGATGCAATGGCTGAATCTTTAGAAAATGACCTCCAGGCTGTAGTGGATTGGGGTCATAAATGGTTGGTAACTTTTAATGCCGCAAAGACAAAACTCCTTTCCTTCAATAACTACAAGGAACCTTTTCAACCACCGATTGTCATGGCAAATAACACCCTACCTGAGAGTTCATCATTCAAACTCCTCGGCCTAACCTTCACAGGTAACATGAATTGGAACAAATACATTGAAGACATTGCCAAGGCTGCCACAAAGAAGGTTGGCTCCCTCTGCCGTGCTGGTAGACTCCTCACACCTGACATTGTCCTGTATCTCTACAAAGCCACCATCCGCCCATGCATGGAGTATTGTTGTCACATCTGGGCTGGTGCATCATCTACTAGTCTCTCCCTCCTTGACAAAGTCCAAAAAAGAATCGCCAACCTAATAGGTCCCTCACTGTCAGCCAAGCTCCAGCCTCTGTCCCATCGCCGCAATGTAGCATCATTGTGCTTGTTTTACAAATACTTCAATGGATTATGCTCCGATGAATTGGCTACTCTGGTGCCCCCTCGACGGAAATTCACTAGACTAACCCGACAATCAACTAAATCTCATTCATTCACTGTGGAGGTCCCCAGATGTCGGAGAGCCTTCTACTCAAATAGCTTCTTTCCTCGTACTGCTAACCTCTGGAACTCCCTCCCTGCCCCCTGTTTCCCCGACAGTACAGACATGCAGAAGTTTAAATCTAATGTAAACAGACACCTCGCTGCGCTGATCCCAATCTAGATTGACTCCCCCTACCTTCTCCCCTTTTCTTTTTCTCAGTAGCCCCTTACGTCTACAGTGGCGGCCTGCCTTGTTTGGGGTGAACTATGTTAAAAAAAAAAAAAAAAAAAAAAAAGTAACTAACTCTGTTATCTAAGGTCAATCTAAAGCACATGCAAGCTTGGTCATCTGATTCTAACCTATGTTCTCTAGTCAAGGGGAGAGTGTTCCAAACATAAACTCCTAGCCGATGCATATGTTTGTCAGAGTCCTTACGGTAGAGTGGAAGGTAATCAGTCATGTCAAAGTGGTGTGAGGAGATTGAGGATTGAAGGTTTGCTTCACTTAGTGCTAGGATATCAGGGGAGTTTGTCAGAGAAAAAGTTTCTACGTCGTTAATGTTGGTTTTAAGTCCCCGGATATTTGTGTATGCTAGCCTCAAGGGCGGAGGTGAAGATGTTTTTTGTTGGGTGTCTTGTTTAGGTTTGCTTTTGGAGGTCTGGGTTAAACTTCCAAATTACCGTATATTTCTGTCAATCAATAATTTGCAAAAAGAGTCACAAGGGATGTCATCATTGATATACAGAAGGCCATATAGTAATTAGTCTATGTGAATACCGGATCAATGTTACAGTCACAAAAATAAGCAGAAATTAAGTCAAGGTTAAAATAAAGAAAACTAATCAATTCTTCCTAAAGAAAATTAAAATATAATTTCTTTCTTCTCAATAATAAAGAGTTGTTTTCCCATAATACTTAATTTTATAGCAAAATAGTTGTCTCTGTATTGATTTACTCCTCTCCAGGAGTTAGGCACAAGGCCAGTTTTTATCTTACTCCCACAAGTAAGATGTGACCCAAGGTCGGGTCGGGAAAGTGGGGTTTAAAAATTGCCTGGGCAGCCCCGTCGGCATTCCCCGGTAGGGGCGCCTCAGGCAGTAAGCAATAAACTTACTCCTCCCCAAAGAGGGGAGCCGAAGCCTGGGAGGGTGGACCTCCTAGAACTGCTCAGGACAGACCCATAGACCGGCGTAAATCAAGCCCCGAAGGCCAAGACAATACCAGTCGATGGGGTGCAGTATCCATCGGAACAGATACTACACTTTGATCCTGTAGTTAAAATTGACGCAAATCAAGTAATGTATTTATGATTTTACCGGCCTCCATACTTTCTCACGCTTTTTGGTAAAAGGGAGATAATTTGGGATCTTACTAAAAATAATCGACATGATGGGTGAGCAATTTGTTAGATTTCAACTGCACTTACCAACTAATGTTTATTTTTCAAAAAGTTTTTGTTTTTTGTTTTTATGTTTTTTATTTAGAACAAACAATTCCAGAAGTGAATTTTTGAATTCCATTCATTTTTCACGTATAATTGGAAACAATATATATTTTTTACATCACAGAATAAAAAAGAAAATAGGAAACGTCTTTTAATCCGTTTAATTTATTAAAGAAAATAAAAAAAATATTATTTGTATTATATTTTAGTTTTTACTTACCTTTTTTGGGGGCCTTTTTAATAGATTCTCTAATAAAAAAAAAATAAAAATATGTAAAAAAAATGGGTTCTTCTTTTCAAAGTTTCTTTTCGTCTCTGCGTTGGGATTTGTCAATTTATAGAATTTCTCTTTTGTTAAATTCATCAAAATAATAGAACAATATTTAAAAAACGAAGAAATCCTAAAAGAATCTAAACGACATTTTTTTTTTACCGGTGAATTATTTCCATTTTACAAAACATGAAATTACGGACAGGCAAAACGAAAAACGGAAAATATGATTTTTTCCCATAAAAATATTTTTCTTTTGAAGGTCATGATGTTTAAAAATTGAATTAACTTTTTTTAAAAAGTATTTTATTTATGGTTTTGGATACAAAACTAATGAATTTTCTTTCATGTATTTCATTATTTGAAAAAAACAAATGAATAAATTTACTTTCGTATTTCCGTTCGATTTTTTTTAAATAACGTTTATTTTGAAACGCTGAAAATTTACAGGACAATAAAACTATTTGGGCATTTTTAACAAGAGCCAACAAAACAAAAAAGGGGTGAAAAACAAAAACAAATATATAAAAAAGAAGATCACCGCCACTAGTGCTAAAGTTAGTCGGCCTCTAATAATAACCCCGCTGCCAAGGGAGACAACTTTTCGGCTTGCTAAATTCTTTTCACACAGAATTTGCTCTCCAAAAGCGGCAGCACTTTTACCCCCAGCCCAGGCCGCCAACGCCGCCCAGGCCGTCCACCGCCGCCCAGCCCCCGGCGCCACCATTTTGACTCACGTGACTCAATCGTAGTCACTTATGAACAGAATAGTCTTCCGTATTAACAATTAGCATGTATCCCACCCCCAATACATTATTTTTGTTTATTAATTATTTACCTTACGAAATAGAATGAAGATTGATCGATTTTTGCCAACCACCGCCCACAGCGGTGGGCAAAAATCCATCAATCTTCATTCTATTTCGTAAGGTAAATAATTAATAAACAAAAATAATGTATTGGGGGGGGGGGGGATACATGGTAAGTGTTAATACGGAAGACTATTCTGTTTATAAGTGACTACGATTGAGTCACGTGAGCCAAAATGCTGGCGCCGGGGGCTGGGCGCCGGTGGACGGCCTGGGCGGCGTTGGGCGGCCTGGGCTGGGGGTAAAAGTGCCACCCCTCCGAAAGGGAACGTGGCTGGAGTGGTCAAATGTGGAATTAAAAACAGTGGTTCTATTTATTTACTGCTAGACCAAAAACCTTACATCCATGAAATTCTGTTCCGAGGAGCTGTCCCTGTCTGCCCCAACGACCCTAGATTGGCACCCATCGCACGCTTGTTGACAGCTACCTCTGCGAGTTCGTGTGGAGGCAACGATACCGGGGAACTGACCTATTCGCGCAAATCATAACTGATTTAACACAATTTTATCCCCCCCCCCCCAATAAACAAAAAAAAAACATGCCTTATACATTCTTATTTTGTTATTTTTTTTTAAGCAAAAGTGGCTGAAAAGTTGTTTCCCTTGAATAGCGGGGCTTTATTTTTTGGCGGGGATCTTCTTAAAAAGATTTTTTAAAAAAAGGGCAGCACTTTTTATATCTGCCACTATCCTCCCCTATCCGTCAGAATTTGTCTCACGTGACTCAAATGAACCAATCAATTGCAATCATTTAAAAATAAAGAATCGTCTTCATTCTTAAAAATTAGCACCGAATTGTCATTTTATTGCCCCCACCCAATACAATATTTTTCTTATCGGTTTATTTTTATTTTGTTACTTTTCAAAATAGAATTAACGTTGGTGGATTTTACTTAAATTACTAAGTCTGCTCTCGATTTAAATAATTGACTTTTACTGAATCTGAAGTCAACTGATGGGATTAAATATACCCCAGAAGAAAGTTTAATCCTCGCACGTGAGAATGCAGTTACAATTGGGAAGATAAGTGCAAAATAGAAATAGGGCGACAAGTTCGGTTAACAGGTTGCAATCAATTGTGGCTCTTGTCGAGGGGTGAGTGCCGTCTTTGAGAACTTTTAATGTGATGCAAGCGGGCCAATAACACCCAAGGTTGGGAATCCGTGAACAAGCGTCTAGAGCTCTCGAGTTGTAGTCCACAGTCCAAGATGGTGGGTAACAGGAGGGAGCAGGAAGCACTCTGCGACTGCCGTCGTAGGCTTTGTCACTGAGAGATCCAGTCATGGTCCTACTGAGTGGATGGAGTAGGTGATGGAATGCCTGACAGCCAATCTGTGAGACCCTTAAGGGACAAGGCAGCAGCCAATCAGTGAGAGGGACGTTCATAAATTTCAACACAATCGATACAAATAAAAACATTTTCCTTTTTGTTACTATTTGAAGATGAATCTTGCGTTATTACACGCAACTAGTTTGTCTTCCATAGAAGGTTACATCATTTTTTGCAAGGAGAAATAACTTCTTACGTTGAGTTATGTTTCGCTTTTCCTTTCGCAGTTGAACGACTTGAATTTCCAAACATTGATTTAAAACTGTTTCATCCTACTGAGAAAATGACATTTCTTTTCAGTCCTTTTGCGACTTTGGAGTGTTTTATTTCGCAGAATTTACACACTTTGTTTGTTAAAATTCAATTTGATTCCAACTTCTCACTCTATTATTCATGTGGAGTAAGCTAGTACCCCTTCCTGAGGTTGGAGAATGAGATGCTCCAAGGGAATAAAAGAGAGAGTGAAGATGTGATCCAAGTCACCGTTTGAACTGTGTACGACTCTCGATATATTCTATTATATGTTACCCGACCTTTTCCCAAAAGAGGTCTAGTCAACATCATAATAATTATTAACAAATATCCAGAGCATACCACCAAAGTCTTTTTTCAAAAATCCAACATTCCAATTGTAGACATAAATCCGAGTTTTCGTTTCTAGTGTTATGTGCAACGTATGTCTGGGTTATTTCATGTCTGAATAAGACCAAATTCTTTGTTGCCAAAGTTTTACAACATACGTTAAAAAAAATGTTGGTCCGAATAAGCTGAAGTACCTTGTCTCCAGTGTTGTGGTATATAGGTTTCGAATGCTCGCCACCAGTGTTGTGGGATACAGGTTTTGAATCGTTGTCACCAGTGTTGTGACCTTGAAAGGTCGATGATAATTAAGACAACATGGTGGTATATTTACAAAAGTACAGAAATAGTAAGTTACATAAAGCGTTGGATACTGTTGCTATGGCAGCCACCAATGCACGGCGTTGCTACTTAGTCGTAACTCTATTCATCGTCTCTGGATGAGTCCATCTACACCCAAAATAGGGTCGATAATCATCACACCATAACACTAAGTGAATATGTTTACATTCCTACTCAAATCGGAAACTCTGATCACCTTGTGGTAGTGATTGATATCAGCCTAAAATCATGTCCCAAAGCTGATGAGCCGTTGCACAAAACGACGAGATATTACAAGCAGGCTGATTTTGATTCCATCAGCAACGTCTCATGGAGTGAAAGTTTTTCTCTCCCTGCTGATCAGTGTGCAAATGAGGTAACCGAATGGGTCAAAGCTGGCATTGAAGCACATGTCCACATGCAAAAATTCTACAGCAAGCCCCACTCTCTACAATGGTTCACCTCGAACTGTGCAGCTGCTATTGCAAGAAAGCATTCCAACAATCTAGCTGCCATAAGTCAACTAGGAATAGACAGAAAATTATAGCATCAAGAAAAAATTGTAAGACTGTGATAGATGAAGTAAAAGGAAGGTATACAGAGATGACCAGAAAACGCATTCAGTCACAGAAAGTAGGTACTCGTGATTTCTGGAAAATCTTCAATAGTGTGGTGAACAATGTGCAATCTACAATTCCATCATTATCCACAACAATGATGTCGTTTGCACAGCAACTGATAAGGCTGAACTACTTGCTCAGCGGTTCACCATAAACTACACTTTGGACTCCCCCCCCCCCTCCCAAATTTCCCATTACAGACCGAAGCCACACTTGATGACATGCCCATCACCTCATCTCATGTCCGGGACATCATCAAAAACCTTGACACCTCCAAAGCCTGTGGGCTTGATCTTATACTAGTAATAGTAATAAAGAAATGCTCTGCTGAACTGGCCCCTGTCCTCTCTAAACTATACAACAAATGCCTTGCTAAATCTTGCTTCCCTGATAGCTGGTAAATTGCCTCTGTTGTAACAATCTTCAAGAATTCTGGAGATTGAACTGATTCTCAGAATTATCGCCCCCATCAGTCTACTCTTGCCTGTCGCTAAAATCTTTGAATCTCTAATCAATCTAGCGATAATCCACCACCTCGTTAATGCTAAACATCTTTCTGACCATCAGTATGGATTTAGGCAAGCATGGTCTACTGCAGATATCCTAACAGTCATCTCTGAATGCATATACCATACACTGGACAAGGCAGGTGAAGCTAGGGCAGTAGCGCTTGACATATCCAAAGCCTTTAACAGGGTCTGGCATAAAGGTCTTTTCGTAAAAATTAATTCACATAGTATTACTGGACGAATATTTAATATAATCAGATCCTTCCTAACCAAAAGAAAGATCCAGGTTGTCCTCAATGGCGGTTCATCCAAACAATATGACATAAATGCAGGTGTACCCCAGAGATCGATCTTTGGACCTTTATTGTTCCTGATTTTCATAAATAACCTCCCTGATGACATTATGTCTGAGATAGGAATATTTACTGATGACACCATGCTCTACTCTCATCATGTGAGTAAAACGGGCGCGCACATATCCAAGGCTATGTCTGAATCCTTAGCGAATGACCTCCAGTCTGTAGTGGAATAAGGTCATACATGGATAATAATATTTAATGCTCCTTTTCCTCAACAACTACAAGAAACTTTTTCAACCACCGATTGGCATGGCAAATAACACCCTACCTGAGAGTCCAACGTTCAACTCCTTGGCTTAACATTCACAGGTAACATGAATTGGAACAAATACATAGAACACATGGCCGAGATTGCTGCAAAGAAAGTGGGCTCCCTCTACCGTGCTAGAAAACATCTCACACCTGACAGTATCCTATATCTCTACAAAGCTACCATCTACCTATGCATGGAGTATTATTCAAACATCTGGGATGGTGCACTATCCACGAGTCACTCCCTCTTAAACAATAGGTCCCTCACTTTCTACCAAGCTCCAGCCTCCGCCCTATCGCCGCAATGTTGCATCCTTGTGCTTGTTTTACAAGTAATTCAATGGAATGTGCTCTGATGAACTTGCTGCTCTGGTGACCCCTCGGCGTAAATACACTCGACCAACCCGACAATCGGCTAAATCCAATCCATTCACTGTGGAGGTGCCCAGATGCTAGAGAACCTTCTACTTCTTTCCTTGAGCTGCCGGCTTTTGCCCTCCCTGCTCCCTGTTTCCACGACTGTACCGACATGCATAAATTTGAAACTAATGTGAACAAGCATCTCGCTGCACAGCTCCCAATTTAGGATGACCCCCATAACTTACACTCTAATTCTCAGTAGCCCCTTATGTCTACAGTGGCACCCTGCCTTGTTTGGGGTAAACTAAGTTTTAAAAAAAATACAGTTGTTAAATATAATTTGAAAAGAAAATTTCTTGCAATTAAAATGAGTAGCATTATCTTGTGGGGGAAAACATTTGGACGATTGTCTAAAATAACCAACACGAAAAAAAGGGCGAAGAAAACTAATAATCAACAAATAACTGTTACCAAAGGCAATAAAGTTCTTTTGCTACTAACCTGCCTATTTTTATGTGTTTTAAAGTATTTTAAAGCGTTTTTATTGCATTTTTAGAATTCGTCCAAATCCGATAGCGTAACAGTTCCATTTTGAGGATGGCGTAAGTGGACATCCCAAAAGTGTGTTTAATGCGTTTTTCGTCTTTTGGAGGTCAAACAAACAAACAAATAGTCAACAAATAACTGTCCCAAACGCTTTAAAATTTACTTCCTACCTAATTGAAAGGGGAAAAGTACACAAAATAATCAGACTTCATAGACGGTTGGAGATCGACTGTCAGCCACCTTTGTTTTTCAGTCTAACGTAATATATTTGACCGAACTTTTTAATTGAAACGTTTTAAAATTCTTTACAACGCAAAAACATGAGGCAGGTAGGTAGAAAAGTAAGTTTTATTGCCCTTGGTAACAGTTATTTGTTGACTATTTGTTTTTAACGCCCCTTTTCTTTCTGTTGATTATTCTTGACAATCGGCAAAAGCGGAACGTCTATTAGTCAAATAAAATAATTATGTATTCTTGAGTAATTTAAAATAGTTACTTTGTGGTTTCGCTTTTATTATTATAGACAGAAAAAACTTAATGACGATTTTTTTAAAATATGAATCTATTTTTTTTTGTAATTTAATAATTCACGATAAACCTTGATAAAATTGTAGATTAATACCCTCAGCTAAATTATCTGCACATATCATCTAATGTATCTACGTTTTGATACATAAGTATGTTTCTAATATTACGAAATTAAATGGCCATTTTGTGCCATCAAAATGATCTAATGTTAGAAATGATCACCAATGAGACGTTACAGATCATTTTGTGCCATCAAAATGATCTTATGTTAGAAATGATCACCAATGAGACGTTACAGATCATTTTGTGCTATCGAAATGATCTTATGTTAGAAATGATCACCAATGAGACGTTACAGATCATTTTGTGCCATCAAAATGATCTTATGTTAGAAATGATCACCAATGAGACGTTACAGATCATTTTGTGCTATCAAAATGATCTTATGTTAGAAATGATCACCAATGAGACGTTACAGATCATTTTGTGCTATCAAAATGATCTTATGTTAGAAATGATCACCAATGAGACGTTACAGATCATTTTGTGCTATCAAAATGATCTTATGTTAGAAATGATCACCAATGAGACGTTACAGATCATTTTGTGCCATCAAAATGATCTTATGTTAGAAATGATCACCAATGAGACGTTACAGATCATTTTGTGCCATCAAAATGATCTTATGTTAGAAATGATCACCAATGAGATGTTACAGATCATTTTGTGCTATCAAAATGATCTTATGTTAGAAATGATCACCAATGAGACGTTACAGATCATTTTGTGCTATCAAAATGATCTTATGTTAGAAATGATCACCAATGAGACGTTACAGATCATTTTGTGCCATCAAAATGATCTTATGTTAGAAATGATCACCAATGAGACGTTACAGATCATTTTGTGCTATCAAAATGATCTTATGTTAGAAATGATCACCAATGAGACGTTACAGATCATTTTGTGCTATCAAAATGATCTTATGTTAGAAATGATCACCAATGAGACGTTACAGATCATTTTGTGCTATCAAAATGATCTTATGTTAGAAATGATCACCAATGAGACGTTACAGATCATTTTGTGCTATCAAAATGATCTTATGTTAGAAATGATCACCAATGAGACGTTACAGATCATTTTGTGCTATCAAAATGATCTTATGTTAGAAATGATCACCAATGAGACGTTACAGATCATTTTGTGCTATCAAAATGATCTTATGTTAGAAATGATCACCAATGAGACGTTACAGATCATTTTGTGCAATCAAAATGATCTTATGTTAGAAATGATCACCAATGAGACGTTACAGATCATTTTGTGCTATCAAAATGATCTTATGTTAGAAATGATCACCAATGAGACGTTACAGATCATTTTGTGCCATCAAAATGATCTTATGTTAGAAATGATCACCAATGAGACGTTACAGATCATTTTGTGCTATCAAAATGATCTTATGTTAGAAATGATCACCAATGAGACGTTACAGATCATTTTGTGCCATCAAAATGATCTTATGTTAGAAATGATCACCAATGAGACGTTACAGATCATTTTGTGCTATCAAAATGATCTTATGTTAGAAATGATCACCAATGAGACGTTACAGATTATTTTGTGCTATCAAAATGATCTTATGTTAGAAATGATCACCAATGAGACGTTACAGATCATTTTGTGCTATCAAAATGATCTTATGTTAGAAATGATCACCAATGAGACGTTACAGATCATTTTGTGCAATCAAAATGATCTTATGTTAGAAATGATCACCAATGAGACGTTACAGATCATTTTGTGCTATCAAAATGATCTTATGTTAGAAATGATCACCAATGAGACGTTACAGATCATTTTGTGCTATCAAAATGATCTTATGTTAGAAATGATCACCAATGAGACGTTACAGATCATTTTGTGCTATCAAAATGATCTTATGTTAGAAATGATCACCAATGAGACGTTACAGATCATTTTGTGCTATCAAAATGATCTTATGTTAGAAATGATCACCAATGAGACGTTACAGATCATTTTGTGCTATCAAAATGATCTTATGTTAGAAATGATCACCAATGAGACGTTACAGATCATTTTGTGCTATCAAAATGATCTTATGTTAGAAATGATCACCAATGAGACGTTACAGATCATTTTGTGCCATCAAAATGATCTTATGTTAGAAATGATCACCAATGAGACGTTACAGATCATTTTGTGCTATCAAAATGATCTTATGTTAGAAATGATCACCAATGAGACGTTACAGATCATTTTGTGCTATCAAAATGATCTTATGTTAGAAATGATCACCAATGAGACGTTACAGATCATTTTGTGCCATCAAAATGATCTTATGTTAGAAATGATCACCAATGAGACGTTACAGATCATTTTGTGCTATCAAAATGATCTTATGTTAGAAATATTCACCAATGAGACGTTACAGATCATTTTGTGCCATCAAAATGATCTTATGTTAGAAATGATCACCAATGAGACGTTACAGATCATTTTGTGCCATCAAAATGATCTTATGTTAGACATGATCACCAATGAGACGTTACAGATCATTTTGTGCCATCAAAATGATCTTATGTTAGAAATGATCACCAATGAGACGTTACAGATCATTTTGTGCTATCAAAATGATCTTATGTTAGAAATGATCACCAATGAGACGTTACAGATCATTTTGTGCTATCAAATAGATCTTATGTTAGAAATGATCACCAATGAGACGTCACAGATCATTTTGTGCTATCAAAATGATCTTATGTTAGAAATGATCACCAATGAGACGGTACAGATCATTTTGTGCTATCAAAATGATTTTATGTTAGAAATGATCACCAATGAGACGTTACAGATCATTTTGTGCGATCAAAATGATCTTATGTTAGAAATGATCACCAATGAGACGTTACAGATCATTTTGTGCTATCAAAATGATCTTATGTTAGAAATGATCACCAATGAGACGTTACAGATCATTTTGTGCCATCAAAATGATCTTATGTTAGAAATGATCACCAATGAGACGTTACAGATCATTTTGTGCTATCAAAATGATCTTATGTTAGAAATGATCACCAATGAGACGTTACAGATCATTTTGTGCCATCAAAATGATCTTATGTTAGACATGATCACCAATGAGACGTTACAGATCATTTTGTGCCATCAAAATGATCTTATGTTAGAAATGATCACCAATGAGACGTTACAGATCATTTTGTGCTATCAAAATGATCTTATGTTAGAAATGATCACCAATGAGACGTTACAGATCATTTTGTGCTATCAAAATGATCTTATGTTAGAAATGATCACCAATGAGACGTTACAGATCATTTTGTGCTATCAAAATGATCTTATGTTAGAAATGATCACCAATGAGACGTTACAGATCATTTTGTGCTATCAAAATGATCTTATGTTAGAAATGATCACCAATGAGACGTTACAGATCATTTTGTGCTATCAAAATGATCTTATGTTAGAAATGATCACCAATGAGACGTTACAGATCATTTTGTGCTATCAAAATGATCTTATGTTAGAAATGATCACCAATGAGACGTTACAGATCATTTTGTGCTATCAAAATGATCTTATGTTAGAAATGATCACCAATGAGACGTTACAGATCATTTTGTGCCATAAAAATGATCTTATGTTAGAAATGATCACCAATGAGACGTTACAGATCATTTTGTGCCATCAAAATGATCTTATGTTAGAAATGATCACCAATGAGACGTTACAGATCATTTTGTGCTATCAAAATGATCTTATGTTAGAAATGATCACCAATGAGACGTTACAGATCATTTTGTGCCATCAAAATGATCTTATGTTAGAAATGATCACCAATGAGACGTTACAGATCATTTTGTGCTATCAAAATGATCTTATGTTAGAAATGATCACCAATGAGACGTTACAGATCATTTTGTGCTATCAAAATGATCTTATGTTAAAAATGATCACCAATGAGACGTTACAGATCATTTTGTGCTATCAAAATGATCTTATGTTAGAAATGATCACCAATGAGACGGTACAGATCATTTTGTGCTATCAAAATGATTTTATGTTAGAAATGATCACCAATGAGACGTTACAGATCATTTTGTGCCATCAAAATGATCTTATGTTAGAAATGATCACCAATGAGACGTTACAGATCATTTTGTGCTATCAAAATGATTATATGTTAGAAATGATCACCAATGAGACGTTACAGATCATTTTGTGCCATCAAAATGATCTTATGTTAGAAATGATCACCAATGAGACGTTACAGATCATTTTGTGCCATCAAAATGATCTTATGTTAGAAATGATCACCAATGAGACGTTACAGATCATTTTGTGCCATCAAAATGATCTTATGTTAGAAATGATCACCAATGAGACGTTACAGATCATTTTGTGCTATCAAAATGATCTTATGTTAGAAATGATCACCAATGAGACGTTACAGATCATTTTGTGCCATCAAAATGATCTTATGTTAGACATGATCACCAATGAGACGTTACAGATCATTTTGTGCCATCAAAATGATCTTATGTTAGAAATGATCACCAATGAGACGTTACAGATCATTTTGTGCTATCAAAATGATCTTATGTTAGAAATGATCACCAATGAGACGTTACAGATCATTTTGTGCTATCAAAATGATCTTATGTTAGAAATGATCACCAATGAGACGTTACAGATCATTTTGTGCTATCAAAATGATCTTATGTTAGAAATGATCACCAATGAGACGTTACAGATCATTTTGTGCTATCAAAATGATCTTATATTAGAAATGATCACCAATGAGACGTTACAGATAATCTTGTGCTATCAAAATGATCTTATGTTAGAAATGATCACCAATGAGACGTTACAGATCATTTTGTGCTATCAAAATGATCTTATGTTAGAAATGATCACCAATGAGACGTTACAGATCATTTTGTGCTATCAAAATGATCTTATGTTAGAAATGATCACGAATGAGACGTTACAGATCATTTTGTGCCATCAAAATGATCTTATGTTAGAAATGATCACCAATGAGACGTTACAGATCATTTTGTGCCATCAAAATGATCTTATGTTAGAAATGATCACCAATGAGACGTTACAGATCATTTTGTGCCATCAAAATGATCTTATGTTAGAAATGATCACCAATGAGACGTTACAGATCATTTTGTGCTATCAAAATGATCTTATGTTAGAAATGATCACCAATGAGACGTTACAGATCATTTTGTGCCATCAAAATGATCTTATGTTAGAAATGATCACCAATGAGACGTTACAGATCATTTTGTGCTATCAAAATGATCTTATGTTAGAAATGATCACCAATGAGACGTTACAGATCATTTTGTGCCATCAAAATGATCTTATGTTAGAAATGATCACCAATGAGACGTTACAGATCATTTTGTGCCATCAAAATGATCTTATGTTAGAAATGATCACCAATGAGACGTTACAGATCATTTTGTGCCATCAAAATGATCTTATGTTAGAAATGATCACCAATGAGACGTTACAGATCATTTTGTGCCATCAAAATGATCTTATGTTAAAAATGATCACCAATGAGACGTTACAGATCATTTTGTGCTATCAAAATGATCTTATGTTAGAAATGATCACCAATGAGACGTTACAGATCATTTTGTGCCATCAAAATGATCTTATGTTAGAAATGATCACCAATGAGACGTTACAGATCATTTTGTGCCATCAAAATGATCTTATGTTAGAAATGATCACCAATGAGACGTTACAGATCATTTTGTGCCATCAAAATGATCTTATGTTAGAAATGATCACCAATGAGACGTTACAGATCATTTTGTGCCATCAAAATGATCTTATGTTAGAAATGATCACCAATGAGATGTTACAGATCATTTTGTGCTATCAGAATGATCTTATGTTAGAAATGATCACCAATGAGACGTTACAGATCATTTTGTGCTATCAAAATGATCTTATGTTAGAAATGATCACCAATGAGACGTTACAGATCATTTTGTGCTATCAAAATGATCTTATGTTAGAAATGATCACCAATGAGACGTTACAGATCATTTTGTGCCATCAAAATGATCTTATGTTAGAAATGATCACCAATGAGACGTTACAGATCATTTTGTGCCATCAAAATGATCTTATGTTAGAAATGATCACCAATGAGACGTTACAGATCATTTTGTGCCATCAAAATGATCTTATGTTAAAAATGATCACCAATGAGACGTTACAGATCATTTTGTGCTATCAAAATGATCTTATGTTAGAAATGATCACCAATGAGACGTTACAGATCATTTTGTGCCATCAAAATGATCTTATGTTAGAAATGATCACCAATGAGACGTTACAGATCATTTTGTGCTATCAAAATGATCTTATGTTAGAAATGATCACCAATGAGACGTTACAGATCATTTTGTGCCATCAAAATGATCTTATGTTAGAAATGATCACCAATGAGACGTTACAGATCATTTTGTGCCATCAAAATGATCTTATGTTAGAAATGATCACCAATGAGACGTTACAGATCATTTTGTGCTATCAGAATGATCTTATGTTAGAAATGATCACCAATGAGACGTTTACAGCAAACTACGGAAAAATCTCAATCTAAAAATTGTATATATGTTCCTACTAAAATGTAGTTTTTATATATCGTTTTAAAAAGAAATTGCTTGCTATTAACATGAGTAATCATAAAATCCATGCAATTGAAAGTTATTCCCCCCCCCCCAGTAATAAATGAGAGCTCTCAGCGCCCTTTACAGTTACTACACCATTCTCTTCTTCTCGGAATCAATCTTCATTTCTTTAGTGTTCTTTCCTTCATGTCTCACCTGTCCCATTTTTGCAAACTTTCTACAGGTAGGGTCTCCACCTGGATTTCTGCCAAAGGTTGCAATTCTTGCCCTCGATCACGATTTTGACAACGTGCATTCACTGGTATCCTTTGTTCGCTCATGTACTCTGTTGTCAGTGTACCTGGATCACGCAACCTCTTCCTACGTCCTTTCAGCACCCTCCTTGCTGCGAATGCCAAACCTATCATGGCTGAACCCATCACTATCACCGGCCAACCTATCATAGTACCCTTATCCAAATTCCACCCCGAATTCTCTTTGCCTACTCGTCTTATTTGAGACTACAGTTTCTCAAAACTAATTTTTCCTACCGGTTTTAATAATTCAGACATCTTCTGCAAGGCGACCTTAGAAAATTCCTCTACTATAGGTTCCCATAATCCCGTCCATCCACTTGCATTAGTTCCGATCAACTCTAAGAAGGGGTCCCTATTTTCGAATCTTTCCTCTGTCTGATAATAAAGGGGAAGGGTAATCGATGCCCCAAAGGCGGCGCACCCCATGAACAACTCTATAACGGACAATGGGTTGGCGGACCGTTATCGCTTTGGTGGCCTTACCTTCACAAACCCTAGATAGCTCAATCCCTTCCTAGATGGCCACTGTCCAAATCCCATCGGATATACTGACTGCAGAAGGCAACACAACATTCGTCAACACGTCTACCTGACAATTCTTCTTAATCCCCTCCTTATCCTTCTTGAACAATATTAACATGCACAGCTCATGGCTGCTAGTTACGTAAATCAGGCTTATGGATCCACATGCCCCCAGGGTATCCGTTTCACATTTACTCGCTTTCTCATTTGTCAACACCATGAATTTTGTTCTGGCCACATTTAGGGCCACGAACTCTGTCTCCACCCAACATCTAGTTATGGCTCCGAGTTTTTGGTCAGCTTGGGGGTATGGCATGAGCAGGGTAATTACCCGGTATATCTCAAAAGTACCATCCCTATCCAATTACGGAACTGATACCAACACCAATAGTTTTCCACCTTCCAAGAACGTAGCACATCATTATAATACTTCCATAATTGTGAAGTGGGGTCAACCGGCAATCTCAAATGATGGGGTAACTCGGTTTGTATTTCCAACAACACTTCTTTCAATCTCCCTGGGGTTACTATGCTCGGCGCCAGGTGTCCCAGCGACAACCCATCCAACTGCGTCCATACATGCTCTAATAGCGTCCTCAACGTCTGTTTTATCTGGTGTACCATATTTGTCAGTGTCAGTAACTGAAAATACTGCTGTACCAAAGCGTCCAGTTAATGTATTTCTGCCGTCACAGCGTCGGTTATATTGGCTACTTCCTCTACCCGAGAGAACAACCACCTTATACTAACTCTAGCGTCGTGGCGTTTAAAATTGAGACCCCCTTCCATCGCCACATGCGCCAGTGTCTTTTGATTCTTTTCTAAATGCTCTAATCTTCTCCTCATTGCTTTCATATCACCCTCTGACACGGTTTCAAACAATACACTGAGCGCTTTTCCCACTATAGGTAAGAGCGCCCTCTTTTGCCTCGTTCGTAATAACTCTACCCCTTTTAGATATGAGGTCATATCCCTCCATTCACTTATCATCAATTTCGTGTCTTCTTGTAAGCTGTATAACAACCGCACATATTCCTGGTTGTGAAAATATTGATCGATTATCTGTCCCTCAACTCTCACTAACCTCCTTACTTCCCCGTTCAATCGTTTCAGCAACAACTCGTATGGCTGAAAATCTATCACCAACGTGATCAACCACTTGCTTTCTCCTAGCCCCCTGTATCTCGGATGTAGTTTTAGTAGGTTATCTATTCGTAGGACCACATCCCTACCAAACAACAAATAATAGGGGGCAAACTTCGAGGTTTCATTCATTGTGAACCTCACAGCCGCTAACGCCTGGGTCAGATAGAGATCCCAATTTTCTCTATCACCATCGTACATCGGCTAAGGTTTTGTGGAACTGCCCTACTTTGGCATTGGCCTGGGGATGGTACACCGAAGTCAATACATGGTGCACATTCAGACCGGCTAGCGTTTCTGCCATGATCTGGCTGACATTCTCTGGCCCATTATCCATGACCAGTTGCTCAGGGGCTCCATATCTAGGGAATATCTCCCTCAATATTATGTCCGACACGGTCTGTGCCCGCTTGTCTGGTATAGCAAAGGCCCCCGGCCAATTTGTCAACCAGTCTACAAAACTTAGTATGTAGAGATTACTTTGCGGTCTCTCCATACGGTTCCGAGATATCCATGCTCACCTTTTGAAAAGGGTAATTTTGAACGTCGGTCTCCATCAGGCGGGCGGTTTTCCCTCTCCTGCTCTGCATCTCACATGCCATGCACCTATCCACATGTCTGACCACCTCATCGTACAACTTTGGCCAGTAATACCTTCTCCCTATCAGCTCATACGTTTTATCGATCCCCATGTACCCCCCCCCCCCCTCTCATGACACTTCTAAAATCACAGACCTCAATACCCTGGGAACAAACAACCTGGAGCTCACCCGTCCATCTCTCTTGGAGAGATAACACAACACTCCCTTCTGTATTACGAACTTGGGGGTGCTTCCTGCTTCTACATTGGCTCTAAGAGTAACTATCTCACTATCTCCCTGGCTCTCCTCTATGATCCCTCCCCAGTGGGGATCCCTAACGATCTCTGGCTCGTCTTCTCTTTCACTATCCCAAATTTGACGTTGATTTGTTCGATGCGAATTTATCACGTTGATTTGATACGCCTTATCATCCACTCCAGGCTTTAGTCTAATCGATTCGGTCTCTAACTGCCTGGGTATTCTGGACAAAAGGTCCGCGCAAGTGTTATCTTTGCCCACCAGATACTCTATCTTGCAGTGGTACCCACTAAGTTTCGGGGCCCACTGTTTTATCTTCTTGTTGGTCCACTCGGCCTCTAACAGATGCTTCAGTGGTTTATGGTCGGTTTTGATTGTAAAGACTGTGCCTCTCAGGTAATAGTCCAGTTTTTGCACCGCATACATGATCGTGAATGCCTCCTTCTCTATCACTGCCCACCGTTGCTGTGTTTCAGATAGCCGATGTAATAGGAAGTAAACCGGTACCTCTTCGGGTATACCTGGTACCGGTCGATCTATCTCTGAGCAGGGCTGTATCAATACGGCCCCAATGCATTTGTCATTTGCATCGGTGTATAACACCATCGGTTTACCCAAGTCTGGATAGATCAGTTTCTATCAGTATATTGTTTAGGTTTCGATTTTCTATCGATTTTCAAGTCCTGACCATGGGCGACCCTCCATTTTGAATTTCTTTTCGGCCTAACAGTTATTATCCTCTGTAATAATTATCAAGAGTTATCTCCCCATTATAAGATTATTCAAATACAAACACAGTCATTATCCTCTGTAATAATTATCAAGAGTTATCTCCCCATTATAAGATTATTCAAATACAAACACAGTCATTATCCGACGTAACAACAACCTGTTAAACAGTCAATTTGAGTGATTTCTCATGTTTAATTATGAGATTCCTTAACTGCAAAACTGATTATAAGATGTAATCAACATCTAAACAGAGTTAGGGTTGTGGGGACGGGGCCCACTTTATGTAGCAGCGCGGACCGTAGCTTGTTAAGATTCGGTGTCTTAGAGAATATGCTAAGAGCCACACTTACATTAGAATTGTTAAAGAGATGTTTAAGAATAAAAACAGATAAAAACATGGAAAAGTTGAAAGAAGAATAAAACGTAGTTTAAAAGTAACACAAAATATTTATATACGTACAAAATCTTACATGGTGGTAAAATGTTAGTTTGAAATGTTCGTTGAAAGTCAGTTCCGAGAATAGTAGTAAGCCGTGTGTGCGACCATGTTTGTATGTGTGTGTGTGTGTGTGTGTGTAGCCATGTGAGGCTTGGCGTTAGTATGTCGAAGTGTGTTAATGTGTGTCTCGCCTTTTGTTCATGGTTGTACGAATGTGTGTGTGTGCACGTGAGTTGATAAGTCGTTTCGGCATTCATATGTGTGTGTGTGTGTTTTTGTCAGCAGTGTGTGGATGTATGCAGGTGTGTGTGTGTGTGTGAGTTGAAAGTAGCGGCTGTGCGGACTCAAGTGAA
>OY744517.1:221485330-221592830 GCA_963556195.1 Sepiola atlantica
CAACTGTTTTAGCTATTGTCAATTACTGACAGACGCACAGACAATGATAAAATCAATGTTTTGAAAATTCTGGTTTGTTCCCCCAAGAACTAAAACGCCGCAAGGTGCTTTTTGGGGCAAATATCGGACATTTCAATTATTATTGGCTCTTTTAACGCACCTACTAAGTAATACACTACAAATTTAGTGTGATACCAATAATTTTAGGAGCACTAGTAATATATTTGCAAATTCTAAAATGGTTAATAATAATAATAATAATAATATGATTAGAAATTCACAAAAGAAAACGACGACATCAGCAAAGCATTTTAAAAGTTGACAAAAAGAAAATATTATCTTTATGCTGAATGTGTATTCATTGCTATAGCATTTTAAATCGCATACATGTCATTGTCAACTATATTTATTTAAATAGAATCAAATATATTTTTTTGAATAAACAGAATAAAATATATTGATTTAAATAAAGAAGATCAAATACATTTATTTAAATACATAATATTAAATATTTTTTATTAAAAAAAAAGAGTTAAATATATTTATTTAAATAAACAGAATAAAATATATGATTTAAATGAAGAAGATCAAATATATTTATTTGAATACATAATATTAAATATGTTTTATTAAAAAAACAGAGTTAAATATATTTATTTAAATAAACAGAATAAAATATATGATTTAAATGAAGAAGATCAAATATATATATTTAAATACATAATGTAAAATATTTTTAATAAAAAAAACAGAGTTAAATATATTTATTAAAATAAATACAATCAAATATATTAATTTAAATAAAGATCAAATATATTTATTTAGATACATTATGTTAAATATTTTTAATTAAAAAACAGAATTGAATATATTTATTTAAATAAATAGCATCAAATATATTGATTTAAATGAAGAAGATCAAATATATTTATTTAAATACATAATGTAAAAAAATTTTAATAAAAAAACAGAGTTAAATATATTTATTAAAATAAATACAATCAAATATATTAATTTAAATCAATAGAATGAAATATATTTATTTAAAAAATAAAGTTAAATATATTTATTTAAATAAATAGTGTAAAATATATTGATTTAAATAAATAGACTGAAATATATTTATTTAAAAAATAAAGTAAGATATAATTATTTAAATAAATAGTGTAAAATATATTGATTAAAAAAATTGAATAAAACATATTTATTTAAATAGAGTTAAATATATTTATTTAAATACACAGAATTAAATATACTTATTTAAAAAATAGAGTAAAACATATTTATTAAAATAAATCGAATCGAATATGTTTATTTAGATAAATCAAATCAAATATATTTATTTAAAAACATAGAGTTAAATATATTTATTTATAAAAATAAGATAAAATATATTAATTAAAATAAATAGAATCAAACATATTTATTTAAATAAATAGAATAAAATATAATTAAATAAAGTAAAATATATTTATCTAAATACATGGAGTAAAATTAATTGAATTACACATATATAATTAAATAAATAGAATAATATATATTTATTTAAATAAATAAAATTAAATATATTTATTTACATAAATAGAATCAAATGCATTTATTTAAATAAATAGATTGAAACACATTTATTTAAATAAATCAAATCAAATATATTTAGTTAAATTAAAAGAAACTAATATATTTATTTAAATACATAGAGTTAAATATATTTATTTAAAAATAGAGTTAAATATATTTATTTAAATAAATAGAATTAAATATAATTATTTAAATTAATAGAGTCTAATATATTTTTCCAATAATTAGTATCAAACATATTAATTGAACTAAATAGAATAAATATATTTACTTAAATGATTGGAATCAAATATATTTATTAAAATAAATCAAATAGAAATAAATCAAATAGAATGGTATATACGTATTTAAATAAAAAGAATAAAATATATTTATTTAAATAAATCGAATCAAATATATTTATTTAAATGAATAGAATTAAATATATTTATTTAAATAAATAGAGTTAAATATATTTATTTAAATAAATCGAATCAAATATATTTATTTAAATGAATAGAATTAAATATATTTATTTAAATAAATAGAATTAAATATATTCATTTAAATAAATCGAATCAAATATATTTATTTAAATGAATAGAATTAAATATATTTATTTAAATAAATAGAATTAAATATATTCATTTAAATAAATCGAATCAAATATATTTATTTAAATAAATAGAATTAAATATATTCATTTAAATAAAAAGAATCAAATATATTTATTTAAATAAAAAGAATAAAATATATTTATTTAAATGAATAGAGTTAAATATATTTATTTAAATAAATCGAATCAAATATATTTATTTAAATGAATAGAATTAAATATATTTATTTAAATAAAAAGAATAAAATATATTTATTTAAATGAATAGAGTAAAATATATTTATTTAAATAAATCGAATCAAATATATTTATTTAAATGAATAGAGTTAAATATATTTATTTAAATAAATCGAATCAAATATATTTATTTAAATGAATAGAATTAAATATATTTATTTAAATGAATCGAATCAAATATATTTATTTAAATGAATAGAATTAAATATATTTATTTAAATAAATCGAATCAAATATATTTATTTAAATGAATAGAATTAAATATATTTATTTAAATGAATCGAATCAAATATATTTATTTAAATGAATAGAATTAAATATATTTATTTAAATAAATCGAATCAAATATATTTATTTAAATGAATAGAGTTAAATATATTTATTTAAATAAATCGAATCAAATATATTTATTTAAATGAATAGAATTAAATATATTTATTTAAATGAATCGAATCAAATATATTTATTTAAATGAATAGAATTAAATATATTTATTTAAATAAATCGAATCAAATATATTTATTTAAATAAATAGAATCCAATACATTAATTTAAATAAATCGAATCAAATATATTTATTTAAATGAATAGAATTAAATATATTTATTTAAATAAATCGAATCAAATATATTTATTTAAATGAATAGAATTAAATATATTTATTTAAATAAATCGAATCAAATATATTTATTTAAATGAATAGAGTTAAATATATTTATTTAAATAAATCGAATCAAATATATTTATTTAAATGAATAGAGTTAAATATATTTATTTAAATAAATCGAATCAAATATATTTATTTAAATGAATAGAATTAAATATATTTATTTAAATAAATCGAATCAAATATATTTATTTAAATGAATAGAATTAAATATATTTATTTAAATAAATCGAATCAAATATATTTATTTAAATGAATAGAATTAAATATATTTATTTAAATAAATCGAATCAAATATATTTATTTAAATAAATAGAATTAAATATATTTATTTAAATAAATAGAATCCAATACATTAATTTAAATAAATTGAATCAAATATATTTATTCGAATACATACAGTTTAATATATTCAAATATATTGATTTAAATAAAGAAGATCAAATATATTTATTTAGATACATAATGTTCAATATTTTTAATTAAAAAAATAAATAATTATTTAAATAAATAGAATCAAATATATTAATTTAAATAAATAGACTGAAATATATTTATTAAAAAAAATCAAGTTAAATATATTCATTTAAATAAATAGATTTAAACAATGCTTGCAACAAAAAAAGTAAATAATGAATTTTTCATTTAAATTGCACGATAGTTCATTTTCAAAATATTTCACTTAAATACATTGTCATGCGTGCCTCAAAGATGTTGTCAATTTTCTTTACTTGAAAAGCGTCAATGTGCGCATAACATCGACAGGACTAGACTTATCCAAACGTATTTTAGAACTTGACCTCTCTTTTAGCTCATATCGTGATTAATACCACCAAAATGAGGAGGAAGAAAAGAAGAAAAAAAAACTATAAGACAGTCTCACCTGACAAAGTTATTCTACAACGAAAGCTTGCAAAAAATTAATTAAATACATTTTTGATTTAAATTGCACGATTGTTGATTTTCAAAATATTTCACTTAAATACATTCTCATGCGTGCCTCGAAATATGTTGTCAATTTCCTAAGAGTTAAATATATTTTTTGAAATAAATAAAATCACATATATTTATTTAAATAAATAAAATCAAATATATTATTAAAATAAATAGAATCAAATGCATTCATTTAAATAGAATCAAATATATTTCTTTAAATAAATGGAATCAAATCTCGAGCGCTGGCTTTTCAACCCCCACTTTCCGACCCGAGCTTGGGTCACATCTTACTTGTGGGAGTAGGATAAAAACTGGCCTTGTGCCTAACTCCTGGAGAGGAGTAAATTACTCTATATTTAATAAAAAATTAATATGTTTATTCAAATACATACAGTTAAATATATTAATTAAAAAGATAGAGTTAAATATATAAATATATTTAAATAAATAGAATTAAATATAGTAATTTTAATTAATAGAGTCTAATATATATGTTTCAATAACTAGTATTAAACATATTAATTTAACTAAATAGAATCACATATATTTATTTAAATAATTAAAATTAAATATATTTATTTAAATACATAGAATGTTATATATATATATTTAAAAAGAGTTAAATATATTCTTTAAATAAAGAGAAACAAATATATTTATTTAAATAAATGAAATACAAAAGCGTCAATACATGAATTAAAATAAATAAAATAAAGTATATTTATTTAAATAAGTAGAATTAAATGTATTTTTATAAATAAATAGAATTTAATATATTTGTTTAAATGAATAGAATCAAATATATTTATTTAAATAAATAGAATTAAATATGTTTATTTAAATACATAAACTTTAATGTATATTTTTAAACAAATAAATATGTATATATTTTTTTAAATAAATAAAATTAAATATATTCATTTATATAAATAGAATCTCATATATTTATTTAAATAAATAGAACTAAATATATTTATTTTGAAACATAGAGTCATAAATATTTATTTTAATACATAGCGTTAAATATATTTATTGAAATGAAAAGAATCAAATATATTTAATAAAATAAAAAGAATCAAATATATTTATTGAAATAAATAGAATCAAATATATTATAGAATCAAATATATTTATTGAAATAAATAGAATCAAATATATTTACTCAAATAAATAGAATCTAATACATTTATTTTAATGAATAGAATCAATAATATTTATTAAAATACATAGAGTTAAATATATATTTTAAATAAATAGAATAAAATATATTTATTTAAATAAAAAGAATCAAATATATTTATATAAATAAACAAAATAAAATATATTTAGTTAACTAAATAGAATCAAATATATGTATTTAAATATATTAAATCAAATATATTTATTTAAATACAATGAGTCATATATATATTTATTTAAATAGATACATTTTAATATATAGATTTTAATTAAAAGTATTTAATATATTTTTCCAATAAATCGGATTTAATTAAATAAATAGAGTTAAATGTATTTATTTAAATAAATAGAATAAAACACATTTATTTAAATAAATAGAATCAAATAAATTCATTTAAATAAATAGAATTGAATATATTTATGTAAATAAATGGAATCAAATATATTAATTTAAATTAAAAAAACCCTAATATGTTTATTCAAATACATACAGGTAAATATATTTACTTAAAAATAGAGTTAAATATATATATATATATATATATATATATATATATATATATATATATATTAAAATAAATAGATTTAAATAGATTTATTTTAATTAAGAGTGTCTAATACATTTGTTCTAATAACTAGTATTAAACATATGTATTCCACTAAATAGAATCAAATATATTTACTTAAATAAATAGAATGAAATATATTTATTTAAATAAATAGAATGTTATATATATATTTAACTAGAGTTAAATATATTCTTTAAATAAAGAGAAACAAATATATTTATTTTAATATATAGAATCAAATATATTTATTTAAATACACAGAGTTAAATATATTTATTAAAAAATAGAATAAAATATATTTTATTAAATAAATAAAATAAAATATATTCATTACAAAAAAATCAAATATATTTATTTAAATAAATAGAATTGAAAATATTTACTTTAATGCATAGAGTTAAATATATTTAATTAAATAAATAGAATCAAATATATTTATTTATATAGATAAGGTCAAAACATTTTTTTAAATAAATAGAATCAAATACATAAATTAAAATAAATAAAATTAAATATATTTATTTGAATTAATAGAATTAAATATATTTTTCAAAAATAAATAGAATGTAATATATTTGTTTAAATGAATAGAATCAAATATATCTATTTAAACAAATAGAATAAAATATATTTATTCAAATAAATAGAATTAAATATGTTTATTTAAATACATAAACTTTAATGTATATTTTTAAACAAATAAAAATGAATATATTCAAATAAATAGAATTAAATATATTCATTTATATGAATAGAATCTCATATATTTATTTAAATAAATAGAACTAAATATATTTATTTTGATACATAGAGTCATAAATATTTATTTTAATACATAGCGTTAAATATATTTTATGAAATAAAAAGCATCAAATATATTTATTGAAATAAATAGAATCAAATATATTTATTTAAATAAATAGGTCAAATATATTTAGTTAAATAGAATAAAATAATTCTATTTAAATGAATAGACTCAACTATATTTATTAAAATCCATAGAGTTAAATATATATTTTAAATAAATAGAATCAAATATATTTATTTAAATAAAAAGAATCAAATACATTTATTTAAATAAACAGAATAAAATATATTTAGTTAAATAGAAGAAAATAATTCATTTAAATGAATAGAATCAACTATATTTATTAAAATCCATAGAGTTAAATATATATTTTAAATAAATAGAGTCAAATATATTTATTTAAATAAAAAGAATCAAATATATTTATTTAAATAAACAGAATCAAAATATATTTAGTTAAATAAATAGAATCAAATATATGTATTTAAATAAATTAAATTAAATATATTTATTGTAATACAAAGAATTATATATATTTATTTAAATATATAGAGGTCAATATATTGATTTTAATTAATAGTATTTAATATATTTAGTTCAATTAATAGAATCAAATATATTTATTTAAATAAATAGAATCAAACAATTAAAAAAAATATAATAAAATATCAAAGGAAATGGTAGTTTTCTAGAAGCATTGCTAGTCAACAAGTAAGTATGAAGGTTAGAATTCCGAGGCAGGAGCAATGCAATGTTGAAAACCGGAAGATGAAATAAGAATGCACAAAAATCAATGACAAGAGACGGTAAATCTCAGATCAATTCATTTATATTTCAAAATTTAAATATAAAGACGGTAAATTGTAAAATTGGTGGGCTTACTGTTTAATATTTAAAGGTCCGGAATAGTAGAGACTTTAATCATTTCGATAGTAACAACCTATTCCTTTCAAAAAGTAAACAAAAGTAGGACTGGCTGTGTCAGTTGAGGAGAGTCAACTGGACACGGCTATTCAAAAAATAGAAACATGAGATTCGCAGAAACGAACACAAGTCATGCAGAAAATGCAATAGTAAATATATGTAATAGATTACTAAGATTAATTAATTTAGTTAATCTTAAGTAATAATATTTAGATTAATTTATCTTGTTGTCTATTTTATTATTATTATTATTTGTTTAAAAAATAATAATAAATAACAAGTAAATAAAAAATTTACTTTATATTTATTATTATTATTATTATTATTATTATTTTTTTTTCAATACTAAATATTTAATATTTATGTTAAGTGTTGCAATTGTAAATATAGGTTCGAATAGTCAGGTAAAGATTAAGGGAGATAATTAGGGATCAGCATAAAATGGTCAAAGGAGGATAATTATGTAAAGTAAAATAATGCATGCTCAGATAGATAGATATAATTATTCTATCTTAAGCTTCATCTGTTCCATTATACTCAACCTAGAGTGTGGAAATAGGAGGTTGTTAGAAGTGAAAGGAAAGAAAAAGGGGTTAGGGTCTATGTATAATTTAAATTAACATTTATTATTGCATAGTGAATGAATTATTGCATAGTGAACAAAACTTATTAAGTGTAAATACAATATATGGGAATAAAGTCTAAATAGTGTGGGTGGCTTATTCTATGAATAGGAAGTTGTAGAAGTTGTTGGGAAGAGTATCGACAAGAAAGGTATTTGAGGAAATAAACGTTGGGGAAGATGGGTGTCAGTTAAGGAGAGGGTACCTGAATGAAAGGGTGAAAGGAAGAACAAGGAAAGTGAGAGTGTGGAGATTTAGATGGGTTAGGTGGATAGGGGGTTTAGATCATTGGGATCGGGTAGAGACAAAGGAGCAAGGAGTATAAAGCATGGTTCAAGGTTAGTAAAGTTGAAATGATCTTGGAAGAGGAGTGGAGTTAAAAATGAAGGGGGAACAAAGCTCGGATCTGCTATTTAAAGAGGGTCTATGTTTAGAGATAAGAATTGCTTCCGATATCCTTAGATTACCGATGTTTCTAACTGAGGCAAGGATACTGACATCGATAATGCGTTGTGTGTTGCCACATGATAAGATGTGTTTATAGAAAGAAGAAATGCGGGTGTATAAGTGTTTCTTGATGCGTTGGTGCAGAGGCCTACCAGTGCTACCGATGTAGAAATTGTGGCACTTAACACATTGTAGTCTGTAAACTGTGTGAGTGTGAAAGCAGAGTCCAGAGTTGGGAATCGGGCAATTGGCTAGGGAGCAGGGTTCAGAGGTGTGGTTACTGTGTTTTTTAGTTAGGTGTTGTCGAAGGGTAGTGCCTGTGTGGGTGAGTTGCATATCAAGGTTCTCACTACGTATTGCTTTGCGGATCGCGGATGTAATGCTATCGCTAAAGAAAGGCAGTTTGAGGAAGCAGGTGTTAGGAAAGGGGGTTGTGTCCGCGTTTTTTTGATGTTATTGAGGCTGGCTATGATAGAAGGGGGATCCGTTGTGAATTTCTGGTGGAAGGCCTTAGTGTGTGTAGCTTTATCAGTAGTAGAGGAACATTTACTTTTTATACGAGCGATCTGTGTGTGCGCATAACTTAATTTTGCTTTAAGGGGTAAGGCGGATTTAATATATATATATATATATATATATATATATAAACATTAATAAATAGAGTTAAATATATTTATTTTAATAAGTAGAATCAAATACATTTATTTAAATGAATAGAATTGTATATATTTACTGAAATAAATAGAATCTAATATATTTATTCAAATAAATAGAATGAAATATATTTATTTAAATAAATATTATCAAATATACATTTTTAAATAGAGTAACATATATTGATGAAAATTGATAGAGTCAAATATATTAATTTGAATAAATATAATTAAATATATTTATTGTAATACATGAAGTGTAATATATTTATTTAAATAGATAGAGTTTAACATATATATTAAAATAAAGTCAAATATATTTAGTTAAATAAATAGAGTTAAATATATTTATTTCAATAAATAGAGATAAATGTATTTATTTAAATAAATTAATTTAAACATATTTATTTTAACAAATAAAGTTAAACATATTTAATTAAATGAAATATATTTATTTAAATAGAGTCAAATATCTTTACATGGATTCAAATATATATTTTAAAAATCAATTGAATTACATATACTTTTAAAAATAAATAGTTTCAAATATATTGATTTAAATAATAATAAATCAAATAAAATATATTTATTTAAATATAGTTAAATATATTCATTCAAATATATTCATACGAATAAATCGAGTTTAATATATTAATTTAAATAAATACAATCAAATACATTTATTTAAATAGAGTTAAATATATTTATTAAAATACATAGAGTCAAATATATTTATTTAAAAAATAGAATAGAAATATTTAAAAAAATACATTCAGTTAAATACATTTATTTAAATACATCGAGTTAAATATATTAAATTAAATATATAGAGTTTAATATATTTATTTAAATAAATAGAATTTAATATATTTTCTTAATTAAATAGTGCAAAATATAATTTATTGAAAAAAGTGGACTAATATATATATATTTCAATAAATAAAGTTAAATATATTTATTAAAATATATAGAGTCAAATATATCTATTTTAATAAATAAGATAAAATGTATTTATTTACATAAATAGATTCAAATATATTTATTTAAATAAATAGAAGTAAATATATTAACTTTAATAAATAGAATGAAATATATTTATTGAAATAAACAAAGTAAAATATTTTTATTAAAATAAATACAATCAAATATATTTATTAAAATAAACTGAATCGAATATATTTATTAAAATAAATAAAGTTGAATATATTTATTTAAATACATGAAATTAAATATATCTTTTTCAATAAATAAAGTCAATATATTTATTTAAAAAATTAGAGTAAAATATCTTTATTAAAAACAATATATTAAGTTAAATAGAGTTAAATATTTTTAGTTAAATACATAGAGTTAAATATATGTATTTGATAAAGTTTAATATATTTATTCAAATAAATAGTTTAAAATATATTTATTGTAATAAACAGAGTTTAACTTATTTATTTTGATAAAAAGAGTTCAATATATTTATGTAAATGAATAGAGTTTAATATATTTATTTAAATAAATATAATTTAATATATATTTTTAAATAATTATAAACAACTATATTTATTTAAATAGAGTTACATATTTTTTATTTAAATACATATGGCCAAATATATTTATTTTAATAAATAGAGTTTAATATATTCATTTAAATGAATAGAATTACATATATTTATTGAAATACATGAATTAAAATGAATTTATTTAAATAAATAGTATGAAATATATTTATTTAAAAAGATAGAATTAAATATATTTATTAAAATTGATAGACTCAAATATGTTTATTTAAATAAACATAAAAAATATATTTGTTTAAATACATATTGTTAAATATATTTTTTAAGTAGATAGAGTCAAATAATTAAAATAAATAGAGTTAAATAAATATATTAAAATAAATAGAGTTTACTACATTAATTTAAATAACTAGAGTTTAATTAAATATATTTATTTCAACAAATAGATTTAACTAATAAATTGAAGTAAATATACTGAAATATATTTATTTAAATGTTGTCAAATAAATTGATCTTAATACATAGTCAAATATATTTTTTAATCAATTGAATTACATATACTTTTTAAAAATAAATAGAATCAAATTTATTTAAATACAAATAAATAAATATATTTATTTTAATAAATAGAATAAAATATATTAATTTTAATATATAGAATGTTATATATTAATTTAAATAAATAGAGTCCAATATATTTATTTAAATAAATAGTCTTAAAATATATTTATTTTAATCGAGTTTAATATATGTATTTAAATGCATAGAGTCAAATATATTTATTTAAATAAGTAGATTAAAATATATTTATTTAAATAAATAGTATAAAATATATTTATTTAAATACATAGAGTTAAATATATTTAATAAAATAAGAGTTTTATATATTTATTGAAACAAATTAATTTAAATATATTTATTTAAATAAAAAGGATCAAATATATGTCTTTAAAAGAGTTGAATATATGTATAGAAATAAATAGAGTCAAATATATTTATTTGAATAAATAGAGTCAAATATATTTATTTAAATAAATAGAGATAAATATATTTATTTAAACAAATGGAGATAAATATATTTATTTAAATAAATAGAGATAAATATATTTATTTAAATAAATAGAGTTAAATTCATTTTCTTAAATGAATAGGGTTTTATATATTTATTTAAATAAATAGAGTTAAATACTTTTTATTTACATAAAGTCAAATATATATTAATAAGTAGAGTTAAATATATTAATTTAAATAAATAGAATCAAATATATTTATTTAAATGAATAGAATTAAATATATTAATTTAAATTAATATAATTAAATATATTTATTTAAATAAAGTTAAATATATTAATTAAAATTTAAAGTGTCATATATATATATATATATATATATATATATATATATATATATATATATATATATATAGTTAACATAGTTCACCCCAAAGACGTAAGGGGCGACTGAGAAAAAGGGAGAAGGTTTGGGAGTTAACCTAAATGGGAGCTGCGCAGCGAGATGTCTGTTTACATTAATTAATTTCTGCATGGCAGTACCGTCGGAGAAACAGGGGGCAGGGAGGGAGTTCCAGGGGACGGCAGCACGAGGAAATAAGCTATTGGAGTAGAAAGCTCCCCGACATCTGGGGACCTCCACAGTGAAAGGATGGGATTTAGCTGATTGTCGAGTTGGTCTAGTGAAATTACGCACCAGAGTAGCCAGTTCATCGAAGCATAATCCATTGAAGTATTTATAAAACAAGCACAAGGATGCTACATTGCAGCAATGGGACAGGGACTGGAGCTTGGTTGACAGTGAGGGACTTATTAGGTCGGCGACTCTTTTTTGGAACTTGTCAAGGAGACAGAGACTAGTGGATGATGCACCAGCCCAGATGTGACAACAATACTCCATGCATGGGCGGATGGTGGCTTTGTAGAGATACAGGATAATGTCAGGTGTGAGGAGTTTACTAGCACGGTGGAGGGAGCCGACCTTATTTGCTGCAGCCTTGGCATTGTCTTCAATGTATTTGTTCTAATTCATGTTACTTGTGAAGGTTAGGCCAAGGAGTTTGAATGTTGAACTCTCAGGTAGGGTGTTATTTGCCATGAAAATCGGTGGTTGAAGAGGTTTCTTGTAGTTATTGAAGGAAAGGAGCTTTGTCTTTGCGGCATTAAAAGTTACCAACCATTTATGACCCCAATCCACTACTGCCTGGAGGTCATTTACTAAGGATTCAGCCATTGCCTTGGATATGATCGCGTCTGTTTTGCCAACATGACGAGAGTAAAGCATAGTGTCATCAGCAAATAAACCAATCTCAGACTCTATGTCATCAGGGAGGTCATTTATGAAGCTCTGGAACAATATAAAGGAGTACACCAGCATTTATGTCATGTTGCTTAGATGAACGGCCATCAAGGACTACCTGGATTTGTTTTTTGGTTAGGAAGGATCTACCTATATTAAGTAATTTCCCAGTAATACCGTATGAGCGTATTTTCAGGAGAAGCCCTTTATGCCATACCTTGTCAAAGGCCTTGGATATATCAAGCGCTACTGTCCTAGCTTCGCCTGCCTTGTCGAGTGTATGATACATGCGTTCAGAGATGACCGTTAGGATGTCCGCAGTAGATTGTGCTTGTCTAAATCCATACTGGCGGTCAGAAAGAAGTTTATCATTATCTAAGTGCCTTACTATCGCTAGATTGATTAAGGATTCAAAGATTCTAGCAAAGATCGGCAGTAGACTAATTGGGCGGTAGTTGTGAGGATCGGTTCTATTCCCAGAACTCTTGTAGACTGGTACCAGAGAGGCAATTTTCCAGCTATCAGGGAAGCAAGATTCAGCTAGGCATTTATTGTAGAGTTTGGAGAGGACAGGGGCCAGTTATATTAATTTAAATAAATATAAAATATATTTATTTAAATAACTAGATTTAACTATATTTATTTAAATAATTAGAGTTAACTATATTTATTTAAAGGAATTGAGTAAAATATATTTATTTAAATAAATATGGTTTAATATATTTATTTTAATACATGGAGTCAAATAAATTTATTTAAATAAATAGAGTTTAATATATTGATTTAAATAAATAGACACAAATATTTTTTTTAATAAATAGAATAAAATATATTTATTTATATACATATAGTCAAATATATTCATTTAAATAAATATAAATAAATATATTTATTTAAATAAATAAAATTTAATATATTTATTTAAATAAATAGAGTTAAATATATTTATTTTAATTGAGTTAAATATGTTTATTTAAATACATAGAGTCAAATATATTTATTTAAATAGAGTCAAATAAATTTATTTATATAAATAAAATAAAATATATGAATTTAAATAAATAAAGTGAAATATATTTATTTAAATACATATAGTTAAATATATTTATTTAAATAGAGTCAAATAAATTTATTTATATAAATAAAATAAAATATATGAATTTAAATAAAGTGAAATATATTTATTTAAATACATATAGTTAAATATATATTTTTTAAATTAATAAAGACAAATATATTTATTTGAATATATAAAAAAGACTTTTAATTGCAAAGAATTTATTCTCCATTTATACATTACAGGAAGAATGTAAATTGTTGCAAATTCTCACCAATTTTTTCTCATAAAAAGAGTTAAATACATTTGTTCCTTCTTGTTTCGTTTTAAATAATGATAAAAAATACGTTAAAATGTTCCATTGGCACCTAGGTATGGACAAAATGAAAATTACAAAAAATTGATATCTCACTTTATTTAAACATTCACAAAAAACAGTTGATCAACTAATTGTAATGAAATTTTCAGTATTTAGTAATTAATGATCACAGAATATAATGAAACTATTATGTGATTATGAATGTAAAAATGTATAATTTTATTATGAATATAATGAATGTATCATTTTATTATAGAAGTTAAAATGTATTATTTTATTATCAATATAATAAATGTGTTATTTTATTATGAATATACTACGAGCAAGCTGATTTTGAGTCAATCAGAGACCACATCAGTGACGCCCCATGGCGGGAAACCTTCTTACTCCCTGCCAACCAGTGTGCAAACGAATTAACTGAATGGGTCAAAGCAGGCATTGAAGCCTATGTCCCCATGCGAAAATTCTTTAGCAAGCCCCACTCTCCTCAATGGTTCACTTCGGAATGTGCAGCTGCCATCTCTGAGAGGCAACAAGCATTCCGTAAATTCGGCCGCAATAAGTCAGCTACTAATAGGCATAAATTTATAGAGTCAAGAAACAATTGCAAGGCTGTGATAGGCGAAGCGAAGAGAAGGTATAATGAGTTAACAAAAAAACGCATCCAGTCACAGAAACTAGGTACTCGCGATTTCTGGAAAATCTACAATAGTGTAGTGAATAATGGTCAATCTACGATTCCCCCACTTTCAAACCACAATGATGTCGTTTGCACGGCCACTGATAAGGCTGAACTACTCGCACAGCGTTTCGCTTCTAACTCTACTTTAGACTCGGGTAACCACCCTCTCCCTGAATTACCATTGCGGACTGAAGCCACACTTGATAACCTGGTCATCACCCCATCCCAGGTCAGAGACATTATAAAAAGCCTTGACACCTCTAAAGCTTGTGGGCCTGATCTTATACCTGTAATAGCAATAAAGAAATGCTCTGCTGAACTGGCCCCTGTTCTCTCCAAACTCTACAACAAATGCCTAGCCGAATCTTGCTTCCCCGATAGCTGGAAAATTGCCTCTGTGGTACCAGTCTACAAGAGTACTGGGAATAGAACCGACCCTCTGAACTACCACCCAATCAGTCTACTGCCGATCTTTGCCAAAATCTTTGAGTCCTTAATCAATCTAGCGATAGTACGTCACTTAGTTAATGCTAAACTTCTATCCGACCGCCAGTATGGGTTTAGACAAGCACGATCTACTGCAGACATCCTAACGGTCATCTCTGAACGCATGTATCATACTCTCGACAAGGCAGGTGAAGCTAGGGCAGTAGCGCTTGATATATCCAAGGCCTTTGACAAGGTATGGCATAAAGGGCTTCTCCTGAAAATACGCTCATACGGTATTACTGGGCAACTACTTAATATAATTAGATCCTTCCTAAACAAAAGAAAAATCCAGGTTGTCCTCGATGGCCGTTCATCTAAGCAACATGACATAAATGCTGGTGTGCCCCAGGGATCTATTCTTGGACCTTTGTTGTTCCTGATCTATATAAACGATCTCCCTGATGACATAGTGTCTGAGATCGGTTTATTTGCTGACGACACCACGCTTTACTCTCGCCATGTTGGCAAAACAGACGCGATCATATCTGAGGCAATGGCTGCATCCTTAGAAGATGACCTCCAGGCTGTAGTGGATTGGGGCCATAAATGGTTGGTGACTTTTAATGCTGCAAAGACAAAGCTCCTTTCCTTCAACAACTACAAGAAGCCTCTCCAACCACCGATTGCCATGGCAAATAACACCCTACCTGAGAGTTCATCATTCAAACTCCTTGGCCTAACCTTCACAGGTAACATGAATTGGAACACATACATTGAAGACATTGCCAAGGTTGCCGCAAAGAAGGTTGGCTCCCTCTACCGTGCTAGTGGACTCCTTACACCTGACATTATCCTGTATCTCTACAAAGCCACCATTCGCCCATGCATGGAGTATTGTTGCCACATCTGGGCTGGTGCATCATCTACTAGTCTCTCCCTCCTTGACAAAGTCCAAAAAAGAGTAGTCAACCTAATAGGTCCCTCACTGTCAGCTAAGCTCCAGCCCCTGTCCCATTGCCGCAATGTAGCATCCTTGTGTTTGTTTTACAAATACTTCAATGGATTATGCTCCGATGAGTGTGCTGCTCTGGTGCCCCCTCGACGTAAATTCACTAGACTAACTCGACATTCTACTAAATCTCATTCATTCACTGTGGAGGTCCCCAGATGCCGGAGAGCATTCTACTCAAATAGCTTCTTTCCTCGTGCTGCTGGCCTCTGGAACTCCCTCCCTGCCCCCTGTTTCCCCGACAGTACTGACATGCAGAAATTTAAAACTAATGTAAACAGACATCTCGCTGCTCAGATCCCAATTTAAACTGAACCACCAATCCTTCCCCCCCTTTTCCTTTTTTCTCAGTAGCCCCTTACGTTTACAGTGGCGTCCTGCCTTGTTTGGGGTGAACCATGTAAAAAAAAATAAAAAATTAATGTATTATTTTATGATGAATGTAAAAATTTATTATTTTATTATAAATGTAAAAAAGTATTATTTTATTATGAATGTAAAAATGTATTATTTTATTATGAATATAATGAATGTATTATTTAATTATGAATGTAAAAATGTATTATTTTATTATGAATGTAAAAATGCATTATTTTATTATGAATATAATGAATGTATTATTTTATTATGAATGTAATTAATCTATTATTTTATTATGAATGTAAAAATGTATTATTTTATTATGAATGTAAAAATGTATTATTTTATTATAGATGTAAAAAAGTATTATTTTATTATGAATGTAAAAATGTATTATTTTATTATGAATATAATGAATGTATTATTTTATTATGAATGTTAAAATGTATTATTTTATTATGAATGTAAAAATGTTTTATTTTATTATGAATATAATGAATGTATTATTTTATTATGAATGTAAAAATGTATTATTTTATTATGAATGTAAAAATGTATTATTTTATTATGAATGTAAGAATGTATTATTTTATTATGAATGTAAAAATGTATTATTTTATTATAGATGTAAAAAGTATTATTTTATTATGAATATAATGAATGTAGTATTTAATTATGAATGTATAAATGGATTATTTTATTATGAATGTAATAAATGTGGTATTTTATTATGAATGTAAAAATGTATTATTTTATTATGGATATAATAAATTTGTTATTTTATTATGAATGTAAAAATGTATTATTTTATTATGAATGTAAAAATGTATTATTTTATTATGAATATAATGAATGTATTATTTTATTATGAATGTTAAAATGTATTATTTTATTATGAATGTAAAAATGTATTATTTTATTATGAATGTAAAAATGTATTATTTTATTATGAATGTAAAAATGTATTATTTTATTATGAATATAATGAATGTGTTATTTTATTATGAATGTATAAATGGATTATTTTATTATGAATGTAATAAATGTGGTATTTTATTATGAATGTAAAAATGTATTATTTTATTATGAATATAATAAATGTGTTATTTTATTATGAATGTTAAAATGTATTATTTTATTATGAATGTAAAAATGTATTATTTTATTATGAATATAATGAATGTATTATTTTATTATGAATGTAAAAATGTATTATTTTATTATGAATGTAAAAATGTATTATTTTATTATGAATGTAAGAATGTATTATTTTATTATGAATGTAAAAATGTATTATTTTATTATAGATGTAAAAAGTATTATTTTATTATGAATATAATGAATGTAGTATTTAATTATGAATGTATAAATGTATTATTTTATTATGAATGTAATAAATGTGGTATTTTATTATGAATGTAAAAATGTATTATTTTATTATGAATATAATAAATTTGTTATTTTATTATGAATGTAAAAATGTATTATTTTATTATGAATATAATGAATGTATTATTTTATTATGAATGTTAAAATGTTTTTTATTATGAATAAACACCATCAATTTTGAGAAAGTATAAAGAATGTTTGAAGTAGGAAGAACAACAGAGTCTAAGTAAAAGAGAAACATGAGAATTGAGATTTAAAGACTTTCATTTTTTATTAGTTTAAAAGATTTACATCAGTTTCTTTAATGTTTATTTTTGTGGGAATTCCAGCCTGTGTAGGTGTGTGGGAGGGGGAGCATTGTTTTGTAGCTGTCAAGTTCCGTGTAGACGTAGGTGCATGTGTGTGTGTGCCTGACCGTTGCAATGAGAACGTGTCCGTCCGAGATGACGTAGGTTAGCTCACATCTTGTCTTTTGTGTCATTTGCTCACAACTCCTTTGACGATGCCATTTAAACAGCCTCGTAAAATATCTGCAAAATAGAAAAAACAAAACAAAAACAACAGACATTAATTTTAATTTTTGAATGAGGGTTCACTTTACTTTATAAATTTAATGACGTAGAATTATCGGTGGTTTGGTGCTTCCCTTTTTATTCCTTTTATATTTTACTAATGAGTCACCACTTATCAAGGCCAAAAGCCACTCGAGGGTAAGGGTGAATAAGATCGATAGATTGGCAGTTGAATGATGATGAATACTATGAGAGGATTGAAAATCTCTACATAGCACTCACTCAAAACAACGGTCGACCCAGAAAACAGCAATTCTTCCCCCTTTGTCAGAAACATCGTTTAGGGACCTCCAAAGCTAGCCATAGAATTTACCCCCTATATGTAACACGATGTAACTTTCATGTAGGTTTATATTATCATCATAAATTTTTACCATTCAAAAGAACAAACATAAATAAACTGCTGATGATTAAAATTTTTTTTTAGCGTAAGAAAATAATGAAAATGAGAAACTAAAACGTGTGTATTTTATTCACGCCTTAAAACAACGTTCCTTTGTAGTGACCACTTTTTATGCGCTAACACCCGTGTGTTTAATAAATCTAGCAAAGATCAAGTAATGGTCAGATTTTCACGAAATTTTCGATACTTATTCATCATTGGACTAATTCATCTATAAAATGCTATTTTCGTAAAATATATTAGGGAAACTATTTTTTCTACATGACCCCCCCCCCCGTTTCATTATATAAAATCTGAACAAAATATATTCTGATCGATCGAAATTTTAATGTTATATAAAGCGAAAGAGTCTTAAAACACATCAGATTTATCTTTTCTTTTTATTGGTTCCCACTTTTAGGTAAAGTATCCGTGAATTCATAAATAAAAAGTGTAAACAATAGCCCCCCCCCCCGCTGAAGAAAATCGAATTTCGTACTCAAATCTCAAGATAAAGAATGGGTTTCTTTCCCAGTTCGATAATTTAATCTTTAAATAAACTATTTCACTTTCAAACAACTTCCTATATATATAACTTTATTTTTGGGAGATTTAAACATTTGCACTAGGATTTCTAATAAAGTAATGAGTTAATTATTGTCAGTGATCGTTAATTAATAAATACTGAAAATTTCATTAAAATTGGGTAATTTCCTGAATGTTGATGATATATTAAGTGAAGAGAGGTCAAAATGGCCATAGTCTGACTGTTCAACAGATCCTGTTTGTTACTTTACAACATGACGTCATTTTCTAGTAAAAAGGCGTTAGTTTAGTATATTATGACGGCCGTGGTCTGGTACGCCATTTTGAAAGCCTTCTGATTAGAGAAGGCGTATTTACTTGTATTTGCCTTTTACTCAAGGAATGAAAATTGTTTTTGTTTTTTTCGCGCGTCAACGTTAACTTTGGTAATCAGACATTGAATTATTCTTTATTTGCTATTAATCGATAACTGATTTAAATCCAAAATGGAAAGATATTTAAATTTTTTTTATTCAAATATAATTTAAAGGAATTCGGAAGCATTTAAACTGTGGAATAGAATGTTATGTTAACCAAAATCTGGACCGATGGAAGTTACCTCCCCTGCAATGTAAGATCTCGGGGCTAACGTGAATAAAACGAGACCCGGCAGTCAGCCATCTTGGTCTGAGACAACACACCGTCTTACCTCATTTTTACTAACGAAAATCATAACAAAACAAGAAGTCATTTAAACTGGCTTTAAAATGATCAGTAAATCCTCATGTACTAACGAATAGAACATTTTGGAAGCTTTTTAAAATGAGATAAAAACAAAATTACACAAACAAAATTTAGTTATAGTTTCATAACAATTTGATTCAATTCATAATTTAATGACTAAAAAATGTTATAATAATTAAATTTAACTTTTAAAATCCTATTTAATAAAAGTAATATTTTCATAATATAAAAAAATCATCTTGAACTTTGTCTATTGCAAGGGAGATAATTCTTCATTATTTGACAGCGCGGTTATCTCCCTTATACAATTATAACATTAGACTGTTTTTTGGTCATCAAATATATCTCAACAGGGGAGAAGTTTTTGAAGCGGGCATTAGAGTTTTTTTTAAGAAATAATCCTATCTGTTCTTTTGGGGTTTGTTTCTGGATAGTATTGTTCAAAACCAGCCAAAGGCCAGGTTGGGGGGGGGGGGGGTACAGAGTATTGTATATCCTTGCATACAAAAACTCAGCACCAAAATATACACATGAACACAAACTCAAATGCACTGTTTTAAATATCTATTTCACGGCATATCAACCCTCTTGGAGCTATGTAATACCAAAACTCAATTCTTTTTTGAAACGATTAATTGTATACGCTTAGCCGAACACAAATTGCTGTTAGATTGTTCGGAGAATATTGTCCGATTTCAGAAACAAATATTTACTCCATTTGTCGAGCTTTAGACATTTCTCTAACACTCTGACGTGGGTTTTGTTCAAAAAATGCTTTTCAGCGTTTATTTTCAATACTGCATGGCCGTCCTCTGTCTTCTCTAGTTTTATGGCTCTCATTTACTCTACGGAATTTCTGAAACAAACAACGTACTGTTCGATCACTCGCGGACCTTTTTTGCCATGCTCTGTCGATATTGGCGCCTGTTTGGGGAGGATTATAACTAACTTTGAACTCATGCAATACAAATTATACACATTTCTTCTGTTTTTTTAAAAAATCTTCATTATTACGGGCTCATCTGCTTCCAAATTGTATCAAAGTACACACCAATCATTATATATATTATTATTAATCACCCCTTCCTATACCCTAGATATCATATAAAAAAACCTTGACACTTCCGAAGTATGTGGAGAGCATCTTATCCCTTCTATATAGATAACAGAATTTGCCTTGTCGAATATTGCTTCCCTGATAATTGTGATATTGCCTCTGTGATACCAGTTTTCAAGAATTCTGGTGAAAGAACTGATCTGCAAAATTATCGCCCCATACGTCTCCCCTCGCATTTCGCTAAAATCTTTCAACCATTACGCAACCTCGAACATGCTAAATTTCTTTCTGATTATTAGTACGGATTTATGCAATCATGCCTTACTGCGGATGTCTTAATACTCATCTCTGAACGCATATAACATAGACTGGATAAGGTAGGTGTAGCTAGGGTGGTTTCACTGGATATATCCAAATCCTTTGACAAGGTCTGTCATAGAAACGAGTATTTAATAGAATCAAATATTACTGAACGAGTATTTAATAGAATCAAATATTACTGAACGACTATTTAATAGAATCAAATATTACTGAAGGACTATTTAATATAATCAAATATTACTGAAGGACTATTTAATATAATCAAATATTACTGAAGGACTATTTAATAGAATCAAATATTACTGAACGAGTATTTAATAGAATCAAATATTACTGAACGAGTATTTAATAGAATCAAATATTACTGAACGACTATTTAATAGAATCAAATATTACTGAACGACTATTTTATAGAATACAATATTACTGAACGACTATTTAATAGAATCAAATATTACTGAACGACTATTTAATATAATCAAATATTATTGAACGACTATTTAATAGAATCAAATATTACTGAACGAGTATTTAATAGAATCAAATATTACTGAACGACTATTTAATATAATCAAATATTATTGAACGACTATTTAATAGAATCAAATATTACTGAACGACTATTTAATAGAATCAAATATTACTGGACGAGTATTTAATAGAATCAAATATTACTGAACGAGTATTTAATTAAATCAAATATTACTGAACGACTATTTAATATAATCAAATATTATTGAACGACTATTTAATAGAATCAAATATTACTGAACGAGTATTTAATAGAATCAAATATTACTGAACGAGTATTTAATAGAATCAAATATTACTGAACGATTATTTAATAGAATCAAATATTACTGAACGAGTATTTAATAGAATCAAATATTACTGAACGACTATTTAATAGAATCAAATATTACTGAACGAGTATTTAATAGAATCAAATATTACTGGACAAGCATTTAATAGAATCAAATATTACTGAACGACTATTTAATAGAATCAAATATTACTGAACGAGTATTTAATAGAATCAAATATTACTGAACGAGTATTTAATAGAATCAAATATTACTGAACGAGTATTTAATAGAATCAAATATTACTGAACGCGTATTTAATAGAATCAAATATTACTGGACGAGCATTTAATAGAATCAAATATTACTGAACGAGTATTTAATAGAATCAAATATTACTGAACGAGTATTTAATAGAATCAAATATTACTGAACGAGTATTTAATAGAATCAAATATTACTGAACGAGTATTTAATAGAATCAAATATTACTGAACGAGTATTTAATAGAATCAAATATTACTGGACGAGCATTTAATAGAATCAAATATTACTGAACGAGTATTTAATAGAATCAAATATTACTGAACGAGTATTTAATAGAATCAAATATTACTGAACGAGTATTTAATAGAATCAAATATTACTGAACGAGTATTTAATAGAATCAAATATTACTGAACGACTATTTAATAGAATCAAATATTACTGAACGACTATTTAATAGAATCAAATATTACTGAACGACTATTTAATATAATCAAATATTATTGAACGACTATTTAATAGAATCAAATATTACTGAACGAGTATTTAATAGAATCAAATATTACTGAACGACTATTTAATATAATCAAATATTATTGAACGACTATTTAATAGAATCAAATATTACTGAACGACTATTTAATAGAATCAAATATTACTGGACGAGTATTTAATAGAATCAAATATTACTGAACGAGTATTTAATAGAATCAAATATTACTGAACGACTATTTAATATAATCAAATATTATTGAACGACTATTTAATAGAATCAAATATTACTGAACGAGTATTTAATAGAATCAAATATTACTGAACGAGTATTTAATAGAATCAAATATTACTGAACGATTATTTAATAGAATCAAATATTACTGAACGAGTATTTAATAGAATCAAATATTACTGAACGACTATTTAATAGAATCAAATATTACTGAACGAGTATTTAATAGAATCAAATATTACTGAACGAGTATTTAATAGAATCAAATATTACTGAACGACTATTTAATATAATCAAATATTATTGAACGACTATTTAATAGAATCAAATATTACTGAACGACTATTTAATAGAATCAAATATTACTGGACGAGTATTTAATAGAATCAAATATTACTGAACGAGTATTTAATAGAATCAAATATTACTGAACGACTATTTAATATAATCAAATATTATTGAACGACTATTTAATAGAATCAAATATTACTGAACGAGTATTTAATAGAATCAAATATTACTGAACGAGTATTTAATAGAATCAAATATTACTGAACGAGTATTTAATAGAATCAAATATTACTGAACGAGTATTTAATAGAATCAAATATTACTGAACGACTATTTAATAGAATCAAATATTACTGAACGATTATTTAATAGAATCAAATATTACTGAACGAGTATTTAATAGAATCAAATATTACTGAACGACTATTTAATAGAATCAAATATTACTGAACGAGTATTTAATAGAATCAAATATTACTGAACGAGTATTTAATAGAATCAAATATTACTGGACAAGCATTTAATAGAATCAAATATTACTGAACGACTATTTAATAGAATCAAATATTACTGAACGACTATTTAATAGAATCAAATATTACTGAACGAGTATTTAATAGAATCAAATATTACTGAACGAGTATTTAATAGAATCAAATATTACTGAACGCGTATTTAATAGAATCAAATATTACTGGACGAGCATTTAATAGAATCAAATATTACTGAACGAGTATTTAATAGAATCAAATATTACTGAACGAGTATTTAATAGAATCAAATATTACTGAACGAGTATTTAATAGAATCAAATATTACTGAACGCGTATTTAATAGAATCAAATATTACTGGACGAGCATTTAATAGAATCAAATATTACTGAACGAGTATTTAATAGAATCAAATATTACTGAACGAGTATTTAATAGAATCAAATATTACTGAACGAGTATTTAATAGAATCAAATATTACTGAACGAGTATTTAATAGAATCAAATATTACTGAACGAGTATTTAATAGAATCAAATATTACTGGACGAGCATTTAATAGAATCAAATATTACTGAACGAGTATTTAATAGAATCAAATATTACTGAACGAGTATTTAATAGAATCAAATATTACTGAACGAGTATTTAATAGAATCAAATATTACTGAACGCGTATTTAATAGAATCAAATATTACTGGACGAGCATTTAATAGAATCAAATATTACTGAACGAGTATTTAATAGAATCAAATATTACTGAACGAGTATTTAATAGAATCAAATATTACTGAACGAGTATTTAATAGAATCAAATATTACTGAACGAGTATTTAATAGAATCAAATATTACTGAACGAGTATTTAATAGAATCAAATATTACTGGACGAGCATTTAATAGAATCAAATATTACTGAACGAGTATTTAATAGAATCAAATATTACTGAACGAGTATTTAATAGAATCAAATATTACTGAACGAGTATTTAATAGAATCAAATATTACTGAACGAGTATTTAATAGAATCAAATATTACTGGACGAGCATTTAATAGAATCAAATATTACTGAACGACTATTTAATAGAATCAAATATTACTGAACGAGTATTTAATAGAATCAAATATTACTGAACGATTATTTAATAGAATCAAATATTACTGAACGAGTATTTAATAGAATCAAATATTACTGAACGAGTATTTAATAGAATCAAATATTACTGAACGAGTATTTAATAGAATCAAATATTACTGGACGAGCATTTAATAGAATCAAATATTACTGAACGAGTATTTAATAGAATCAAATATTACTGAACGAGTATTTAATAGAATCAAATATTACTGAACGAGTATTTAATAGAATCAAATATTACTGGACAAGCATTTAATAGAATCAAATATTACTGAACGACTATTTAATAGAATCAAATATTACTGAACGAGTATTTAATAGAATCAAATATTACTGAACGAGTATTTAATAGAATCAAATATTACTGAACGAGTATTTAATAGAATCAAATATTACTGGACGAGCATTTAATAGAATCAAATATTACTGAACGACTATTTAATAGAATCAAATATTACTGAACGAGTATTTAATAGAATCAAATATTACTGAACGAGTATTTAATAGAATCAAATATTACTGAACGAGTATTTAATAGAATCAAATATTACTGAACGAGTATTTAATAGAATCAAATATTACTGAACGAGTATTTAATAGAATCAAATATTACTGGACGAGCATTTAATAGAATCAAATATTACTGAACGAGTATTTAATAGAATCAAATATTACTGAACGAGTATTTAATAGAATCAAATATTACTGAACGAGTATTTAATAGAATCAAATATTACTGGACAAGCATTTAATAGAATCAAATATTACTGAACGACTATTTAATAGAATCAAATATTACTGAACGAGTATTTAATAGAATCAAATATTACTGAACGAGTATTTAATAGAATCAAATATTACTGAACGCGTATTTAATAGAATCAAATATTACTGAACGAGTATTTAATAGAATCAAATATTACTGAACGAGTATTTAATAGAATCAAATATTACTGGACGAGCATTTAATAGAATCAAATATTACTGAACGAGTATTTAATAGAATCAAATATTACTGAACGAGTATTTAATAGAATCAAATATTACTGAACGAGTATTTAATAGAATCAAATATTACTGAACGAGTATTTAATAGAATCAAATATTACTGAACGAGTATTTAATAGAATCAAATATTACTGAACGAGTATTTAATAGAATCAAATATTACTGAAGGAGTATTTAATAGAATCAAATATTACTGAACGAGTATTTAATAGAATCAAATATTACTGAACGCGTATTTAATAGAATCAAATATTACTGAACGAGTATTTAATAGAATCAAATATTACTGAACGAGTATTTAATAGAATCAAATATTACTGGACGAGCATTTAATAGAATCAAATATTACTGAACGACTATTTAATAGAATCAAATATTACTGAACGAGAATTTAATAGAATCAAATATTACTGAACGAGTATTTAATAGAATCAAATATTACTGAACGAGTATTTAATAGAATCAAATATTACTGAACGAGTATTTAATAGAATCAAATATTACTGAACGAGTATTTAATAGAATCAAATATTACTGGACAAGCATTTAATAGAATCAAATATTACTGAACGACTATTTAATAGAATCAAATATTACTGAACGAGTATTTAATAGAATCAAATATCACTGAACGAGTATTTAATAGAATCAAATATTACTGAACGAGTATTTAATAGAATCAAATATTACTGAACGCGTATTTAATAGAATCAAATATTACTGAACGAGTATTTAATAGAATCAAATATTACTGAACGAGTATTTAATAGAATCAAATATTACTGAACGAGTATTTAATAGAATCAAATATTACTGAACGAGTATTTAATAGAATCAAATATTACTGAACGAGTATTTAATAGAATCAAATATTACTGAACGAGTATTTAATAGAATCAAATATTACTGAACGAGTATTTAATAGAATCAAATATTACTGAACGAGTATTTAATAGAATCAAATATTACTGAACGAGTATTTAATAGAATCAAATATTACTGAACGAGTATTTAATAGAATCAAATATTACTGAACGAGTATTTAATAGAATCAAATATTACTGAACGAGTATTTAATAGAATCAAATATTACTGAACGAGTATTTAATAGAATCAAATATTACTGAACGAGTATTTAATAGAATCAAATATTACTGAACGAGTATTTAATAGAATCAAATATTACTGAACGAGTATTTAATAGAATCAAATATTACTGGACGAGCATTTAATAGAATCAAATATTACTGAACGAGTATTTAATAGAATCAAATATTACTGAACGAGTATTTAATAGAATCAAATATTACTGAACGAGTATTTAATAGAATCAAATATTACTGAACGAGTATTTAATAGAATCAAATATTACTGGACGAGCATTTAATAGAATCAAATATTACTGAACGACTATTTAATAGAATCAAATATTACTGAACGAGTATTTAATAGAATCAAATATTACTGAACGAGTATTTAATAGAATCAAATATTACTGAACGAATATTTAATAGAATCAAATATTACTGAACGAGTATTTAATAGAATCAAATATTACTGAACGAGTATTTAATAGAATCAAATATTACTGGACGAGCATTTAATAGAATCAAATATTACTGAACGAGTATTTAATAGAATCAAATATTACTGAACGAGTATTTAATAGAATCAAATATTACTGAACGAGTATTTAATAGAATCAAATATTACTGGACGAGCATTTAATAGAATCAAATATTACTGAACGAGTATTTAATAGAATCAAATCCTTCTGAGTTTAAAGAATGGTATAGCTTGTCCTAGATAACCGGATATCCAAACAACATGACATAAATGCGGGTGTACTTCAAGGTTCGATCCTTGAACCTGTATTATTCCTGATTTTTCTAAACGACCTCCTTGATTCAATCGCGTCTTACATGGGTATACTGGCTGATCACACCGTGCTGCATTCTCGACATGAGGGCAAAACGAATGAAGAAATAGTGAAAGCAATGCTGAATCATTAAGAAATGACCTCTAGTCTGTAGTGGAAAGGGACCATAAATCGATGGTTTTATTTTATGTTACAACAATAAAGCTCTTTTCCCTTAACAATTATAAGAAACCTTACTAAACACCGATTGCCATGACTGATAACACCGTTTCTGAGAGTTCAACATTCAAACTTCTCGCCTGACATTCACAGGTAAAATGAATGAAGTGATCTCATCCAGCAAAAAAACTTAATACATCTTCAGTACTCCATATTTTTATAAAGCCACCATTCGCCCACGCATATTGTTGCCGCATCTAGGCTAGTACACAAGCCACTAATCTCTCCCTTTGGACAGAGTCCAAAATGAGTCCCTAATCTAATAGTCCAGTCTACCAAGCTCAAGCCCCCTGTCCTATTCCCGTTATGTTGCATCCCTGTGTTTGTTTACAAGTACTTCAACGGAATGTGCTCCGATGAACTTGCTGCAATTCTGCTCCCTAAACGCAAACACCTCCGACAAACCCAGTAAGCAGCAAAATCACACCCCTTCACTATAGAGGTCTCCAGATGTCGGGAGGCTTTCTACTGTAATAGCTTTTTTCCTCGAACTGCTTGCGTTAGGAATCCCCTCCCTGCTCCTTGCTTGCCCGACTGTACCAACATGCAGAAATTTAAATGTAATGTGAACAAGCATCTTGTCGCACTACTCCCCTATTAGAATTCACCCATGAATCTGACCACTAATTCCCAGTCGTCCTTTACGTCATTTGGGGCGAATCGAAGTAAAAAGCAGAGCCGATCTTTTCTGTTCTCCACAGACCCTTTCTCACATAAATAACGTAGTTAGTCTTTCTCTTCTCTATGGTCATATATATGGAAAGTAATATATATGGAAGGTCATATATATGAAAGGTCATATATAGTTAAGGTCATATATATGGAAGGTGCTCGACTGAGTTTCAATCTCTGCTTCCCCCTTTCTAAGACATTCACAACAAGACATTTTTTTTACTGCAATTGTAAAGAACTTCCCTTTCTTCCGCATATGCTTGTGAACAAACTGATTTTCTATGAACAGAGGTTCTCTCAAAGAACGTCTCATCTGTGGAAGCCATAGGCCTAGTGCAGTTCACAACATGACCGTCTTCAAATCGGATGTCAACAAATACTCATCAGAAAGTCCTAGTGATCAAATTTTGTTCATTTAGGTCATCATTTTCAAACCTTTCGTAATATTCTTCATCATTCAACTAACAATTTATCCGTTTAATGAACTCTTATTCTCTATATAAACTATTTAGCTTAGATATTAAAGAAAACGACTGACGTCCGCGAGAGTTCAAAGGTCATCCTTGTAGCTGGTTGTCAATTTAAAAACGACCACGCCCTTGTGTTTCTTATTTTTTATTTTGAATATTGCTAGTAAAATGCAGATTCCGATGACAGACAAGTCAAATGAAGGAAACTGATGTCAACAAGAAAAACACAACATTAAAAAAGTGTTTAGAAAAAGAGGAAAACTTACCGAACGTGATGCTGGTAGTGGAGGGGTAGAAACAAACTTGTTTGTATTTTGACCAAATACACACGGACAAGGAGGTGTGAGTGGTGCAGATGACAGTGGTGTGGGTGATGTATATGAGGAAATAGGAATTGGAGATGTAATAGGTGTTGGTGGTACAGGCATAGCAGGCCAGTTCATTGGAGCTGAAAAAAGAAAAGACGAGATCTCTTTAACGAGTAAAATAAATAGAATCGAGCGAGTGAGAGAGGAAACTAACCAAATAATAAGAGAGAATAATTATTGAAAGAGATATGAAGAAGAAAAAACGAGAAAGAGACAAGGAAACTAGTGGCAAAGACCGAAAAAGATAGCGTTTGTGTAGTGAGAGGTATTGGCGCGCAAGAGCGAGACTGGAGAGAGAGAGAGAGAGAGAGAGAGCGAGAGAGAGAGAGAGAGAGACTCGTAAGAAAGAGAGAGACAGTAGAAAACTCGCAAGAGAGGTTGACTAGTGAAAGAGAGAGAGAGAGAAACTAGCAAGCAAGAGAGAGAGAGAGAGAGAGAAAGAGAGAGAGAGAGTTGAAAACTTGCGAGAGAGGTTGACTAGTGAGAGAGAGAAAGAAACTAGCAAGAAAGAAAGAGAGAGAGAGAGAGAAAGAAACTAGCAAGCAAGAGAGAGAGAAAGAGAGAGAGAGAGAAAGAGAGAGAGAGAGAAAGAAACTAGCAAGCAAGAGAGAGAGAAAGAGAGAGAGAGAGAAAGAGAGAGAGAGAGAAAGAGAGAGAAAGAGAGAGAGAGAGAGGCAGAAGGTAGGGGTAGAGATGAAGAGAAACTGGTGAGACTGAATGGGAAAACGTTTAAAATCTCACCTGTTGATGAAGGACTTGCAACGTTTGGTGTTTGTAAGTTGCATGCATATGCAGATGCAGATGCATATTCAGATGCAGATGCAGATGCAGATGCAGATTGAAATGTCTGCTGTGAAGATTTTGCTGATTTCTTCAGTCTGTCAAGATTACAGGATTTTAAAGTCTGCAATAAAAAAGAGGAACACGTTTCAGTTTCATGTGAGGCATGAAACAAATACTCCCTTTACTACAAAAGGTGTAACACTTATTATAGAGTTACAAATGTAACAAAGTCGAGCAACAGCCATTGCCGACCTCGACATGTCTTAATAAACGTTTAATCAGAAAAACAACAGAAATTAATAAAGAGAAATACCTTTCTAACGGCAAATCAACTCAAGTCGAAAACCGTTCAAGGCAAACGATTTTCTAATTGCCGGATTGTTTACTTTGACACATTGCCCAATTTACAAAGCGTGAAAAAAGCATGAATGGTGATTAATAAGATGAATTCACTTAGAGACAAACTTGTATAAACATAAGGAAATCTCTTGCAGTTCATTAATGAAAAATTGCAATACATATTTAACATCCAATCAAATATCAAAAAAGCTATTATGTAATTGCAATACATATTTAACATCCAATCAAATATCAAAAAAGCTATTATGTAATTGCAATGCATATTTAACATCCAATCAAATATCAAAAAAGCTATTATGTAATTGCAATACATATTTAACATCCAATCAAATATCAAAAAAGCTATTATGTAATTGCAATACATATTTAACATCCAATCAAATATCAAAAAAGCTATTATGTAATTGCAATACATATTTAACATCCAATCAAATATCAAAAAAGCTATTATGTAATTGCAATACATATTTAACATCCAATCAAATATCAAAAAAGCTATTATGTAATTGCAATGCATATTTAACATCCAATCAAATATCAAAAAAGCTATTATGTAATTGCAATACATATTTAACATCCAATCAAATATCAAAAAAGCTATTATGTAATTGCAATACATATTTAACATCCAATCAAATATCAAAAAAGCTATTATGTAATTGCAATGCATATTTAACATCCAATCAAATATCAAAAAAGCTATTATGTAATTGCAATACATATTTAACATCCAATCAAATATCAAAAAAGCTATTATGTAATTGCAATGCATATTTAACATCCAATCAAATATCAAAAAAGCTATTATGTAATTGCAATACATATTTAACATCCAATCAAATATCAAAAAAGCTATTATGTAATTGCAATGCATATTTAACATCCAATCAAATATCAAAAAAGCTATTATGTAATTACAATACATATTTTACATACAATCAAATATCAAAACAACCTATTATGTAATGTTTTTTTAATTTTTTAATTTTTTTGGATAAAAATGAAATTGTTAGGAAAAAATCGAATCGGTGTTAATTGTCAAACCTTTTTTAAAAAGCATCGAAAAGTTGCGCTCCACATTCTATGTTATTTCGATGGAAATCACATGCCGGTTTTTGTAAACGATTCCTGGAGATAATCTCAGAAATAAAACAATGGCTCAGTCCAAATTTTTGTCTCCAATAGAAAAACAATTTCTGGCAAAAGGGTTAAGGAACTGGTACTTCTCAGGACAGTCGTCGTTTAAGATGAGAGATACGCGAAGATGCCTAAGTCATTTTTCTCTTCCTATCCTTGTTACCATGTCACCAGGAGGTAAGTATTTTACCTGGACTGGCGTTATCCACCTTATAGTCCAAGGGCCCGAATATTTATTATATAGACAAATTAGAAATATCATATTTATTATATAGACTAGTAAGAGATATCATATTTATTATGTAGACAAATTAGAAATATCATATTTATTATATAGACAAATTAGAAATATCATATTTATTATATAGACAAATTAGAAATATCATATTTATTATATAGACAAATTAGAAATATCATATTTATTATATAGACTAGTAAGAGGGGTACGATTCTCGCTCAAGAGTTCCCGGGTTCAATTCCCAGACAAGCCCGATCGAATGTTATTTAGCAAACACTTATGTCCTATCAGCAGATTATAATACTGGAGCTGCTGTATTGCCATTTTTGTAAATTCTTTCCATGGAAAGCGCTCGACTGAGCTCCAATCTCTGGTTCCTCATTATAAATCAGTCACATAACTCGTATTGTTACCACAACGAAAAAGACTGTCATCCCTCTCTCCATATTTATAGCGCCAGTCAGCAATTCCATGGACAGAGTTTCTTTGCAAAAACTTCGTGGAACACAATACCGCGGGACTGCTTCCCTGCTGATTCTTGGCTTAAACCATAAGTAATTAACGCAGCTCTTAACATCAATCAATGTTAGTACTCCCATAGTGTTCCTCACCTCCCGGCTGATCGTCATTGCGTTTCATTAACCCTTCATCCTCGAGTGGCTCTTGACCTTAATAAGTGGTGATCCAATAGTAAGGAAAAATGTAAATACTGCCGAAGACATCACAAAGTCAACCTAGTATTCTCAACCTGAGGGAACTATAATAATTTGCATTTGCCCGGCTCGCGACATAGCAAAAAATTCCTGACAAAAAAAATTGCTCGCAATTAATGTGATAACTAGTTACACATTGATCGTGGTTAGGGGGTTAGTTGACAAAAAAATTGCTCGCAATTAATGTGATAACTAGTTACATATTGATCGTGGTTAGGGGGTTAGTTGACAAAAAAATTGCTCGCAATTAATGTGATAGCTAGTTACACATTGATCGTGGTTAGGGGGTTAGTTGACAAAAAAAAATTACCGTAGAAGAACAAGGGTTCTGTTAGGTTTGCAGTCTGCAAGGAAGGCGAGCCGGTAGACCCAGTAATAAACTGGGTCTACTATGAAAACGAACCAGGATTGTCTGATAAAGATCGCAGACAAAACCTTTGAAAATAATAACTGGTGCTCAGTAAAAGATTAACGAAATTCCGAATTAGGATGTTTTTCTTTTTCTTTACTTTTTTTTTTCATTTCTGGGAAATATATGCGCCATCCGGTCTCATATTTTTGCTAGGCTGGAGTGATTATATAATTACCAAAGGACTACATCCGCAAAAATAATGGATGATGTTTACCCATTTATTTATTCTTTTTTTTATTATCGTTTATGTTTGAATTCATGTTTTGAAACATGACGTAAATCATGAATCTATGATGTCACACCAAAGCTAAAATTATTTTGTAAAGGTAATGTTTTAAGCTCTATTTATAAAAATGTCCTAATAGGTCAGTTGGTAGAACCTCAGACTGAAGTTTTCGGTTTCAATTTACGATCAAAGAATTTGTTTTATTTGTTGGGAATTTAGTATTTATTTTACTATTAATACAATATTCTCCATTTCTAAAAGTAGTTAAGATTTCTGATATTTCGAAATGAGACAAATTACGTAATGTATTTATTACGTTCAAAATTGTTTTGACGAACGGACGGACGGACGGATGGACGGCAGACAGACAAAATCTCTACTTATATAATAGACTAGCGAAAATAGACTCCCTAACGGTCGTCTATTTTTGCTAGGCTGCGCGTTCTTGGGTGGTGAAACAAAGAAAAAAAAATTGTCTCCGAATACTTTTTTTGTTTAAAAAGGGAAAAAAATTTTTTATTTATTTTTTGGCGGGAATTTTTTTCCCCGCCCCCCCCCCCCCCCCAAAAAAAAAAAATTGGGGGGGATTTCTAAAAATGAACGTTAAGGTGGTGTAATTCAACTACCGGAGGTTGAATTTGAAACCACATGTATTATTATCAAAACAGGGACGTGGTAGACAGGTTGATTGGGATTAGACTTGTCGTCATAAGAAGGCACATTGACAGCTTCTCTATTTCAATATCACTGTTCCCTGTTCACTCTCTGCTGTCACTAACTGAACTCCTGTATTCCCAATACGCTCCTTCTTAAAACAGTCGCTCTCCTCCTCATATGCAAATGAATGCTACCCATAAAAGATCTATCAAGAACACAATTTTTTTCCTCTGAATTTCAAGTGCCCTCCATGCGAAACGGTCGACAAATTTCAAAGCAGATAACTCTTCATTTTTTATTTCATTTTACCGTAGGCAACATTACGTCCTTTGTTTCTTAAAGGAGAGTAGAAAGTGACTAACTTGGGTTTACTTTCAGCAGCCCTGTAACTCTCGCTTCCCTTATTTTGTCCTTTAGTCCTCACTTTTCATCAGCGATGTTTCTGACAAAGGGGTAAGAATTTCTGTTTTCTGGGTCGGAATCTATACATCTAATACTTATCGTAGGCTAGCTTTTGACCTTGAAGTAGTATTTTTTGTAGCTTTTTACATCAAGTGGCTTCATGCCTTGTCTGGAGCGATTTCCATAAAAACAAAATCACAACGAGGAAATTCGTTGCAATCTTACCAAGTGACTCCTGCTCTTTTGTAGTTTTGTTAACCGTAACATTAGTGAGACTTCCTAAGTGGTAAATCATCAGTTCAAAGAGAAAAGCAAATTTATTGACTTCCGCAATAGTTAAAAAAACAGGGTGACGGAATTAATTACAAACCAGAAGTAATTTTATGTCGCTTAGGAATTAGAAATCTCGTAATTCTTGATGATAAAATGAAATAAAACTTTTTTTTTAATTCGTACAATATAATTTTGCAAATGAAAGAAATAAAATGAGATTTATTAGTTGAATAACAAATAAAATTGATAAATTAAGTCCAAGTTGTAATTAATTCCGAGTTGTAATTAATTCCGAACCCCCCAAAACATCCTGGCAGGTTGTTGGCAATTAAGCAAGTTCCGCATCCTTGTGTCACTGATGTCTATTTTGAATATTGTCAGCAAAGTGCAAATTCCGATGCAAGGCAAATATTGAATATTGTCAGCAAAGTGCAAATTCCGATGCAAGGCAAATATTGAATATTGTCAGCAAAGTGCAAATTCCGATGCAAGGCAAATATTGAATATTGTCAGCAAAGTGCAAATTCCGATGCAAGGCAAATATTGAATATTGTCAGCAAAGTGCCAATTCCGATGCAAGGCAAATCAAATGAGCGAAGCTGACGTCAACAAGAAAAACAGAAAACCAAAATGTGTTTAGAAAAAAGAGGAAAACTTACTGAACTTGATCTCTGACCTCCAGATATAGCGGTAGGTGTTTTTGTTGTTTCACTAAAAATAAACAGACCAGCAGGTGGGGGTGCGACAGGATTGAAGGACGGATTGATTAACAGCGGTTTAGGGCAATCCATTGGAGCTGAAAGATAATTACCAAAACTAAATTTGAGCATCTCTTTAACGGTCGAAATAGAGAGAAAAACTAGCGAAGACAAGCGAGAAATAAAGTCAGGAAAGAGAGTGCGCGACCAGCGAGAGAGAAGGAGGGAGAACAACTCGTTCACTAGAGAGAAAATGCGAGAGAGTGAGAGAAAAAGAAACCAGCATGAGAGAGAAATTTACGTGCAAGAGAGACACTAACGAGAGAGATGCTTGAGAGAGAGAGAGAGATAAAGAGAGAGAGAAAGAGAGAGAGAAAGAGAAAGAGAGAGAGAAAGAGAGAGAGAGAAAGAGAGAGAGAGAAAGAGAGGGAGAAAGAGAGAGAGAAAGAGAGAGAGAGAGAAAGAAAAAGAGAGAGAGAGAAAGAGAGAGAGAGAGAAAGAGAGAGAGAGAAAGAGAGAGAGATAAAGAGAGAGAAAGAGAGAGAGAAAGAGAGAGAGAGAGATAAAGAGAGAAAGAGATAAAGAGAGAGAGAGAGAAAGAGAGAAAGAGATAAAGAGAGAGAGAGAGAAAGAGAGAAAGAGATAAAGAGAGAGAGAGAGAGAGAGAAATAGAGAAAGAGAGAGAGAGTGAGAGAGAAAGAGAGAGAGAGAAATTTACGTGCAAGAGAGAAACTAACGAGAGAGATGCTTGAGAGAGAGAGAGAGAGAGAGAGAGAAAGAGAGAGATATAGAGAGAGAAGGAAAGAGAGAGTGTCAGAGAGTGAGATAGAGAGAGTGAGAAGGATAGAAAAGGGGATATAGAAAAACGACTGAGAGTTAACATTGATGAGAGAAAGTTGTAAATCTCACTTTCTATGAGGGAACTTGAATATGGTGGCTGGAGAAAATTTGACGCTGATGGCGATTGGATTGTCTGCTGTTGAGCTTCTGCCAAATATTTCTCCTGTTCAGAACAACTGCATTCGAAATCCTGCGCCAAGAAAAATAGAAACATATTTTATTTTAATTTGAGGCATGAAACAAATACTCCCTTTGCCACATAATCCGGTGACTCATTATAGAGTTACAAAAATGACCAACATTGCGTTAAATTGTGAAAAGAAAGCAAGGATGGTAAGTTTCATCGTAATCACATAGAATTACTTAGGGAGGAGGTCGTGTAAACATCAACGATCCTCATGCAGTTTATTGATGAAAAACGGCTCAGGTATGAAAAGGTGTTTTTACAAAAAAAAACAGCTCATTTTTTCCTCATATTGTTTGTTATTTGGTGATCAAGTCTATATACTAAATGATGATCAATAAAATTGCAATATCTATTTTACATAAATCATAAATAGCCAAACCTGCGCTCAACATTCCATGTGATTTAGATGAAAATCTCATTCTGGTTGGTGTAAAAGATTCCAAGGGATAATGTCACATATAACACAATTACTCACTCCAAATTTTTTCTCTAATAACAATTTAGAATTGGAAACCCAGTAATACAAAAAAGCATCCCTAACCCTAGCCCTAACCCTAACCCTAAACACAGTAATACAAAAAACAACCCTAGCCCTAAACACAAAAAGCTATTATATTAAGCCTAAAGATTTTATGGTGGTCTCATTAGTATTCCAATTGTTTGCAACAAAAGTCTCTGAAGATTGGATATTATATTAAGCCTAAATACTGTATGGTGGTCTCATCAGTATTCAAATTGTTTGCAACAAAAGTCTCTGAAGATTGGATATTATATTAAGCCTAAATACTGTATGGTGGTCTCATCAGTATTCCAATTGTTTGCAACAAAAGTCTCTGAAGATTGGATATTATATTAAGCCTAAATATTGTATGGTGGTCTCATCAGTATTCCAATTGTTTGCAACAAAAGTCTCTGAAGATTGGATATTATATTAAGCCTAAATCCTGTATGGTGTTCTCATTAGTATTCCAATTGTTTGCAACAAAAGTCTCTGAAGATTGGATATTATATTAAGCCTAAATACTGTATGGTGTTCTCATTAGTATTCCAATTGTTTGCAACAAAAGTCTCTGAAGATTGGATATTATATTAAGCCTAAATCCTGTATGGTGTTCTCATTAGTATTCCAATTGTTTGCAACAAAAGTCTCTGAAGATTGGATATTATATTAAGCCTAAATACTGTATGGTGTTCTCATTAGTATTCCAATTGTTTGCAACAAAAGTCTCTGAAGATTGGATATTATATTAAGCCTAAATACTGTATGGTGTTCTCATTAGTATTCCAATTGTTTGCAGCAAAAGTCTCTGAAGATTGGATATTATATTAAGCCTAAATACTGTATGGTGTTCTCATTAGTATTCCAATTGTTTGCAACAAAAGTCTCTGAAGATTGGATATTATATTAAGCCTAAATACTGTATGGTGGTCTCATTAGTATTCCAATTGTTTGCAACAAAAGTCTCTGAAGATTGGATATTATATTAAGCCTAAATACTGTATGGTGTTCTCATTAGTATTCCAATTGTTTGCAACAAAAGTCTCTGAAGATTGGATATTATATTAAGCCTAAATACTGTATGGTGTTCTCATTAGTATTCCAATTGTTTGCAACAAAAGTCTCTGAAGATTGGATATTATATTAAGCCTAAATACTGTATGGTGTTCTCATTAGTATTCCAATTGTTTGCAACAAAAGTCTCTGAAGATTGGATATTATATTAAGCCTAAATACTGTATGGTGTTCTCATTAGTATTCCAATTGTTTGCAACAAAAGTCTCTGAAGATTGGATATTATATTAAGCCTAAATACTGTATGGTGTTCTCATTAGTATTCCAATTGTTTGCAACAAAAGTCTCTGAAGATTGGATATTATATTAAGCCTAAATACTGTATGGTGTTCTCATTAGTATTCCAATTGTTTGCAACAAAAGTCTCTGAAGATTGGATATTATATTAAGCCTAAATACTGTATGGTGGTCTCATTAGTATTCCAATTGTTTGCAACAAAAGTCTCTGAAGATTGGATATTATATTAAGCCTAAATACTGTATGGTGTTCTCATCAGTATTCCAATTGTTTGAACAAAAGTCTCTGAAGATTGGATATTATATTAAGTCTAAATACTGTATGGTGGTCTCATCAGTATCTCATGGACACACAAAATATGCTTCGATATTTTAAATACGTGTTAGGAGATTAGTATTTAATTTACCTCCTTTCTAAGGAGGTGAGACACAAGGTCAGTTGTGTTTTTAAAAGCCAGCGCACTAGGATTAGCGCACTCTGGTTTACAAAATCTACTGAGCAGCCCTGTCGTCATTCCCTAGTAGTGACGCCTCAGATGATTAGAAAGAAACTATCGCCTTCTCAAAGACGGTAAAGACTGGACCTCCTGAGACTTAACAGAACCCTACTTCAGCCCGACAGAAACGAAGCCATTGTCGGACTGATGTCGAGGACCTTTAGCCGACTGGTAAGAACACCCCAACTCCAGCTATGCCAGGTAAGTGTTGGGACGTTAGTATGCCGATGCTACTAAAAGGGTGAAATTGAACATTTTTCATTAGAAATGGGAAAATAACTTCAAATTTCTTTTCATAAAAAAATCAAGATTTTTATTCCATGCAAATTGACAAAAATTGTAGATTTAAATGTAATAGAATTGTTGTCCAAATAAAAAAGGAAATTGAGTGAACTTATTGTGACTTGTAAAAGAGTATCTGCTAAATATCTGTCAATTCTCTGATCACCTCGAAGAAAAGTTTGTTTCTTAAACAAATAGCACTTCAAAAAGATCCGATACTATTAACATTATATATCCATATGCCTCTCTCCATATATAATACATCATTTCCGTTAAAAGAATTAGTTTTAAAGTTCACTTATGAATATAATCAATATTTTAGCTTTTACCCAAACAAACAACCGTTTTCAAACTAAGTTAAAACAATAAAATGATAAACGAAGAAACTATTTATAAAAGCTGATAAATCTAGAATTATTGATAAAATTGAGAAATTCTATAACAAATAATAATTCAAGTAGTTACAAAAATGTACAAAAAGACAGAAGATGAATGAAGTCAATCATGAAAAAGAAGCAAAAAGGATAGGCAAGATAAAACCCTTCATTCTTTTGTACGATTATGAATATAATTAGAAAGAATATATAGTTACGAAGTATATTACGTTAAATCAATGAAAAACTACCTAAACAAACAAACTGAACAGTTTAACAATATTCATAACAGAAAATGTACATTCACATCTATGAGAGACTTATCTTCGAATTAAAGAAAACACCCCCAAATTGAATTAAAGAAAACACCCCGAATAAAATTAAAGAAAGCACCCCAAATTGATAACACCCAAAATTGAAAACACCCCGAACTGAATTAAAGAAAACACCCCAAATTGAAAACACCCCAAATTGAATTAAAGAAAACACCCCGAATTGAATTAAAGAAAACACCCCAAATTGATAACACCCAAAATTGAAAACACCCCGAATTGATAACACCCCAAATTGAAAACACCCCGAATTGAATTAAAGAAAACACCCCAAATTGATAACACCCAAAATTGAAAACACCCCGAATTGATAACACCCGAAATTGAAAACACCCCAAATTGAATTAAAGAAAACACCCCAAAATAATGCATCATAAGTTGCAAATCAATATAGAAATACTCTCGAAAATGATATGAACAGAAGACCTAGTACTAAATCTATATTATAAAAATAATATATTACTAGAAAAGATCAAAGAACAAACTTTGATCTGATGATGGGAAGAAATAAGATAAGTAATAGGAAGATGTATATAATTTTAAAAATCTCTTCACTAATTAACAAGATAAATATTGGTATTTTCAGGAAGATTTAAAATATATCAAGAAAGAAATTTAGGTAAAAGAAAAAAATGTATTTTTCTTTTACATTTGGTTTTGATATAAGAATAAAAATTAATTTGAAAGGCGCATTTTTAGATAGAATTTTTAATCTAGATAATGACACCTATATACCCAGAAAAAGTTGTCAATATTCCAAGCATGTCCGACAGTTTTTAAGCCAATTTCTACGTTAATAGAATATATATAAATTCTAATATTCTGACTATAATAAATAAAACAGAACATGAAACAGCTGTACAAACAATGGATACAATAATTGACAAAATAAAAATAGACAATATATAATTTGGTTTCATCCACATTATTATAGTGAAGTAAAACATTATTATAATGAAGTAAACACATTATTATAGTGAAGTAAAACATTATTATAGTGAAGTAAAACATTATTATAGTGAAGTAAAACATTATTATAGTGAGGTAAAACATTATTATAGTGAGGTAAAACATTATTATAGTGAAGTAAAACATTATTATAGTGAGGTAAAACATTATTATAGTGAGGTAAAACATTATTATAGTGAGGTAAAACATTATTATAGTGAGGTAAAACATTATTATAGTGAAGTAAAACATTATTATAGTGAGGTAAAACATTATTATAGTGAGGTAAAACATTATTATAGTGAGGTAAAACATTATTATAGTGAGGTAAAACATTATTATAGTGAAGTAAAAACATTATTATAGTGAGGTAAAACATTATTATAGTGAGGTAAAACATTATTATAGTGAGGTAAAACATTATTATAGTGAGGTAAAACATTATTATAGTGAAGTAAAACATTATTATAGTGAAGTAAAACATTATTATAGTGAAGTAAAACATTATTATAGTGAGGTAAAACATTATTATAGTGAGGTAAAACATTATTATAGTGAGGTAAAACATTATTATAGTGAGGTAAAACATTATTATAGTGAAGTAAAACATTATTATAGTGAAGTAAAAACATTATTATAGTGAAGTAAAAACATTATTATAGTGAAGTAAAAACATTATTATAGTGAAGTAAAACATTATTATAGTGAAGTAAAAACATGATTATAGTGAAGTAAAACATTATTATAATGAAGTAAACACATTATTATAGTGAAGTAAAAACATTATTATAGTGAAGTAAAACATTATTATAGTGAGTTAAAACATTATTATAGTGAAGTAAAAACATGATATAGTGAAGTAAAAACATTATTATAGTGAAGTAAAACATTATTATAGTGAAATAAAAACATTATTATAGTGAAGTAAAAACATTATTATAGTGAAGTAAAAACATTATTATAGTGAAGTAAAAACATTATTATAGTGAAGTAAAAACATTATTATAGTGAAGTAAAACATTATTATAGTGAAGTAAAAACATGATTATAGTGAAGTAAAACATTATTATAATGAAGTAAACACATTATTATAGTGAAGTAAAAACATTATTATAGTGAAGTAAAACATTATTATAGTGAGTTAAAACATTATTATAGTGAAGTAAAAACATGATTATAGTGAAGTAAAAACATTATTATAGTGAAGTAAAACATTATTATAGTGAAGTAAAACATTATTATAGTGAAATAAAAACATTATTATAGTGAAGTAAAAACATTATTATAGTGAAGTAAAACATTATTATAGTGAAATAAAAACATTATTATAGTGAAGTAAAAACATTATTATAGTGAAGTAAAAACATTATTATAGTGAAGTAAAAACATTATTATAGTGAAGTAAAACATTATTATAGTGAAATAAAAACATTATTATAGTGAAGTAAAAACATTATTATAGTGAAGTAAACACATTATTATAGTGAAGTAAAAACATTATTATAGTGAAGTAAAACATTATTATAGTGAAATAAAAACATTATTATAGTGAAGTAAAAACATTATTATAATGAAGTAAACACATTATTATAGTGAAGTAAAAACATTATTATAGTGAAGTAAAAACATTATTATAGTGAAGTAAAAACATTATTATAGTGAAGTAAAAACATTATTATAGTGAAGTAAAACATTATTATAGTGAAGTAAACACATTATTATAGTGAAATAAAAACATTATTATAGTGAAGTAAAACATTATTATAATGAAGTAAACACATTATTATAGTGAAATAAAAACATTATTATAGTGAAGTAAAAACATTATTATAGTGAAGTAAAAACATTATTATAGTGAAGTAAAAACATTATTATAGTGAAGTAAAACATTATTATAGTGAAATAAAAACATGATTATAGTGAAGTAAAACATTATTATAATGAAGTAAACACATTATTATAGTGAAGTAAAAACATTATTATAGTGAAGTAAAACATTATTATAGTGAAATAAAAACATTATTATAGTGAAGTAAAAACATTATTATAGTGAAGTAAAAACATTATTATAGTGAAGTAAAAACATTATTATAGTGAAGTAAAACATTATTATAGTGAAATAAAAACATGATTATAGTGAAGTAAAAACATTATTATAGTGAAGTAAAAACATTATTATAGTGAAGTAAAAACATTATTATAGTGAAGTAAAACATTATTATAGTGAAATAAAAACATGATTATAGTGAAGTAAAAACATTATTATAGTGAAGTAAAAACATTATTATAGTGAAGTAAAAACATTATTATAGTGAAGTAAAACATTATTATAGTGAAATAAAAACATTATTATAGTGAAGTAAACACATTATTATAGTGAAGTAAAAACATTATTATAGTGAAGTAAAACATTATTATAGTGAAATAAAAACATGATTATAGTGAAGTAAAAACATTATTATAGTGAAGTAAAAACATTATTATAGTGAAGTAAAAACATTATTATAGTGAAGTAAAACATTATTATAGTGAAGTAAAAACATTATTATAGTGAAGTAAAAACATTATTATAGTGAAGTAAAAACATTATTATAGTGAAGTAAAAACATTATTATAGTGAAGTAAAACATTATTATAATGAAGTAAACACATTATTATAGTGAAGTAAAACATTATTATAGTGAAGTAAAACATTATTATAATGAAGTAAACACATTATTATAGTGAAGTAAAACATTATTATAGTGAAGTAAAACATTATTATAGTGAAGTAAAACATTATTATAGTGAGGTAAAACATTATTATAGTGAGGTAAACATTATTATAGTGAGGTAAAACATTATTATAGTGAAGTAAAACATTATTATAGTGAAGTAAAAACATGATTATAGTGAAGTAAAACATTATTATAGTGAAGTTAAAACATTATTATAGTGAAGTAAAAACATTATTATAGTGAAGTAAAAACATTATTATAGTGAAGTAAAACATTATTATAGTGAAGTTAAAACATTATTATAGTGAAGTAAAAACATTATTATAGTGAAGTAAAAACATTATTATAGTGAAGTAAAACATTATTATAGTGAAATAAAAACATTATTATAGTGAAGTAAAAACATTATTATAGTGAAGTAAAAACATTATTATAGTGAAGTAAAAACATTATTATAGTGAAGTAAAACATTATTATAGTGAAGTAAAAACATGATTATAGTGAAGTAAAACATTATTATAATGAAGTAAACACATTATTATAGTGAAGTAAAAACATTATTATAGTGAAGTAAAACATTATTATAGTGAAATAAAAACATTATTATAGTGAAGTAAAAACATTATTATAGTGAAGTAAAACATTATTATAATGAAGTAAACACATTATTATAGTGAAGTAAAACATTATTATAGTGAAGTAAAACATTATTATAGTGAAGTAAAACATTATTATAGTGAGGTAAAACATTATTATAGTGAGGTAAAACATTATTATAGTGAGGTAAAACATTATTATAGTGAGGTAAAACATTATTATAGTGAAGTAAAACATTATTATAGTGAAGTAAAAACATGATTATAGTGAAGTAAAAACATTATTATAGTGAAGTAAAAACATGATTATAGTGAAGTAAAACATTATTATAGTGAAGTAAAAACATTATTATAGTGAAGTAAAACATTATTATAGTGAAGTAAAAACATTATTATAGTGAAGTAAAAACATGATTATAGTGAAGTAAAACATTATTATAGTGAAGTTAAAACATTATTATAGTGAAGTAAAAACATTATTATAGTGAAGTAAAAACATTATTATAGTGAAGTAAAACATTATTATAGTGAAATAAAAACATTATTATAGTGAAGTAAAACATTATTATAGTGAAGTTAAAACATTATTATAGTGAAGTAAAAACATTATTATAGTGAAGTAAAAACATGATTATAGTGAAGTAAAACATTATTATAGTGAAGTTAAAACATTATTATAGTGAAGTAAAAACATTATTATAGTGAAGTAAAAACATTATTATAGTGAAGTAAAACATTATTATAGTGAAATAAAAACATTATTATAGTGAAGTAAAAACATTATTATAGTGAAGTAAAAACATTATTATAGTGAAGTAAAAACATTATTATAGTGAAGTAAAACATTATTATAGTGAAGTAAAAACATTATTATAGTGAAGTAAAAACATTATTATAGTGAAGTAAAACATTATTATAGTGAAGTAAAAACATGATTATAGTGAAGTAAAACATTATTATAATGAAGTAAACACATTATTATAGTGAGGTAAAACATTATTATAGTGAAGTAAAACATTATTATAGTGAAGTAAAAACATGATTATAGTGAAGTAAAACATTATTATAGTGAAGTAAAAACATTATTATAGTGAAGTAAAACATTATTATAGTGAAGTAAAAACATGATTATAGTGAAGTAAAACATTATTATAATGAAGTAAACACATTATTATAGTGAAGTAAAAACATTATTATAGTGAAGTAAAACATTATTATAGTGAGTTAAAACATTATTATAGTGAAGTAAAAACATGATATAGTGAAGTAAAAACATTATTATAGTGAAGTAAAACATTATTATAGTGAAATAAAAACATTATTATAGTGAAGTAAAAACATTATTATAGTGAAGTAAAAACATTATTATAGTGAAGTAAAAACATTATTATAGTGAAGTAAAACATTATTATAGTGAAGTAAAAACATGATTATAGTGAAGTAAAACATTATTATAATGAAGTAAACACATTATTATAGTGAAGTAAAAACATTATTATAGTGAAGTAAAACATTATTATAGTGAGTTAAAACATTATTATAGTGAAGTAAAAACATGATTATAGTGAAGTAAAAACATTATTATAGTGAAGTAAAACATTATTATAGTGAAGTAAAACATTATTATAGTGAAATAAAAACATTATTATAGTGAAGTAAAAACATTATTATAGTGAAGTAAAACATTATTATAGTGAAATAAAAACATTATTATAGTGAAGTAAAAACATTATTATAGTGAAGTAAAAACATTATTATAGTGAAGTAAAAACATTATTATAGTGAAGTAAAACATTATTATAGTGAAATAAAAACATTATTATAGTGAAGTAAAAACATTATTATAGTGAAGTAAACACATTATTATAGTGAAGTAAAAACATTATTATAGTGAAGTAAAACATTATTATAGTGAAATAAAAACATTATTATAGTGAAGTAAAAACATTATTATAATGAAGTAAACACATTATTATAGTGAAGTAAAAACATTATTATAGTGAAGTAAAAACATTATTATAGTGAAGTAAAAACATTATTATAGTGAAGTAAAAACATTATTATAGTGAAGTAAAACATTATTATAGTGAAGTAAACACATTATTATAGTGAAATAAAAACATTATTATAGTGAAGTAAAACATTATTATAATGAAGTAAACACATTATTATAGTGAAATAAAAACATTATTATAGTGAAGTAAAAACATTATTATAGTGAAGTAAAAACATTATTATAGTGAAGTAAAAACATTATTATAGTGAAGTAAAACATTATTATAGTGAAATAAAAACATGATTATAGTGAAGTAAAACATTATTATAATGAAGTAAACACATTATTATAGTGAAGTAAAAACATTATTATAGTGAAGTAAAACATTATTATAGTGAAATAAAAACATTATTATAGTGAAGTAAAAACATTATTATAGTGAAGTAAAACATTATTATAATGAAGTAAACACATTATTATAGTGAAGTAAAACATTATTATAGTGAAGTAAAACATTATTATAGTGAAGTAAAACATTATTATAGTGAGGTAAAACATTATTATAGTGAGGTAAACATTATTATAGTGAGGTAAAACATTATTATAGTGAAGTAAAACATTATTATAGTGAAGTAAAAACATGATTATAGTGAAGTAAAACATTATTATAGTGAAGTTAAAACATTATTATAGTGAAGTAAAAACATTATTATAGTGAAGTAAAAACATTATTATAGTGAAGTAAAACATTATTATAGTGAAGTTAAAACATTATTATAGTGAAGTAAAAACATTATTATAGTGAAGTAAAAACATTATTATAGTGAAGTAAAACATTATTATAGTGAAATAAAAACATTATTATAGTGAAGTAAAAACATTATTATAGTGAAGTAAAAACATTATTATAGTGAAGTAAAAACATTATTATAGTGAAGTAAAACATTATTATAGTGAAGTAAAAACATGATTATAGTGAAGTAAAACATTATTATAATGAAGTAAACACATTATTATAGTGAAGTAAAAACATTATTATAGTGAAGTAAAACATTATTATAGTGAAATAAAAACATTATTATAGTGAAGTAAAAACATTATTATAGTGAAGTAAAACATTATTATAATGAAGTAAACACATTATTATAGTGAAGTAAAACATTATTATAGTGAAGTAAAACATTATTATAGTGAAGTAAAACATTATTATAGTGAGGTAAAACATTATTATAGTGAGGTAAAACATTATTATAGTGAGGTAAAACATTATTATAGTGAGGTAAAACATTATTATAGTGAAGTAAAACATTATTATAGTGAAGTAAAAACATGATTATAGTGAAGTAAAAACATTATTATAGTGAAGTAAAAACATGATTATAGTGAAGTAAAACATTATTATAGTGAAGTAAAAACATTATTATAGTGAAGTAAAACATTATTATAGTGAAGTAAAAACATTATTATAGTGAAGTAAAAACATGATTATAGTGAAGTAAAACATTATTATAGTGAAGTTAAAACATTATTATAGTGAAGTAAAAACATTATTATAGTGAAGTAAAAACATTATTATAGTGAAGTAAAACATTATTATAGTGAAATAAAAACATTATTATAGTGAAGTAAAACATTATTATAGTGAAGTTAAAACATTATTATAGTGAAGTAAAAACATTATTATAGTGAAGTAAAAACATGATTATAGTGAAGTAAAACATTATTATAGTGAAGTTAAAACATTATTATAGTGAAGTAAAAACATTATTATAGTGAAGTAAAAACATTATTATAGTGAAGTAAAACATTATTATAGTGAAATAAAAACATTATTATAGTGAAGTAAAAACATTATTATAGTGAAGTAAAAACATTATTATAGTGAAGTAAAAACATTATTATAGTGAAGTAAAACATTATTATAGTGAAGTAAAAACATTATTATAGTGAAGTAAAAACATTATTATAGTGAAGTAAAACATTATTATAGTGAAGTAAAAACATGATTATAGTGAAGTAAAACATTATTATAATGAAGTAAACACATTATTATAGTGAAGTAAAAACATTATTATAGTGAAGTAAAACATTATTATAGTGAAATAAAAACATTATTATAGTGAAGTAAAAACATTATTATAGTGAAGTAAAACATTATTATAATGAAGTAAACACATTATTATAGTGAAGTAAAACATTATTATAGTGAAGTAAAACATTATTATAGTGAAGTAAAACATTATTATAGTGAGGTAAAACATTATTATAGTGAGGTAAAACATTATTATAGTGAGGTAAAACATTATTATAGTGAGGTAAAACATTATTATAGTGAAGTAAAACATTATTATTGTGAAGTAAAAACATGATTATAGTGAAGTAAAACATTATTATAGTGAAGTAAAAACATTATTATAGTGAAGTAAAACATTATTATAGTGAAGTAAAAACATGATTATAGTGAAGTAAAACATTATTATAATGAAGTAAACACATTATTATAGTGAAGTAAAAACATTATTATAGTGAAGTAAAACATTATTATAGTGAGTTAAAACATTATTATAGTGAAGTAAAAACATGATATAGTGAAGTAAAAACATTATTATAGTGAAGTAAAACATTATTATAGTGAAATAAAAACATTATTATAGTGAAGTAAAAACATTATTATAGTGAAGTAAAAACATTATTATAGTGAAGTAAAAACATTATTATAGTGAAGTAAAAACATTATTATAGTGAAGTAAAACATTATTATAGTGAAGTAAAAACATGATTATAGTGAAGTAAAACATTATTATAATGAAGTAAACACATTATTATAGTGAAGTAAAAACATTATTATAGTGAAGTAAAACATTATTATAGTGAGTTAAAACATTATTATAGTGAAGTAAAAACATGATATAGTGAAGTAAAAACATTATTATAGTGAAGTAAAACATTATTATAGTGAAATAAAAACATTATTATAGTGAAGTAAAAACATTATTATAGTGAAGTAAAAACATTATTATAGTGAAGTAAAAACATTATTATAGTGAAGTAAAACATTATTATAGTGAAGTAAAAACATGATTATAGTGAAGTAAAACATTATTATAATGAAGTAAACACATTATTATAGTGAAGTAAAAACATTATTATAGTGAAGTAAAACATTATTATAGTGAAATAAAAACATTATTATAGTGAAGTAAACACATTATTATAGTGAAGTAAAAACATTATTATAGTGAAGTGAAACATTATTATAGTGAAGTAAAACATTATTATAGTGAAATAAAAACATTATTATAGTGAAGTAAAACATTATTATAATGAAGTAAACACATTATTATAGTGAAGTAAAACATTATTATAGTGAAGTAAAACATTATTATAGTGAAGTAAAACATTATTATAGTGAGGTAAAACATTATTATAGTGAAGTAAAAACATTATTATAGTGAAATAAAAACATTATTATAGTGAAGTAAAAACATTATTATAGTGAAGTAAAACATTATTATAGTGAAGTAAAACATTATTATAGTGAAATAAAAACATTATTATAGTGAAGTAAAAACATTATTATAGTGAAGTAAAAACATTATTATAGTGAAGTGAAACATTATTATAGTGAAGTAAAAACATTATTATAGTGAAGTAAACACATTATTATAGTGAAGTAAAAACATTATTATAGTGAAGTGAAACATTATTATAGTGAAGTAAAACATTATTATAGTGAAATAAAAACATTATTATAGTGAAGTAAAACATTATTATAATGAAGTAAACACATTATTATAGTGAAGTAAAACATTATTATAGTGAAGTAAAACATTATTATAGTGAAGTAAAACATTATTATAGTGAGGTAAAACATTATTATAGTGAGGTAAAACATTATTATAGTGAGGTAAAACATTATTATAGTGAGGTAAAACATTATTATAGTGAAGTAAAACATTATTATAGTGAAGTAAAAACATGATTATAGTGAAGTAAAACATTATTATAGTGAAGTAAAAACATTATTATAGTGAAGTAAAACATTATTATAGTGAAGTAAACACATTATTATAGTGAGGTAAAACATTATTATAGTGAAGTAAACACATTATTATAGTGAAGTAAAAACATTATTATAGTGAAGTAAAACATTATTATAGTGAAGTAAAAACATGATTATAGTGAAGTAAAAACATTATTATAGTGAAGTAAAACATTATTATAGTGAAATAAAAACATTATTATAGTGAAGTAAAAACATTATTATAGTGAAGTAAAACATTATTATAGTGAAGTAAAAACATTATTATAGTGAAGTAAAAACATGATTATAGTGAAGTAAAAACATTATTATAGTGAAGTAAAACATTATTATAGTGAAATAAAAACATGATTATAGTGAAGTAAAACATTATTATAGTGAAATAAAAACATGATTATAGTGAAGTAAAAACATTATTATAGTGAAGTAAAAACATTATTATAGTGAAGTAAAAACATGATTATAGTGAAGTAAAACATTATTATAGTGAAGTAAAAACATTATTATAGTGAAGTAAAACATTATTATAGTGAAGTAAAAACATTATTATAGTGAAGTAAAAACATGATTATAGTGAAGTAAAAACATTATTATAGTGAAGTAAAACATTATTATAGTGAAATAAAAACATTATTATAGTGAAGTAAAACATGATTATAGTGAAGTAAAAACATTATTATAGTGAAGTAAACACATTATTATAGTGAAGTAAAAACATTATTATAGTGAAGTAAAACATTATTATAGTGAAGTAAAAACATGATTATAGTGAAGTAAAAACATTATTATAGTGAAGTAAAACATTATTATAGTGAAATAAAAACATTATTATAGTGAAGTAAAAACATTATTATAGTGAAGTAAAACATTATTATAGTGAAGTAAAAACATTATTATAGTGAAGTAAAACATTATTATAGTGAAGTAAAAACATGATTATAGTGAAGTAAAACATTATTATAGTGAAGTAAAAACATTATTATAGTGAAGTAAAACATTATTATAGTGAAGTAAAAACATGATTATAGTGAAGTAAAAACATGATTATAGTGAAGTAAAACATTATTATAGTGAAGTAAAAACATTATTATAGTGAAGTAAAACATTATTATAGTGAAATAAAAACATTATTATAGTGAAGTAAAAACATTATTATAGTGAAGTAAAACATTATTATAGTGAAGTAAAAACATTATTATAGTGAAGTAAAACATTATTATAGTGAAGTAAAAACATGATATAGTGAAGTAAAAACATTATTATAGTGAAGTAAAAACATTATTATAGTGAAGTAAAACATTATTATAGTGAAGTAAAAACATTATTATAGTGAAGTAAAAACATTATTATAGTGAAGTAAAACATTATTATAGTGAAGTAAAAACATTATTATAGTGAAGTAAAACATTATTATAGTGAAATAAAAACATTATTATAGTGAAATAAAAACATGATTATAGTGAAGTAAAAACATTATTATAGTGAAGTAAACACATTATTATAGTGAAGTAAAAACATTATTATAGTGAAGTAAAACATTATTATAGTGAAGTAAAAACATTATTATAGTGAAGTAAAACATTATTATAGTGAAGTAAAAACATTATTATAGTGAAGTAAAACATTATTATAGTGAAGTAAAAACATGATATAGTGAAGTAAAAACATTATTATAGTGAAGTAAAACATTATTATAGTGAAATAAAAACATTATTATAGTGAAGTAAAAACATTATTATAGTGAAGTAAACACATTATTATAGTGAAGTAAAAACATTATTATAGTGAAGTAAAACATTATTATAGTGAAGTAAAAACATGATTATAGTGAAGTAAAAACATTATTATAGTGTTACAAATTTGCTGGGTCGATTTGAATAGAAAAAAGATATATTCTCTTATTTTTAGAAAAATTGAAAATCTCTGTTTGATCTTTTATAATTTCAACGGATGAAAAGAAGAGTTGTCTTAAATATACATCGGCCATATTGAATTGCTTACACGCTGCTATTTCGAATTCACAACAGCAAGCCGCCATTAATAGACCGCCTCTCCTGCACCAAACGGTCATGATTTTCAAAAAAGTGACATCAAATCTTTTTGAGGTAAAATTTTGTAATTTGAATGTATTAAAATTTGCTGGAATAATTTTTAAATAAAAATTAAATATCAAGTAAAAATGGAATTTTTACTTGATATTTAATGAAAACCATCGAATTACGAATAAAAAAAATGAAGCAAGATCACATTTTTATGAAAATATCCGGGAAACTATAAAAAAGTAAAATCTAAACATCGGTGTTCAAATGGGATGCGAAGCAGTAGTTTTTTGTTTTTAATGGGAATCGCTGCAGACAAGGCATGAAGCCACTTGATGTAAGAAGCTAAAACAAAAACTAGCCAACGATAAGCGTTAGATAGATAGATTCCGACCCAGAAAACAGCAATTCTTCTTCCTTTGTCAGAAACATCACTCATAGAATGTGAGAACTAAAGGACAAAATAAGGGAAGCGAGAGTTACGAGGCTGGTGAAATTTAACTCACGGTCCACTTTCTACTCTCCTAGCTTATGCTATCGTAACAGTGTTCAATTCTTGCAAAAAATGGTAACGTGCTCATTTAGCTAGATATGGTAAACGCCTTCAACACGATGCGTGGCGACCACTGTCGAAATGTGTGCCACCCGTATGTCCATAACATCTACACCGGTTAACATTTGGTATCTAAACAACGTAACACCAGATACTCGCATTATCGACTAATGCTCCTCGACATTGAGTGGATATTTCAAGCTTTTGCCCACATCAGTTTGATAGTCAACGCAAACAAATATGAAATGATTAATCTGAACTGTTCTACCGAAGGGTTTCAGCGTGGAATAAACGGCCTCAGATCTATTCTGGGAGTCTTCTTCATAACGAAACTGGACGACACTATTTTCTCGGTTCGCCTATCAGTATCATATAAATTAAACTGGAGTCCATCATCGGCATTATTATGCTTTCAAAACTGTTTTGCAATGCATATATTTCTATTTACATTAAGAAATGCATCGTGTTACTCCCAAGTGACGCTCTTGGAATACGTCGATAAAATTCTTCCTTATCTTTCCAGAGCTGAAGCGAAGACAGAAGAGCTGGTTGCAGCATTGTCGTCAGTTGGTTAACGTATAAGGATTCCACACCCAATCGTGTAGGAGGAGCGTCGACAGATTCCCTCTCGATAATGTCACCCGACGGACCACTAGACGTCGCCATCTTTCCGTCAACTCTTGAAGTGTTCAGCCTCGACAGTGGATGGCAAATGGCCAGTCTGTCTTATGACGTTTCCCTTTTAAAACAGTCATTAATATTGGATGTGATTTGCGTTGACACGTTTGCGCCATTGGAATGAACCTGACAGCAAATGATCAGAATGTGCCGGATTTCTCGACTGATTCGTAGCTTAACCAACAACCGTGCAGCAAATGCTACCGACACGTGGGACTTATTCAGCCACTTAGGTTTATAAATGTCGCACCGCCTCGGGACTATCGTGAGTGCACTTGTCTCTTTCGTCATTCGAGGAAACGACGTTTTATTCTTGATTTATCTATTAAGCAGACGTAGAATGAAACTTCTTAAGGGTTCAAACATTTTTCTTTAAATCTCAAAATCTGAAACGTACCTCATTTTCACTTCTTTTTTGAAGTAGATTAGACACGTAAATTGGAATTGACAAAAATGTTGTTTTTATTATGAAGAAGAAGGAAAATATTTATAAAATATTTGTTTGTTTATTAAAACTCAAAAATTAAAAATACTGTTTTTGTTAATGAAATAAAAATTTCCGATTAGAGTAATTCGAAATAAAAAAAAGAAGTGTTTTATATTCAGTAAAAATGAAATAAAAAAGAAGTTGATATAAATTGTGTAGATGGCTTACCCTAGACTCCAAATTCCTTCTTTCACACGTTCGACACCCGTTGGGCAGCTTGATTCCAAGGTAATCCGCCAACCACGACGGCAGGAAAAAGTCTACCACATGAGAAAGTAGAGTCTGAAAAACCGAATATCATCAAATGTCACGTCTGAATGGATTGAACTGAATACAAACTGTCTGTAGAAAAAAGAACACATTTTTATGAAATAGTTTTTTTTAAACACCGCTGCGAAGGCTGACCCTTACTCCACTTAGAGATGGCTGACGACATTCCAATACTGCCATTGTCGTCGTCGTCGTCGTCGTCGTCAGCAGCAGCAGCAACAGCAGCAGCAGCCCCCTAAGTCACACACTTATCATGGTAGTGACAAAATGCTAGTCAGACCTAGTGCGTCTGGAACTTTGGTTTCTGGCAGGGCCACCCATGTTGGACAGGTTTGTTACCAAGCGATATTTGAGCTGCAAACTCAGCTACCAGGGCTCTGGTGAAAATCCAACGAAGTCAGCATCAGGATCCTTCGTCCTCTGGTCGTCTATGTCTCTGCGTGTGGCAAGCAAAGACGTGTCAGCCCCACGGTTCCACAAATCATTGGAATGAGATTGATATCGTTGCTTCTGTGCCATTCTTTTGTATTTTCTGGGTCAACTCTTCCACGACTTCGCATACAGACGCTGAGCCTTACTGCTTTATGTGTCACGTATAGAAACGCGCAATATTGATGATTAACGAATAGCTACGACTAACGAGAAGGACTTCATGTGAGACAGACAATCCTGAGGCACAATAAAAAGAATTAATTTTGCCTCGATAAAATTAGAAGTGTGGTTAAAATCACACACTTTGGAGAATAGTATGTTTATGTAATAGATTATTTTAATGGCTAAATATCTGGCACGCTTAACCACAATAGTAGCAGCAGCATCAATATTCTGGCCTGTTTAGAAATAAGTTTAATGAACGGCGCCTGGTTGCAATATTTTTTAAATTGTTCACACGTTTTTGACGCCTTTCCTGTACAACGTTCAAAATCTGTTAATGATGTAGAAAAGTTCGATTATATTTAATCTTTCGACTAATAAATTGAACACCTCCTAATAACCCCCTTCCATCATGCCCCTAAATCTCTCGTACAGGTGCTTAGGAAAATCGGTTTATGTGGCACCAACTCTCTCCATCCTAGAAAAAGAAGAAAGAAACAAACTCATTTTCTGCTTCCTTAGCCTTTTGAACGACCCCCAATTTCCTTGTCCTTGTGGCTAGGAGCAAAGTGTAACATCTGTTCTGATACTATATTTTATTTACTAAAAGGCAGCTTTTGAGAGATTACTTGTAGTTTCTCAAAGATGCGAACAGCTACTTAGCCACTAGTGCTGGAGTTATAGCTCACTCTTACACTGACTATAACCCCCTTTGGGCTCTTTTATCTCCTCTTCCCCTTTTGGCGTTTCCCTGCTTGTCGCCCCATTGGACAATTAATTGCATTTTCGGTTTACTTTTCTTTTTTAGGTGTCCAGCTCTTCTGGTTGGTTGCGGGAAGGCTGACGCACTGGTTTGCGGTGAAGGTTTCATCAATCCCGAATTGGCGGGTTCGAGCCGGGTTAGCAGAGGTGTCGCCCTTGGCGATGCCTTAGTTGGGTCGAGAGGTGTGAGCAGGTAGGGCATCTCGGGAGATGGTTGCATGAAAGGCACCTCGGTTGAGTTCGGTAGTGGATGTATCGCTTCCGGCGGCACTTTTTGAGTCAAGGGGTGTGACTAGGCAGTGCACCTCGGGAGGTGTGATGAGGCAGTGCACCTCGGTTGCGTCGGGAGGTGTGACCAGGCAGGGCATCTCTGTTGGGTTTGAAGGTGTAACCAGGCAGGGCACATCAGTTGCGTTGTCCGTGTCGGGGGTGTCACACCAAGTGGCACCCCAGTTGAGTCGATGAGGGGACCCGCTACAGCCCCTATCCTCTCAGAAAGAAGGGTTTTACCTGAAGAATTTGTGGCCGCCTTCAGAAACACCCTATTCGAAGCCAGGGAAAGGTATTCTACCAACAGTCCCAAGGGGAAAGGCGAACCCAGCAGATCCGGAAATGTAATTCTATAGACCTTGAGATAGCGCAAGTTAATTATAGACCCGAAATTTCTTAGGGTGCTCTTCGAGGATGCAGGTGGGGTCTGAAACACCTTCAGATACGGAATCGGACTCCTCGGAAAGAAAGGGCTGAGATAAGACAAAGAAAAGACAAGCTAGACCTTAGATAAGGAGCGCGTCAAAAAAGGAACACAGTGAAGTCTGCGGTGGCTGTTTCTCCAGCTCAAAAGAAAGTGCCAGCAGAACCTCAAGCAGCAGTAACTCTAACCCTAACCCTAACTCTAACCCTAACCCTAACTCTAACCCTAACTCTAACTCTAACCCTAACCCTAACCCTAACTCTAACCCTAACCCTAACCCTAACTCTAACCCTAACCCTAACCCTAACCCTAACCCTAACTCTAACCCTAACCCTAGGAGTGGCTCCCACAGAACAGCTAGTTTGCCAGAAAGGAGGAAAAGTCCACCTCTAACTTCAACTTGGAAGCTGTAATAACATCGACACAGGGGAAACGAGTATCAACTGCAGTAAAGAGGAAACATTCGACTTAATTTTAGATTGTTGTGTTTTTATGTCGATAGCTTCCAGTATTTTTAATTTTAAAAAATTGGTTTCGGAATGTATAATTTCAGTGTTATTAACTAGAATTTGTCTTAAATCAGAGGGGGGCAGTTATGTTTTTGTAGATGTTGGTAAATTGAGCTAGAGTTTACAAGATGCATGGTGAGGCGGCTGGATAGGGTAGTGCTTGTAAAACTAATGTAGCTATTCAGGACCGGCGGAACAGTTATAAAAGTGTGAGAGGGGGGGGGGGGAAGGAACTCCTAAAAAGTGGGGGGCCCGGTTAAACACATGCATATATAACTTCATTATTGATGACCGTAAAGTGGGGGGCGGCAAAAGGCCCCCAAATGGTAAAATGACATTTTTTGCCCCATAAGTTTTCATCCATCCATTCAATTTCTCTGAAACTTGGCCAAAATGTGGAAGCAATTGTTCCTAATAGAAAATAAGTATCGCTGACCTTGGAAAAAATCTGGTTCGCGCCACCAGGGGGTCAAAAGCCCCCTAAAATGGCAAAAAATGACCCTTTTCTCCCATAACGTTTGATCCATCCATTAAATCTTTCTGAAACTTGGCCAAAATGTAGAGGCAATTTTTCTGGATATAAAATAAGCATCCTTGACCTCAGAAAAATTCTGGTTCGCGCCCCCAGGGGGTCAAAGGGGGTCAAAAATGCCCCAAATTTATTGCATTTTACACTCGCCTCATCGAGTCACATACAGAGGGGGACAACGCACGCGCGGCTTGTTATTAATATTTTTTAATGTTTTTTTAACGCAAAAAGTTATGTTTTCGAACTTTTAATTTTCCTTTTATTTATTTATCTTTTTACGTGTATTGATGAATATACGTTCAGGTTAAAAAAACATTTTTTTACATATAAGTTTTTTTTGCGAATATTAAATAAGTTTAAAGTCCCTATTTACTTGTCTCCACACGAGAGCAAAGTTTTGTTTTCTTCATCTAGAGTTAGGCGTTTCGGAATGACGTCATAATTGACATGGCGTTTACTCGGATGAGGGTTAAGTCGATGCGCTCACACGTCCAAACAGACTCTCGGGCCTTGTTCCTACAAGTGGCTTGGCTAAGATCAAAGTGTAGTATCTGTTCCGATGGATACTGCACCCCATAGACTGGTATTGTCTTGGCCTTCGGGGCTTGATTTACGCCGGTCTATGGATCTGTCCTGTGCAGTTCTATGAGGTCCACCCTCTAGGCTTCGCCTCCCCTCTTTGGGGAGGAGTAAGTTTATTGCTTACTGCCCGAGGCGTCTCTACCGGGGAATGCCGACGGGGCTGCCCAGGCAATTTTTTAAACCCCACTTTCCCGACCCGACCTTGGGTCACATCTTACTTGTGGGAGTAAGATAAAAACTGGCCTTGTGCCTAACTCCTGGAGAGGAGTAAATCAATACAAGTGGCTGTCATCCGTCGAGTGTCCCCAATAATCGTGAAGTATTGGAACAGAAAACATCTTTACTAAACAAAAATAAATATTGGTACTGATATCGATCCTGAACTAGTTTTCGTGAGGTTCGACTCGGAAGCGTTCGGCTGTCCTACGCAAACGCCCGAGTGTTGACGAGCCGAATGTTACCAGACAACAATTTTGATACGGTGCTGCGTCCTGTGATTGTAAGTTATATTTTCAAGAAATTTTCTAAAAGAAACAACAAAAAAACAACAAGCAAAACATAGCGAAGTTATTGTTATCAAATAAATATTTTTCATTATTTTGATACGTTGCTGCGTCTTATAATTTTTAGTTATAGTTGCAAGAAATTTTTTAAACAACAAAAAATATAAAAAAAGCAAAACAGAGCGAAATTACTGTTATCAAATAAATATTTTTAACCCTAAACCCTAACCCTAACCTTAAACCCCGACCTTAACCATAAACCCTAACCCTAAACCCCGATCCTAACCATAAACGCTAAACCTAAACCCTAACCCTAACCCTAACCCTAAACTCTAACCCCTAAACCCTAAACCTAAACCCTAACCCTAACCCTGAACCTAAACACTAACCCTAACCCTAACCCTAACACTAACCCTAAACCTAAACCCTAAACCTAAACCCTAACCCTAACCCTAAACCCTAACCCTAAACCGTAACCCTAAACCTAAACCCTAAACCCTAACCCTAAACCTAAACCCTAACCCTAACCCTAACACTAAACCTAAACCCTAACCCTAACCCTAAACCTAAACCCTAAACTTAAACCCTAACCCTAAACCTAAACCCTAAACCTAAACCCTAACCCTAAACTTAAACCCTAACCCTAACCCTAACCCTAAACCTAAACCCTAACCCTAAACCCTAACCCTAAACCTAAACCCTAAACCTAAACCCTAACCCTAAACCTAAACCCTAACCCTAAACCTAAACCTAAACCCTAAACCTAAACCCTAACCCTAAACTCTAACCATAAACCTAAACCTAAATCCTAACCCTAACCCTAACCCTAAACCTTAACCCTAACCCTAACCCTAACCCTAAACCTAAACCCTAAACCTAAACCCTAACCCTAAACTTAAACCCTAACCCTAACCCTAACCCTAAACCTAAACCCTAAACCTAAACCCTAACCCTAAACCTAAACCCTAACGCTAAACCTAAACCTAAACCTAAACCCTAAACCTAAACCCTAACCCTACACCTAAACTCTAACCATAAACCCTAAACCCTAAACCTAAATCCTAACCCTAACCCTAACCCTAAACCTTAACCCTAACCCTAACCCTAACCCTAACCCTAAACCTAAACCCTAACCCTAACCCTAACCCTAAACCCCGACCCTAACCATAAACCCTAAACCTAAACCCTAAACCCTAACCCTAAACCTAACCCTAAACCCTAACAACAACAATAAAACAAAACAAGCAAAACATTATTATCATAGGACGCAGCACTGTATCAAAATTGTCGTCTGATACAAATCGATTCGTCAACTCTCGGGCGTTTGCGTAGGACAGCCGAACGCTTCCAAGTCAAACCTCACGAAAACTGGTTCAGGATCGATATCAGCACCAAAATATTTATTCATGAAATTTACCACATACGAGGAGTGTTTTGTTCCTTGATTTAAATTTTCGGTACTACATCTTGAAAGTTTCTTACAAATTTAAATAGTTTTTTCCAATTTTTCATTGAATTTTTTTTTCATTGAAGTTAACATACGATGCTTGTTTCTAGCGTTTAAACATTGGCCAACGTTTTCGGCACGAAAAAACGAAATTTTCGATCGCCACCTTCCGGCAGTTTACATAACCTGCCGGAATATGCCGATGAAAACGCGGTTTGTAAACTGCATGAGTACTTTTATTTGAATAAAATACAAAATATACATTTTGAATTTGCAGAAAAAATTGAATTTTCTGCAATATTTTTTTCGAGATTGCCAGTTGTCGGCTGCTGCGATCCGATTGGGGTGCTGGTGCAGATTAGGACCCAAACTAAAATTGACTTAGCGTCGTTAGGGTTAGGGGTATGGTTAACGTAAGGGTTAGTGTTAATGTTAGTGTTAAGGTTAGCTTGGGTCCTAATCTGCACTAGTACTCTGATTGGCTAAGGGTTTCGGCACCTTCCGACGGTTTACGTAACCTGCCGGTATATTGTAGCGCAGTCCGTAAACTGCAGAATCGTCTACGTAGTTTTAGTAATATACAAAACCAGCCGTAACCCATTTTTTATGTAAATTATATATTATTTAATACATAATTTATTAACGTTGACATTGTAGCCGACAGTTACTGATTACTGCTGTTGCTGCTTTCAAACAACCATGCACGTCTAGGCATGAGCCCCGTGAGTCAGCCTGGTTGTTCCAACGCATCTCCCTGGCTATCGTTTGTGGCAACGCTATGTCAGTAATGGCGGCGTCACTTCCGTTCTGTTGACTCTCTCTTTCATTCTCTCCTCCTCTCTATCTACCTATGTCTGTATCTGTCTCTTGGCTTCTCTTTCGATAATATTAAATGTTATTTATAATATATACATGCAAAACGTGTATGATTGAAATGTGTATTAAATGTTAACACAAAATAACAAAACAAAAAAAAAAAACATGCACGTCTACAGCATTTAGCAACTACAATACATCCTTTATGAGGTCGCACTGTTTTTGGTGACTACTATTCATCCATTATGACGTCACGCTGTTTTTGGTGACTACTATTCATCCTTTATGAGGTCTCCCTAATTTTAGCAACTATTATTCGACCTTTATGACGTCATCCATTTTCACGAAGGAGTTATGCAGCGAGATGCTTGTTCACATTACATTTAAATGTCTGCATGTTGGTACAGTCGGGGAAAACAGGGAGCAGAGAGAGAATTCCAACGGTGTGCAGTTCGAGAAAGGAAGCTATTGGAGTAAGAAAGCCTTCCGGCATCTGGAGGCCTCTAGAATGAAGGGGAGGAATTTTGCTGATTGTCGAGTTGGACGGAAGCATTTACGTTGAGGGGGCACAAATGCTACAAGTTCGCCTGAACACATTATATGTAAGTGCTTGTAAAACAAGCACAGGGACGCAACATTGCGGCGATGGGGCAGGAGTTGGAGCTTGGTAGACAGTGTGTGACGTATTAGAGTAGAAGTTCTTTTTATGAAAGCAAAATGAAACTCGGTTTCCTGAAACGGAAAACGAAAAATGAAAAACGAAAAACCCTTTTTTATTAATATATTGGCATCGTTTCTTTTCACATTAAAAAAAAATATTTTCTAGTGCTTTTTTTTAACGCGGAAATTATGTTTTGTTGATTTTTTTTTGTACTTATGCAGTTTACGGACCGGGATGAAATAACAACGTTATTATTTAGAAAGCCATTCTTAACATGCGAGGGGAGCTTTATTAACTATTCTGTACTTTTTAAAGGCAATGAATGGTTTACCTTTTAAACAAAGTGAGTGACTAAATAAAACACAAGAAAATAATCTCATCTGAAAACACATTTTACAGTAAAAGAAATTTGATTTTTAAATCACGAAAATTGTTGTTTAATGATTGTAAAAGATTCGAGAATATCAGAAAAAACAATATAATTCTTCGTTTGTTCTTGAATCTATGGATTTGCTTACCTTTGGTCTCTTGTTAGGTTTCGGCAAAATATGGGTTCGACTGGAACTGGTCTCGCCTCTATTGGCCATTTCAAAACGAACTGCGGTTATATCTGCCTTACGTTCTAAGCCAATAAATATGGCGGTAATAAAAACTACAATAAAAATAATAAAATAATAGATATTTTTTTTTATAATATATATATATATATATATCTTTAGTATATACTTCTAAAATGCGTGGAGCTTGGTTATTTTCATGCACACCGGACGACAGATGAATGACAAATACAGGACGTCGCCAACAGTCCCTCTTTTTATGCTCGAAGTGATCCTTTATAACGTCATAAAGTATCTATCCGATAATGATGTCGGAAAGAATGATGTAAAAAAATGAATACCGTTCCCGGCACTCAATCCGACAAATCCGAGACCGTTGTGGCGGTTACAGGACCTCTTCTGACGGGATGAGGTATTGTCCGGCTCAGTCATAGTAGGGGGTCATCAAAGTTTCAGAGAGGGGGCCTCCAAAATTTTTTCCACAGGAACAGTTCAAACTCGCCAAGGTTCGCCTCAACACTTAATCCGACGGCTCAGGGGATAACTTTCTAGCACCAGACCCTGTTCTGTCGGATGAGATATGGTCCTGTTCAGTACTAGGAGGTGAATCTTCCCAGGCATTACCACCTCTCTTTAAGGAGGTGTTGGTTTATTGTCAATAGCCTGAGGCGCCCTTACCTAGGAATGCCGACGGATCTGTTCATGGTTATTTTTGTAGAGTCATAGTTCGCCTTGTACCACATCTTCCTCAATAGGAAGGAAGTTAAACTTTTAACTTCACTAATTTATCTATTTACTAAATGAAACGAAACGAAGCGGCATTCATCTTAGGCGGGGTGAATCAGCTTCCTACAAAGGAGGAAGTTTCTAGGGAATATCAAATTCACAAGCAGTCCTCAGTCGCATGTATATTCCGGTGAGGAGAGATGATGACGTTAGTTTTTTTTGCAGTTTTTGCAGGGAGGTGTCGACGTCCTCCTACATACATCGTCTGGTATTCCTAAATGGCCACCCATCTGATACTGACCAGTCTCAAGGTTGCTTAACTTCGATGATCTAATGAGCACCGGTTCGTCAACGTGATTCGATGTCGTATTTACGTGTATTGATCAATACAAATTGAGTATTATTATTATTATTTTTCAAATTATTTTGCATACAAATTTTTTTGGCAGAATATCAAAAAAGTTTATTTGTATAAGTCCCTGTTTACTTGTCTCCACACGAGAGCAAAGTTTTGTTTTCCTCATCTAGAGTTAGGTGTTTCGGAATGACGTCATAATTGACATGGCGTTTCCTCGAATTAGAGCTAAGGAGATGCGCCTTAACACCCAAGCGGACTCTCGGGACTTGTTCCTACAAGTGGCTATCATCCGTCGAAGGTCTCGAATAATCATGAACTATCGAATCAGATAGGATAGAAAATGAAACGGTCGTTTAGGCAGCCGTATTTGTCCTTTTTTTGCTAGTTTCAACGAACTGAGCTGCGGTGACGGGATTAACAGCATATTATGCAAGGGGATAGCGTGTATTTTATCCTTATAAATAAATAAATTATATATATATATATATTTATTTATCTATTAATTTTATACGTACATAAAAGTAATCCGTGGACACGTGTTTATGGCTCACAGCCGTCATCAACATGGCTATTGATGTCTATAGTCCAGCGTTTTACCATCGGACCAGACGCCCTGTTTAGAAATATGTACGATTTTTATATCCTAAATACTTAATGTATTTGTATGTAATTCATTTTTATTGGTGATTGCAGCGTTCGTTGTTCTTTTGCTAACTACTACTTCGATTGTCTCACTTCCTAAGTGATTAAGATGCAAGAAAATTGCATCATTAGTCGCCGGTAACTTTATAGGACGTATTTTCGTTCATATATATATATATATATATATATATATATATATATATATATATATATATATATATATATATATATTATACGTACATAAAAGTAAGCCTGTCTCACAGCCGTCTAATCAGCATGGCTAACTTAGACAAGGATCGAACCTTCGATATATATATATATATATATATATATATATATATATATATATATATATATATATATATATATATATATATATATCGAAGGTTCGATCCTTGTCTGAGTTATATATATATATATATATATATTATTGTCGCTCCTCGTAAAACAAGTAGAGCCCTCTTAATGGTAGTACAAACACAGCATGACGTCACTTGCTTTATATGCATCACTCCTTCTTTAATAGAAGTAGAGTGCTTCGACATCAAGCCGCTTTTATATGTGTTAAATTATCATTGTTTATCGGCTATTCGGATACTGGGCGCGCGGTTAACGATGTGAGTTGAAAAATACTTGTAATCCAGGGTTTCGAATCGTACGACCAGTAGTGAATAGTCATATCTCTATGCTATATATATATATATATATATATATATATATATATATATATATATATATATATAGTTTTCAGGTTCGATTATTTTCGATAGGATTCCGAATCAGAGAGCTCTATGTCCGTTCAAACAGAGCATGAATACGTTATGCGGTTTAAAAAGACTAAATATACATTCGGATTGTACACATTATAAGTTATTTCGACCGTAACTAGGTCTCCTCGGATGTGTTTCCAATCACGATTCAAACCCGTTTTGAATCGTGATTAGAAACACATCCGAGGAGACCTAGTTAAGGTCGAAATAACTTATAATGTGTACAATCCGAATGTATATTTAGTCTTTTTAAACCTCATAACGTATATATATATATATATATATATATATATATATATATATATATATATATATATATATATATATATATATATATATATATATATATCACTCTGTATGTGGATGACTATATATATATATATATATATATATATATATATATATATATATATATATATATATAAATAAATATATATATAGAAATACAGAAATATAAATATATAAATACATATATATATAAATATATAAATATATATATAAATATATATATAAATATATATATATATACATATATATATTTATACATATATATATTTATACATATATATATACATATATATATTTATACATATATATATATAAATATATATATATATATATATATATATATATATATATATAGTATCGCAAGCATGAAGGGAAGACGAATTTTATCGTTCATGATTAAATGTCAGCCGACCGGTTTCGCCCTCTCTTAACAAAGGCTGTATCGAGGGATTTAAAAAGAGGGTGAACAGAGAGAGTACAGAAAATAAAATAGCGTTATGATGTATGTACAATGGAGGATCAATCTTAGAGACTGATCACATCTAGTCCCAATAGACATTCCCTTTGTTTACAAAGGAAGGGACGTTTGAGACAAACGTTGATCGTCAAATAAGAAGTGATATTGCTTCCATTAACTCATGAGTTTTCGAAGAAAATCTTCTCCTCAGAGGACCATTACCGCAATTACATTACTGCAGGTAATAAAATTAAGCTTTGGAAATATATAAAAATATATAAAAAATACATAAAATATATTGGCCCAAAACACACTTTTTTGTTAAACTTATACAGTTCATCCAAGTCATAAAGTTTAAAACAATTTCAAGAAAGGTCTCAAAGAAGTCGATTAAAAAACAATCCAGGTGGTGAATGGTAGTCCAAAAACGAAAAAGTTATCCAGGCGGGAAATTTGCTTGCTATCGATGCAGTAGATGACAGTGAAAAGTGTATTCAGGGTGTATCCAAATTAATAAAACGATAGAAAAAACAAAATCATATAAAAAGTTCAGAAGACTCACTCAGTGTTGAATATTATAATGTCCAATTAAGGGTTCTTATGAGCTGATAGGAGTTGTGCAAACCATAACTTCCTGGTCTGACGTATATATAGAAAACATGTGATGGAGTAGAAATATGCAGTAAGATCCGATCAAAAAAACAATAGTTAAAGATAGGGACTGGAAAATGAAAAATAAAATAGTCAAAGTTCGGCTTAAATTTAAAATCAGCAGGAGCCAACTTAAACGAAAACTTAAATGTATTAAAGGTAAGGAGGTTAGGGGAAATGACAAAATACGAAGAAAAAGGAGGGGAGGGTATACGACAGTGTCAAAAGAAGAAGGGTGTGGGGTTTGAGGTTGACATATTAAAGAAAAAATAGAAAGATAATATTAAATAAATAGAGAGAGAGATGAAAAACAAAGAGACAAGAATAGATTTAGGGAAACGGGCCGGAAAGATAAAGAAGCAGAATGGGGTGGGACTAATGTCTGGCTATGTGGCATGAAAATTAAGCGACTACAGCGAGAAGTCTTTAAAGTTAAGGCTAAATGAAATATAATTCATAGATTTACAGGCATACCTACACATAAGGATAAGTGCACACATACTCACAGACGAATAAAAAGACACACACTTACAAACACTCATACACATGCGTACATGTGTTAAGACAAATTCTAATTAATAACACTAAAATCATACATTCCGAAATCAATTTAAGAAAATTAAAAATACCGGAAGCTATCTACATAAAAACACAACAACTTAAAATTAACAACATCACTTATGAAACTAGTGGTAACATTTTAGAATGCTTAATGTAATGCGAATTTGTTCTGTGATGCCAGCCAGCGTTGATGAATTTAAATCGTCAACGACTTCCTGGAACAATGCGAAAAACGTTTTATGCGCATTTCTCTGCAGTTTAAAAAAAAAATCTCTTCTTTCTTCAGCTTTTTTGTTCATTTGCTTTTAACATCTGATTATTTTTTTGATTTTAATATAAAAAAAAGACCATCAGAAAAATAAAAAAAATAAAAAAAATAAAAAGGTATAATTAAACGGACGAATTCTGTTATTTTTAACAATGTTTGCATAAATGAGAAAATGCTGCCTAAATACACACACAGACACACACACACACTATATATATATATATATATATATATATATATATATATATATATATATATATATATATATATATATACCGATGAGTTAATTAGGACTTTCATATCGGGTTTCGAACTGTGTGACTGGCAAAGATTGCCTCCTCCGATACTGATGATTGCAGGTTTGGCATGAAACACATGTGTATATGGGTTAATTTGAAGAAATCATTTATGAATAATTATATATACATATATATCTACGCCATTCGGCCGTTTGTGATATTACCCATTTCTATCACGCTTTTAGTTGAAGTGTGCACGGTGAGGGGCAAGCAACGCCTATTTAGTTGTAGTAGTACACAAGACAACCCATAACCCATTTTTATATGAATAATATATTATTCAATATACAATGTATTAACTTTGACATTGCTTGATAAAGCAGCAGCAGCAGCCGAAAGTTACTGACTGCTGCTGCTGCTTTCAAACAGCCATGCACGTCCACAGCTTTTAGCAACTACAATTCATGCTTTATGACGTCGCACTGTTTTTGGCGACTACCATTCAACCTTCATAACGTCATCCATTTTCACGAAGGAGTTGTGCAGCGAGCCTTTTGGCCAAGATCAAAGTGTAGTATCTGTTCCGATGGATACTGCACCCTATACTGGTATTGTCTTGGCCTTCTGGCCTTGATTTACGCCGGTCAATGGGTCTGTCCTGTGCAGTTCTGGGAGGTCCACCATCTTTGGGGAGGAGTAAGTTTATTGCTTACTGTCTGAGGCGCCCTGCCCAAGCAATTTTTAAGAAGCCGTAAGTACTCTTCCTCTGGAGTGCAAATTCCCACTTTCCGACCTTGTGTCACATTCTACTTTGTGGGAAGTAGATAAATAGAGTGCAGCGAGATGCTTGTTCACATTACATTTAAATTTCTGCATGTTTGTACAGTCAGGGAAACAGGGAGCAGGGAGGGAATTCCAACGGTACGCAGTTCGAGAAAATACGCTATTAGAGTAGAAAGCCTTCTGGCATCTTGGAGCCTCAAGAGTGAAGTTTTGGGCGACTACCATTCATCGTTCATGAGGTCAAGCGAATTTTAGCAATTATCATTCAACCTTTATGACGTCATCTATTTTCAGATAAATACTTGTTTGATTACAATAATGACAAACAACCAAGGTAACAAGCAAAATCCACAAAGACAAGCGGTGACCATTTTTGTTTACTAATATCCACTGGAAACAAGACACATTGCCACTTAGATGTAATGGACCTACTGTAAATAAGAGCCAGATTAATAAGGGCGTCTTTAGTGGGGAGTCATGATTGTTCACATTACATTTAAATTTATGCATATTGGTTGAGTCAGGGAAACAGGAAGCAGGGAAGGAATTCATAAAGTACGCATTTGAGAGAAGAAGCTATTAGAGTAGAAAGCCTTTCGGCATCTGGGGACCTCAACAGTGACGGGGTGGGATTTTGCTGTTTGTCGTGATTAAAGTGTATGTAAAACAAAGACAGCGACGCAATATTGCGGCGATTGGACAGGGGCTGGTGCTTGGTAGATAATGTGGGACTTCTTAGATTAGAAGTTCTTTTTTGGACCCTGTGAAAAAGGGAGAGACTAGTGGTTGGTGCACCAGCCCAGATTTAACAACATTACTCCATGTATGGCCGAATGGTGGCTTAAGAAGTTTTATAGCAGAATCCCACCTTCTTTGCAGCAGACTTGGCAGTATCTTCTATGCATTTGTTTCAATTAATATTATCCTTGCATGTTAGGCCGAAGAGTCTGAATATTGGACTCTCGGGTAGGGTGTTATTCACCATGGCAATCGATGGTTAGAAAGATTTCTTATAATTGTTAAATGAAAGGAGCTTTGTCTTAGAAACATTAAATGCAACCATCTATTTATGACCCCATTCCACTACAAACTTGAGGTCATTTTCTAAGGATCCAACCATTGCCTTGAATATGTGTGCGTTCGTTTTGCTCACATGTTGCGAATAGAACGTGATGTCATCAGCCAATATACCCATATCCGACGAAATTTCACCCGGGAGGTTGTTTATAAAGTCATGAATAATAAAAGTCCAAAGATCAACCTCTATGGTACATCCGCATTAATATCATATTGTTTAGATATGCGGCCATCGAAGACGATCTGAGTATTTCTGAGAAGGATCTGGTTATATTAAATACTCGTCCAATAATACCGTACGAATACATTTTCACGAGAAGACTTTAATAATAATCTATTTAACTACTATTTCGAGGAGTAATTAAACAACGGAGATAACTTTATTTTACTATCATTTTTAAGTGTAATTAAACAAAGTGAAATAATTCTATTTAACTATTATTTCTAGGAGTAATTAAACTAAGGAAATAACTCAATTTAGATACTATTTCTAAGAGTAATTAAAAAGTGGAATAACTCTATTTAACTACTAATTCGAGGAGTGGTTAAGCAAGTGGAATACTTTTATTTAATTACTATTTCTAGGGCTAATTATACAAGTTGAATAACTCTATTTAACTACTGTTTCTAGGATAAATTAAACATCGGGAATAACTCTATTAAACTAATATTGTTTAATGGTAATTAGACATTGGGAATAATTGTTTTAACAACTATTTCGAGGAGTGATTAAACAAGGAGAATAACTCTATTAAACTACTATTTCGAGGAGAAATCACACATGGGAAATAACTCTATTTAACTAACATTTCTAAGAGTAATTATACATTGGGAATACCCCCATTAAATTACTATTTCACGGAGTGATTAAACAATGAGAATAGTTCTATTTAACTACTATTTCTAACAGTAATTAAACAAGGGGAATAATTTTATTTAATTACTATTTTTAAGAGAAATAAAACAAGGGAAATAACTCTTTTTAACTATTATTTCAAAGATAATTAAACAAAGGGGGAACACTCTTTTTAATTAGACATAGGAAATACCTCTATTTAACTACTATTTCTAGGAGAAATTTGACATCGGGAATAACTCTATTAAACAACTATTTTTAGGAGTGATTAAACAAGGAGAATAACTCTATTTAACTACTATTTCTAGGGGAACTTAAACACAGGGGTAACACTATTTAACTACTGCTCCAGAAGTTGACCTGAGCTCAATTTCAGAAATGGCTTGTTTCGTTTAATCCTGGTAAGACTCAGCTTGTGTCTTTCAATCGTAGTCGTGCCCCTTTTCTATTCCTGAGATTCTTATGAATGGCTCTGCTCTTGAAGAGAAATTGACTCTGAAACTTCTTAGTCTTTCTTTCTCATCAAATCTTTCGTCGAGTTCATACATTAGATCCATTGCTCTTTCTGCTTCTCGTAAAGTCGGGTTTCTCTATCGCTTCAAACACTTTTTCACATCTGAAATTATTATCTATCTCTACACATCTTCTATCAGACCATGTATGAAGTACTGTTGTCATATTTGGGCTGGTGAATCTCTATCCCATTTAAAGGTGCTTGATAAGGTGCAGAAACGTGTCTGTAATTTGATTGGCTCCACACTTCCCTCTTCGCTGTAACCCCTCTCTCACAGACGTGATGCTGCTAGTCTCAGTCTTTTCTATAAATACTATTATGGCATGTGTTCTTCAGAATTGTCTGATCTATTCCATGCTTCCTTTGTTCCAGTTCATTTGACACGGTGGTCTAGTTGTCTCCATCAATTCGCTGTTTTGACCGTCATTGTAATATAGTTGAGTATTCCAGTAGCTTCTTTCCAAGAACTGCAGGCTTGTGGAATCTTCCTCTCTGCTGACTGTTTTCCTCCTACCTATAGCTTTGGTCTTTTCAAGACTAAGGCAAATAGGCGTCTCCATTTTATGTGATAATCACCTTTCGGTCTTGTTAGCTCCTTAAATCAAGTGGCTTCATGCTTTGTCTGGAGCGATTTCCATAAAAAAGTAAACGTAAATTCGAGTCTAAGAAATAGTGATGGGACGATTCCAATATTTTTCATGATTCCGATACAATTGCCGATTCCGTTCTAAATGCCCGAACTGATAAAATTACTGATTTTGTTCTAAATTATCGATTCCGGTACCATACTGATTCTGTTGTAAATTTCCGATTCCGATACAATTCACGATTCCGATTTTTTAAAATTTATGAATATTTAGTTATAGTGTTGTTGTTTTTAAAAATTTTTTTGGATTATCATAAGAACCCGTATAATGTGTGCATACAATTTCACAAAAGTAAAAATACACTTGGGGAACGTGGCCTACATTACATGAGTAGGTATTTCTTACTATTTTTTTCTGAAATGTTTTCTCCGTAATTGACTGAAAATAGTGAGACTGGGGCAACTGAAGATTTATTTCTGTTTTTTTTTTAAAAAACAAAGTCGATTAGCAATAGTTCGTCGTAAGTTGACAAAATCGTATTCGAATTCTTTTCATAAACAATTAAACATAGTCGACCGGGACCTTTTTTAGTAAAAAAAAAAAAAATTAGGAACTTATTTTAAAACTAAAAATCCTGCAAAGAGAAAAGAAAGAAGAATAAAAGGGAAAGAAAGCTGTCAACTTTTTCTTTCTTTTTTCTTATTTATCAATTTGTGCCATTTTTTTCCGGAACCATTTTTATCTAAATTCGTTGCTTTGATCTGTAAAATCCAATCATTTTATCATTATTACCAGAATTATTACAAGACTCGTTTTTGCAATCGGAATTTAGACTCAAATTACCAAAAAGTTCCGATTTTTCCGATTCCAATTAATCGCCCCAATACTACTCATCAGTTAAATTGATATAGGGAGTCCAACGGGAGCGAAAGTTATAGACCGCCGCCATATTTAAAGTAATGTTTGATATATTGTTTAGGGGACCAATGGGACAGACAACCCCAACTTCGAAGTAAAATGTACCAATTGATTCAAAATCAAATTTGGAACATATGTTACGTTTCTGAATTTCTGAGATGAGGATTGGTACTACATCCACTGCATCACGAGTCCTTGCGGATATAGTACTAAGTTAAATTAAGTTCTAAGTGATAGTCATCTGAAGGCTGAATGTTTAATCCTCGGTGCGGGCAATACGAAGAATTTCCCAGTCATGGTAGATAGAACACCTTATTCTTTCCTGTGAATCAGGTGATTCTGGTGTTGGCATTAGTTAGAAAATCTTTCTGGAAAGACATCGGGTATTTACGGGAAGGACCACGAGAAGGTTGCCAACATCCCTAAGTGAAAGTGATACTGTGGAACCGACTGGATTCGAACGTAAGACACCCAGTCCGTGTCATTATCCACTTAACCACCGTCACCTCCCTGCATGCTACCGCTATGAATTAAATAAAGGATTCCGTTCGAAATTCCGTCCAGATTCCCGAGTTAGACAGAAATATTCGTGAGTTCGAAGAGATACACCTGAAGAAGGCCGGAGGTTACAGCGGTCGAAACGTTGTGATGATAACATTCAAGATGAGAAATGTAGTCCGAATAACCAATTTTAACTTGACAAACGGGAGCCTAAGACAAATGTTGGGAGGTTCAAAGATGCTTTTATTGATTTTTTCTGTATAAAACAACGTCGAGAAGACAGACCGTATCATCTTAATACTTCTTACTTATTAATTAACTAAGTTTTAGACAGACGTGGAATTTCTTATCTTCGTCTCATTCGAGACTTAACTTAATCGTTTCACGTCTTCTCGCTTCAAACTCCATGACAAACTCTTTCGAAACTATCGTTTCTTTTTTCCCGAACAACAATGAGTAACGTCATCGCATCTCGATCTGTCAGTCTCTATTTTGACCTTTATTGACCCCCAATTGTTTGTTCCTTGATCTTAAGTTCGTCTGTCTGTTGCTCATTCGTGGGAAAACAGATTCATTTGTCCAAAGTTTGTGTCAGCTCGACATGCACCCAGCTAAGTAAGTTTGACCTTAGTAACACTCCATACTAGCCGAAGTACACCTTTTCATAATATAACACATAGATATCTAAATGAATAAATACAAACACTTTATAGATACTTAAATCAATAATACGAAATAGTGTCATTCAAATAAAGTATATATATATACAACATAGGTTCACTGGAGGCATCAAGATCTGTTGCCCTTTGGTCGTCTCTGTTTCTGCATCTATGGTAAAAATAGAAAATGTGAAGCAACGTTGCTTCTGCGCAGATTGAATAGACGTATTTGTTCTTGTTTTAGTGTGCATGTATTTTTGTCGGTAAATATCTTTTGCGTTCGACCGATTCTTCGCAAGATATAGAACACGATCTCAACAGGAATGTATTCTTGTTATTCAGGTTAAAAGGAAGCCACTTTTATTCTAACCTCAAACATAAATCTGACATATTATTTTTCAGATTCACACAACCTTACTTAAGTATCAAATATCTTTCAAACCTGTATACGACTTACACTAAATAAAATTTATAAAATTCTAAGACTAAATAATATCAGTGACACTTCAATAACTTATACAGCGAAACACTTTGAATCCGTGATAACAATGGAAATGTTGCACTCAATAACCTTGCCACCAGTTTGTAGGCAATAACCTAAAAAATATAACGGGTTATAATTCTACTTAAAATGATTCATGTAAGAAGGTGATTACAATTATTAAGTCTAAATTATTTATGTAAATCTAAATTATTATATTTTTTTAAATTGCGATTTTGCAAAAATTGTAATCGGCAAAAATAATAGAATTTTATTTTTATTTTTCAGTTTAATATATATATATATATATATATATATATATATATATATTTCAGTTTAATATATATATATATATATATATATATATGTGTATATATATATATATTTCCGTTTAATATATATATATATATTTCAGTTTAATATATATATATATATATATATATATATATATATATATATATATATATATATATATATATATTTACTCTTTGTGAATTTTTCTGATGATTTTGTAGTGTTGCAGAGACGATATTAACATAAACATGTTGTTTGGCACAAGACAAATAAACGGACCGTAAAAATATATTTCACAGAAATGTTATGTTTTTTTTTTAAATGTGAAAAAATAAAAATAATAAAATAAAAACCATGGTTATTGGAATATAATATGAACTGACTTCAAAGATAATTCTTCTCTTCAGAGGACCATTACGTGTAAGCACACTGAAAATCTTGGTAAGAAGAAAAAACAACAAAAGTCAGTTCTTTTCGACTTTAGGCTGGTCAATCAGTTTTCATTTCTGGACCATTCTAGCGTTTTAAGACCGTTACTAAATACATTTACTATGGAAGATAAATTCTGTGTGTTTTTTAGGTGGACTACTTTTTAAAGCGATTATGTGTAGTTTTATAACCTTTCCAGTCGGACTTGGGGTTAGCGGTAAAAAAATGTATAAACAACCCTAAAAATTGAGAATGGTCCGAAAATAAGGATCATTTTACATTGAATTGATATACGAAACTGATCCCCCATTCTAAAGTCTAAATATTTATTTATTATTTTTCTTTCTGCAAGTTATCATAGGGTGTTCACACGTAATCGCCTAAAAAGTAGAATAATTTTGAAGAGGAGTTAGTTAGGGATGTTATTAATTACGTGTCACTTGTTCTTCAATGGATGCAGAATTTAATTTATATATATACATATATTATTATCATAATTATAATAATAATTATTATTTCATAGTAGTCTCAACCTGAAGTTAGAAATCATGGAGGGAGTGATTTGCAGAGTCCAAAGGGGAGTTTAAGGCAACGCGCTAGGCCTTTTGATCTATGCATTTTTTGTTCCTCGAGGAGTAGTCCAAGATTCCTCAGGGAGTGGTATATTTGTTCTCTCAGTTGTTTTGTTAGGATTTTCCACATTGTAGTAAACAGGTTATTGGTCTGTAGTTGCTTAGGATCGTTCCATTTTTGACATCTTTTTTATGAGTGTTGTCCTTCCTTTGGTCATCGATTCTGGTACATCTGTTTTGTATATACATCCCCTTAGTTTCGGCGCTAGCCTTTTATGTTGGGTCGTGAATTTTAAAAATCAGTATGCATGTATTCCATCGTGGCCTGGTGCTTTCCAGTTTGCCATTTTCCTTAGGGTTGTCTTAATCGTTTCTTGATTAATTTCTGTTTCTGTCCCTTCTTCAATTTCCTGTAGTTCATATGTCATGTTTGTCAACCATTTGCCATTTTTATTTTGTTTTTGAGGCTTTTCCCATATCTTGCCCCATAAGTGTTTTGTCTCTGTACACTGTGTCTACTACAAAATAAATGCCTAACCAAAAGTATTGTTTACCAAGTCACAATATTTGCTAAAGAAATACCGAATAACAAGAATTACTACGTGGTTATGACCTCCCTAGATTTAAAAACCAGATATTACGACCACAACAGCACATTTCAAAACAAAAAACGCCGAATTAAAAAAGCACTAGCAAATTATTATTGGGAGCTCAAAGATAGCGGACGCTCACCAATAATTGAATGGAAAATAATACGACAGACCAGTACATGTAAAAATTTAAACAGCTCGTGTAGATTATGCCTGAATGAGAAATTTGAAATCCTAAACTTTAAAAACTCCCCAAACCTATTAAACTGTAGAAGTGAAATAGCAAACAACTGCTTAGACAGGATAAAATTCACCTTAGGTTAACAATACATATACATATATAATAAAAAAACAACTAAACAAAAGTAGAACCTAAAATAGAAATACAAGCAATCACGTGTTAAAATAAGGTCCACCATTATTTTGACACAACAAAGAAACAAGGATGAGCCACCCTATATAAAACAGACCAATATAAAAGGATATAGGAAGTAAAATCAACCGAACCTTTGTTTGTGAGAAGCCCAACGATTGGCTAAGGAAATGACAAAGAGTCTGATTGGTTAACTAGCTAGACTAAACACCACGTGTATATATAAAAACACCCGGCAACACAAACTCCATGCATTATAGCCTGACAATTCCCTACGGGGATGAAACACGGAAGTCTCTGTGTAGCTTAATTGCCATGAACATATTTTCATAACGCACTATATATATATATATATATATATATATATATATATATTTTTTTTTTTTATATTTTAGTTCAGTTGAAGTTCTCAGAAATGAAGGGGCCCGTTCCTGAGACTAACACTATATGAGATACATATATATCCGAGTGTTCCGTTAAAGTTCGCCTTTACCTGTCAAACATTGAGTTTATAAAGAAGTTCGGAACATTAATTTTCCTCTCACCAATTTGACCAGTTAACTATGTTATAGTATATCTTTCTTGTGGTCTCTTGGTCTTACCGGATTCCAGGACAAGAATTCATCTAGTCTAGTGTGGTATCCAGTTAAGTGTTGCTAAATGAGGTGACGTCACCAAGAGAAGGCGCATCATTCCTCGTATGAGCTGTTGTATAGCTGTGTCGAGGGGATCTTATTTAGGCTTCGAATACTATGTTATTTTGAATATTTGGTTAGGGTTTATTTATAGGAGTAAGTATCCTCATGTCAGGTTGTCCTGACAGACTCTTGTACAGAGAGACGGAAGACACTCGAGGATGGTGTCTAGTAGGTAATTCAAATTGCCCATCATAATTATATATATATATATATATATATATATATATATATATAATTTCTTTTTTTAATATTTTTCTTATCTTTCCGTTTTTGCTGGAGATGGGGCATCCTACCGGATGCTAGACATTAATCGGCTATTTAAGACACTTCAGCCTAGAGATCTTTTTAACATTCTAACCGTCCCTTGAAGTGCAATTGTTTGCATTTCTCTAGCACTCGGTTCACCGGGTAAACTCGCCAGGTAATTTTTGAAATTCTTTTTCATTAGTCCTGTTGCTCCTTTAATTACTGGTATGATGGAGATTTTCCTAAGATTCCAGTTTCTTTTCATTTCGTACATAAGACCTTGGTATTTCGTAATCTTTTCCCTTTCAGCTCTGTTTAATCCTGCATCATTAGGGACACTGACTTCAACTAGGGTTGCTACTTTCTCTCTTTTGTCCCATATTACGATGTCATGCGTATGTGTGTAGTTAAGTGGGGAAATGCTGTTTACAAATTCAGGTTTTGAAGTTCTACTTGTGGGAAAATTAAGTCCTAGCTATGGGCAAGTTACTTACCACACGGTTGAAATAAATTATTGCATCGATGATTATGTAATTTCGTGTTACCATATTTTATTATATATATATATATATATATATATATATATATATATATATATATATATATATATATATATATATATATGCGCGTATGTGTGTAGTTAAGTGGGGAAATGCTGTTTAAAGTGACAGCTTCAAATCCCACGTTTGAAGTTCTGTCAGTTTTACTCTTAAGAAAATTATGAATGAGGCCCTTCAAATCCTAGCTATGAGCAAGTTACTATGGAAGACTGGATTCCACAGTCTAGTTTACCATGCTATTTTAGTCATAAATTTGGGGGGTGCGACCCTAAATGCAGGCTCAACCTGGAATAGCGATCCTAATCTATTATTTATCTGAAGCCGAACTATACTATTACTTCTATTAATGCTCAATCAAGTTTATTATATTATTTCCGACTAAAGCACTATCTTTTACTGCTCAATTCAAAGGGACGTAATGTACTATTTGTTCTGTTGTCATGATACTATTCTCCAAAGCATTACCATTTTTTAGGGTAGTGTAGTATATGTCCTTCCAGGAATTGCAGCCTTCTTTTTAACGGGTAGTGTAGAAATTACCTGCTCCTTTTCAGGGGATGGTGCAGTATATGTTCTGTTGTCATGAGTCTATTATCCAAAGCATTACCTCCTCCATTTTTAGTATCTGTTCTGTGGTCATGATACCTCATCCCAGGAATTGCAGCCCTCTTTTTAAGGGGTAGTGTAGAAATGACTATCTCCTTTTCAGGGGATAGGACAGTATCTGTTCTGTTGTCATGAGACTATCCTCGAAAGCATCATCCCCTTCATTGGGGGATAATTTAGTATATGTTTGTTTGTCATGGTACTATGCTGTCAAGTTTAACTTAGAGTAGCGACCCAAATCTAATTGTAATAATAAATCAAACTATTTCAACTTGCAAAATGTTTATGAGTTTTTGTTATTATATGTTTTGTTATTTCCGTTGCACAATGAATTTTAGTAAATTTTGAACGGAAATGAAAACAAGTTAAAAAGAAAAAGATATTTGGATATCCGTTTACAAAATAACTTCTTGTCTTCAGTGTTTGGCAATTACATTTGATACTTTTTTATAAATTTAACCGATTTACCAAATAAATACAATGAATTACCTAAATAAGTGGCTAGTAAGAACCAAATAATAAACTTTGAGAATTAACAGTGACCATATTAAAGAATAAATTACAACAAACTACAAAAACACCAACACTTTTCTCGGTGGCTATTGTTATCTCTATCTATAGAAAGTTACATAAGTTTATATATTTGTATATACAAGATTGGAGGTGACAGTGGCGCAGTGGTTAACGACAAAGACTGAAAACCTGGGTGTGAAAATTTTGGATCCAGTTTGTTCCACAGAAAAACCTTCACTTTGGATGTTGGCAACCTTCACGTGGCCCCTCCTGTAAGTACCTGACGTCTTTCTAGAAAGAATTCTAACGAGAAAGATATCAGGGAAAGCAATGCTAACAATAGAATTATCTGATTCACGCGAAATGAATAAATATACACAGTTCATTCTTAAACTAATTAACCGATCATTATGAATGTTAGAACATAGCTACTAAACAGAAGGTGTCGTAATGTTGGATATATTTGAGTTTATATTTATAACAATAGATATTTATTTATGAATTGCAATTTATTTGAAAAGAAATGAAAACAAATTAAAACAGAAAATAATATTGCATCATGAAATTGTTAGCAATAATATTTTTTTAAATTATTGATAAATTAACCAAATTTACAGATAAATTAACCTAATCTATTGATAAATTAACCAAATTTATGAATAAATTAATCAATTATATTGATAAATTAATCAAATTTATAGATAAATTAACCAAATATATTGATAAATGAACCAAATTTACAGATAAATTAACCTGATTTATTGATAAATTAACCAAATTAATAAATAAATTTACCAAATATATTGATAAATTAATAAAATTTATTGATTAATTAACCTAATCTATTGATAAATTAACCAAATGTACAGATAAATAAACCAAATATATTGATAAATTAATCCAATTTATAGATAAATTTACCTGATTTATTGATAAATTAACCAAATATATTGATAAATTAACTAAATTTACAGATAAATTAACCAAATTTATAGATAAATTAACCAAATATTTTGATAAATTAATCAAATTTACAGATAAATTAACCTGATTTATAGATAAATTAACCAAATATATTAATAAATTAACCAAATTTACAGATAAATTAACCTGATTTATTGATAAATTAACCAAATTTACGGATAAATTAACCAAATTTACAGAGAAATTAACCTAATTTATTGATAAATTAACAAAATTATAGATAAATTTACCTAATTTATTGATAAATTAACCTTTTTTATTGATAAATTAACCAAATATATTGATAAATTAACCAAATTTATAGATAAATTAACAAAATTTACGAATAAATTAACCAAATATATTGATAAATTAACCTAATTTATTGATAAATTAACCAAATATATTGATAAATTTACCAAATATATTGATAAATTAACCAAATTTACAGATAAATTAACCAAATATATTGATAAAATAATCAAATTTATAAATAAATTAACCTGATTTATAGATAAATTAACCAAATTTATAGATAAATTAACCAAATGTATAGATAAATTAACCAAATATATTGATAAATTAACCAAATATATTGATAAATTTACCTAATTTATTGATAAATTAACCTAATTTATTGATAAATTAACCAAATATATTGATAAATTAATCAAATTTATAGATAAATTAACCTGATTTATTGATAAATTAACCAAATATATTGATAAATTAACCAAATTTTCTGATAAATTAACACAAATATATTGATAAATTAACCAAATTTACGGATAAATGAACCTAATTTATCGATAAATTAACCAAATATATTGATTAATTAACGAAATTTATTGATAAATTAACCAAATATATTGATAAATTTACCAAATATATTGATAAATTAACCACATTTATAGATAAATTAACCAAATATGTTGATAAATTAACCAAATATATTGATAAATTAACCAAATTTATAGATAAATTAACCAAATATATTGATAAATTAACCAAATTTACGGATAAATGAACTTAATTTATTGATAAATTAACCAAATATATTGATTAATTAACGAAATTTATTGATAAATTAACCAAATATATTGATAAATTAACCAAATATATTGATAAATTAACCAAATTTATAGATAAATTAACCAAATATATTGATAAATTAACCAAATATATTGATAAATTAACCAAATTTATAGATAAATTAACCAAATATATTGATAAATTAACCAAATTTATAGATAAATTAACCAAATATATTGATAAATTAACCAAATTTATAGATAAATTAACCAAATATATTGATAAATTAACCAAATATATAGATAAATTAACCAAATATATTGATAAACTAACCAAATATATTGATAAATTAACCAAATATATTGATAAATTAACCAAATTTATCGAAAAATTAACCAAACTTTAATTAATTGAATGAAATAAAAACCGTGGTATATATTGCTGGTTGCAATAATAAGTTAAAAAAATTTATGCTACAGGAGTACTAGGAACTAAATACGCTCTAAGATGGAGTTTTTCTTGCCACATCTTTGGATGTGCTGCTCACAACATCCTTTTCTGTCTTACCGATTTTTAAATTTAATGTGCGATGTGTTTTTCTCCTCCCCACTACCTTCTTCGCACAGAATAGACGCTGCTAGTCTTTCCTTACTCTATCGTTATTTTCATGGAAGGTGCTCGACGGAGCTTAAATCTATTCACCCCCTGTAAAACATTCACAAGAAAACCCCGTCTAGCTGCAACCACTGCCAATAATTTCAACGTTTCTCTCGGTGTGCCTAAAACTAAATGAAAATTCCATGTGCAAAATTTCTTTTCTAGAACTACCCGTCTGTAGAACATGATACCGCGAGGCTGCTCCCCAGCTGACTACAACATAGTCGTTTTCAAGTCCAATGTAGACAAATTCTTGTTGAACTGTCCTCTTAAATAATCAAATTATGCCCAATTTCCATCATAATTACCAATCATCGCGGTGTAGTTTCACGTCAACGACACTCATTAACACTTTTTATCCTCGAGTGCCATTTGGGCCTTGATTAGTGATGAATCTTTAGTGAAAAAGTTGCAAATATTTCTGCTCCATCGTTATTTTATTTCAGTTTATATTTTCTTTCACAATGAATTTCAATATTTTTAACGAAGAAAAAGAAACTTAATTTCAGTATTTGTTTACACAAAGAATGAGATTTCCTTCGGAGGTTAGCAATAATGTGAATAAGAAATTTTAATCTTAATTTTCGGGAGTAAAATTATCTTCAGAGATATGAAGAATTGGTGTATAGATAAAATAGACATATTCTAGATTTGAGTACAACATTTTTGTTGTGGTCCTGTAAAGGGTCCGAGAAACATAACACGATCTCGGTGTTTCGAGTAACAAGTGTATTGAAAAAAGGGTGCAATACAATAAATAACCAGAGTGGTTGTATGTCTGTCGACTGCCAGTATCGACTGGTGTGGTTTCAGGTAGTTGTTTTCTTCCCATCGCAGGAAGAAGTATAACAAGGCTGGAAGGTAGGGAGAGTCAAGACAGCGTCCCTAAAGAAGGGACACTCTGGCCTCTAAAAAACTGCTTGGGCATTCCCCGGTCAAGCGCCTCAAGCAGTAAGCAATAAACTTACTCCATCCTAAAATGGGGAGGCAAGGCATGGGAGGGTGGACCTCCTAGGACTACCCAGGGCAAAATATTGCCCTGGGTAGTCCACGGGTATTTAATTCCTTCCCACCCGCAGGTATATGTGGCACAAGGTCGGAAGGTGGGGCAGAGTCAAGCCAGCACCCCTAAAGGATGAGCATTCTGGCATATCAAAAATAGCCTGGGCGCAGTAAGCAATGAACTTACTCTACCCCAAAGTGGAGCGACAAGGCCTGGGCGGGTGCACATCGTAGGACTACCCAGGACAAAATACCCCACCCCGACAATTAAAATGGCCCAGTTCCTGACAAACTGATTGTCGAGAACGAATTCTCGACTGGTATTTCCCACTACCGACGTTCTCCATCTTCCAAAGTTACTGAAATATTGAACGGGTTTGGGAGGGGGTGCCCGATATTTAATCTCTGTTAGTTTTTAATTATTAGACTGGGCTAATGTTCAGGAGAGACGGAGAGACGGATACATATTGTAGGTTATTTATGCCATCTGCCTGACATGCCTGGGCGATATTAACCCTGAACTAATTGCACCGTCTTCCACCGAAACACTAATTTACTAAGCAATATTAAATTCACAAGCATTCTCAATAGCATGTATATCAGGGGAGATCACTTTGAAGACGGTAGTCTTTTGTGTTTTTGAAATTTTTTTTTTGTAGTGAGGTGTCGCCGTCCTCCCATATATAACGCCGAGTCAAATGGTCACTCATCTGCTACTGACCAGGCTCAGCGTTGCTGATCTAACGAGAACAAGTGTATCAACGTGATTTTCTTTATACTATCTGTAAGTATAAAAGTTTTATTTTCATAAATACTCGCCTACAATATCTTTGTCTTGCCAAATAGTAACAAGCTCAGCATGAGTTGTCTCCCCATGAAATCGATATTACAAGAATTATGTAAACAAAAAAAATAATCACAACTTTAGTTGGATGTAAGAGTGAACTAATGCGAGAACGTTAAGAAATGTAAGAAAACAAAACAATGGGACATTTTTCATTCCTGTTTTTTTCTACGGCCACTAGTTATTGTTTCATGTAAGTAATTATCACATCGAACTCTCTGTCGATTTTGCACAAAATATAACGAATCAAAAATTAGAAATAAATTATTTTTTTTCATTTGTGCGTTTTTTTAGCTTTGTAACTCTTTTTCTTTTCGCGTTTGGGTTTAAAATACGAAAGTCTCTAATGTACGTCAAGTGGTAATGCGTGTCGTTGCATCTTATCGTTATGTGTCAGATAGTCATTTTTGTGCTTGTTACTCGCTTGTCACTCGTCAAGATTTCATGTATCAAAAAGAAACTGTAAGTCTGGACTTACTTGGTATCTTTCGCCGTGTGATCGTCTAATGATTTTCTCCATCAGATTAGCATCCAAGGTTGACTCTAGCGAAATGGCGTTGCGTTGTTAAACTTGTATTGCTTACTCTCACGCTCATTATTCTATGTACAACTGGATGTTAAGGTTAGGGTTATGTATAGCAGGATGTTAGGGTTAATTAATGAGTGAAGTTTGGAAACTTTGTGGAAACAAGGCATTTTACTACTGTGGCAAACGAAGATTTTATATGTGGCCACCAATATTTGTTCCGTGATGTTGTATAATTGCGACTGTCCGCCATTCTTCACTTCTGCTCACCAACTGTTGGGATTCTGTTCGTGACAACATCTACTCGAGTAAGTTCTTATGAATTAAAATGGCACAACTTTGTTGACCAACTTCATTCTGCTGTTGCCATCATTGCAGGAGGGCCCACGTGGAGGTTGTCAATATCCCCGAGTGAAGGTGGTACTATGGAACCGACTGGATTAGAACATGGTACACCCGTCAGTTCGTGTTATTAACCATCGCCACCTCCCGACAACTCCTAGCAGTGAGGGTGTATCAACTTAGTAGCTAACTTGCTCTTTTTTGTCTTATATCTTGGCCGGGTCGGAAATGTCCTTAACAGTCCGTGTCTCGGCTGTCACAGAACACGCCCATCCTTATTACTGGGTTACTTCGAACAAAGGTTTTGTTTCCGGAAATAAAACTGTGGACCGTACATTTAGTTTTCTCGTTTCGTTTAAAGATTTATTTCAGGTCTAACTTCGACTAGACATTTTAAGGACTCCACCTGGAGACCCCTTGGATTGACAAAGAAGCAGATGGCTTCCAGGCACCCACGAAGAAAGACGTGTCCCTGTAGCCTAGACACCGAGCGAGGCTATTTTCACTTGAAGATATACTGATCCAAGAAATTACTTTTGACAGCCGTCATTTATTATTACTATTCCTTTCTTCGCTGTTTTAACTTTTGGAAACCTACATCAAACGATGTAAGTCACTTAAATAGATAGATATAATTTGTTGTTCATAGAAGAGCCTTGTTTTACTTTTTTAGCGATATTTTTGTCACAGATTATTATATGAAATATTATATGAAATAGTCTACAGTTTATGTAAGGATTAGTTCATATTGTAGACATTCTATCAAAAACCATATTACATTTATTTTGAATCTATCCACTAAAATCGATTATTGGATTATCTCAAACCAAATATTTTCTAATGAATGAATATGGAATATTGCAACTGCAATTAGATATTCGTCTTCTTTGCGTGTATTTAGAGTATGTGGCCATATAACAGTTTCCCACTTTTTTTACGCAGTCCTTTGTATTATTGTTGTACTTTGCAAGATCCTTCAAGCGGCACTGATTGGGCAGTAGAGGGGAAACAAGGCAGTGTTACATCGTATGGTTCACCCCTCCACATTCGCAGAAACATTTTAGAAACTTTCGAGCAACTTTTCCCCATTCCCGTTCACAAGCGGTTGAGTGCTTTCCACTGGATCAAGGTAGAAGCGTTCACGTCGCGATCCCTATCAAGGAATACTTACTATTACCTGCCAATTCTACCAAACACTTTGAAGCGAGCCAAAAGACAAGTCCATAAGCTCAACAAATGCCAGTAGATATTCCATGAAAAACTGTAATAAATTTATTTTGAATCCGTCAAGTAAAATTTATTATTGAATCATCTCATACAAAATAATTTCTAATAAAGTCTATTATATGGAAAATTATTACATATATATTAAACCAACATTGAACGAGGAGATAACTGCAATTACTATGAACAACTGTAGTAAATATTATTTTTTATTTGTCCAATTAAATCGATTACAAAACCATTTATTTTTTGATTAAACTAAGCTTAACATTAGTTCTATAATATCTACCAAATTAATAATTCGATATTACGAATTGTTTTTCAACTGAAAAATAAAAATTAAATACTATTATTTTTGTCGATTACAGGTAAAAAGCCTTGAACAATTTGTGCAAAATAGCAATTAAAAAATTAATAATTTAGATTTACATAAATGATTTAGACTTAATAATTGCCATCACTTTCTTACATAAATCAGTTTAAGTAGAATTATAACCCGTTAGATTTTACAAAACTGGTACCAAGGTTATTAAGTGCAACTTTTCATTGTTATCACGAATTTCAAGTTTTATTTCTGTATGAGTCATGGAAGTGTCACTGATCTTTTGAGATTATATATATATATATATATATATATATATATATATATATATATATATATATATATATATATATAATTTTCTTTAAGACTTATATACACATGAAAGATATTTGATACTCAAGTAAGGCTGTGTAAATCTGAAAACATATTAATATATTTCAGATTTATGTTGGAGGTTAAAATAAAAGTGGCTTCCTCTTAACCTGAATGACAAGAATATATTCCTGCTGATATCATGTTCTATATCTTGCGAAGAATCGGTCGAACGTAAAAAAAAATATTTACCGACCAACACTAAAACAAGAACAAATACGTCTATACAATGTTCCATTGTATTAAATGGCAAATTGAATAGACGTATCTACACTTAATTGACAGACCAATGAAAATGCTGTTTAAAACTTAACGGTGACAGACCAACGCATTACTACTTAAAACTTGATTGACAGACCAACGAAATGTCTAATTCAAACTTAAAAGTGACAGAGCAACGAAACTGCCACTTCAAACTTAATTGACAGACGAAAAAAGCTGCTACTAAAAACTTGCACGGACCAATGAAATTGCTACTTCAAAATTGCACGTGACAGACCAATGAAATTTCTACTTCAAAATTACACGTGACAGACCAATGAACTGGCTACTTTAAATTTAAGCGTTACAGACTAATGAAGACATATTTCACTTTTAAGAGCGACATACCGACAAAAATGTTATTTTAAAATTGAGCTGAGAAAGACCAACGAAATTGATACTTTAAACTTAATTGACAGACTAACGAAAATGCCACTTCAAACTTAATTGACAGACCAACGAAATTTCTACTTCAACAACATTGATAGATCAACTAAAATATAATCTCAAACTCAGTGTGACAGACCATCTGAACTTATATTTAAAACTCAGTGTGTAATATCAAAGAAAATATAATTTTAGAATTACGTGTGACAGACCAAAAAAAGAACTTCAAATTTAAGTCCGACAGACCACCGGAAATGTTATTTCCAAATTACGTGTGACAGACCAAAAGATAAAAGTTCTTCAATCTTATGCGTGACAAAACTTACAAAACGGCAATTTGAAACTTAATCTTGACAAACCAACGAAATGTCTACTTCAATCTTTACAAATATTATTTCATACTTCAGCGTGACAGACAAAAAATGAATGCCATACATATGCGTGACAGACCATCGGAATTTCTATTTAAAAATTGTGTGACAGAACAAACAAAAACAACTTTAAACTTAAACCTGACAGACCTAGAAAGGTTATTTGAAACTTAATCTTGACAGACCAACGAAATTACCACTTCAAACTTTACAATGACAGACCAACGGAAATGCTATTGTAGACAGAAATAGCTGTAAGAGAACTTTAAATTTAGACAGACCTACAAAAACGCTACTTCAATTTTAAATGTAACGGATAAATATCTTAGAATTAAACGTGATAGACCAAATGAAATGATATTTCAAACCTAAACGTTACAAACTAACCAACGTAGATATCCTCTAATAATAACACTTTGAAAAATATTCATTTTACCCGTTCAGCCCAACCGCCCGAGCTTCTCATGTAGAGAAAAGGACGCATAAAAAATAACCCCGAATGACCGAGACTGCTTCTCGGTTTTTGTTTGTTTACTGAATCAGAATTCTGCATAGAACCACAAATGTCGTGCCTAAGGGACACTAGTCCACTTGAAGTCATCCTCGTTGTTCGCAATTATTATTATTTCGATTTGCAAGATTGCAGGTTCAAGCCTCAACGGTTGCATATGAAGTCGGGGAAGGTTTGGCCCAGAATTCGCAACGTTGCTAACTTTACACCATGGATTTGCGCTTCCACGCCTCATATTTTCCTTGTTTGCCATAGATGCAGAAACAGAGACGACCAGAGGGCGACGGATCTTGATGCCGATTCCTCCTCCATTTCCACCAGAGTTCTGATAACCTGGTTACGGCTCTATTACTGCTAGTTGCCAGATCTTTCCGCGAGTGGTGGCTCTGCTAGGAACTAAAGTTCCTGACGACATAGCTCTGACACTACTATGTTTCCATTGCGCTTACCGTGAAAACGTAAGCGAATACACAATAATATTGCTAAATATATATATATATAGAGAGATAGACTAGCATGGTTATCCAGCATTGCCCGGTTAGGGAGGGAATAACATCACATACAACCGCATAATAAAGTCTAAGAAGTAACTTTTAAGTGTACATTTATTTACAAAGGGGGGGGGGGTGATTCTGAGACCTTTACCCCTCTAAAATAAATTACATATGCCCCATTAGATCCTCTTTTATGTTTACTAACTCGGAACCAATTTTCATAAAGTCGTACTCATCTTCCTCCCACGGCTGGGAGATTAGACACAATGTCACGAATATGGGATTTGAAAAGTAAACGGCCGAGAAGAAGAAGAGCACTCTGGCCGAACAAAAATTGTCTGAGCAACCTCGTTGACATCCCTCGGTAGGGGCATCTCAGGCGATTAGCAATAAACTAACCCCTTCTGAAGGCGCGAGAAAGTAACGCCTGGGAGGATAGATTACCTAGAACTGCACAGGACCATACCCCAGACCGTCAGAGAACAAGGCCACTCCAGCCACAGCATGACCAAGACTTTGTCCGTCTGATTTTGATATAAAATAGCCATGTCTACTAACTAGAGTCTAAATTTCATCTCCCCCGTTCCGTCAACCATGATCGGGTAGACATTTTAAGTAATTCGTTAGTATATTCTTAGTATCGCCCGCACTGAGAATTGAACCTTCAACCTCAAGAAAGCCAGCCACTTAGAACTGATTATCACTTAACATTTTATCCGTTACGCCACCATTCCTTGTGGAGCAAGCTACCCTCGCGTCTCGAAAGGAATGAAAACTTGTTGAAAACTAAGTTAGTCCCTCTAAGAAACGGCTGAGCGAAACATTGTTATATTTAAATCCAATCATTAAACTAAAAAACAATAAAAATTGGGCGATTGAAAGGGGGTAATCTTCCCTCTCTTTCTAGTATTTTTATATTTAATATTTCTAGAATATTTTTGTCGCTACTATATATATATATATATATATATATATATATATATATATATATATATATATATATATATATATATACTTTATTTGAATTACACCATTTCGTATTATTGATTTAAGTAACTATAAAGTGTTTTGATGGTAATATACGTTTGCATTTATGTGTTATATTAGGAAAAGGTGTACTTCGGCTAGTATGGAGTGTTACTAAGGTCAAACTTACTTAGCTGGGTGCATGTCGAGCTGACACAAACTTTGGACAAACGAATCTGTTTTCCCACGAATGAGCAACAGACAGACGAACTTAAGATCAAGGAACAAAGCAATTGGGGGTCAATAAAGGTCAAAATAGAGACTGACAGATCGAAACGCGATGACGTAACTGATTGTTGTTCGCGGAAAAAGAACCGATAGTTTTGAAAGAGTTTTCCATGGAGTTTGAAGCGAGCAGACGTGAAACGATTAGCTAAAACTTGAGTTAAGTTAAGTCTCGAATGAGACGAAAATAAGAAATCCTCCGTCTGTCTAGTCTTGTCTAAAACTTAGTTAATTAATAAGTAAGAAGTATTAAGATTATACGGTCTCTCTTCTCGGCGTTGTTTTATACAGAAAAAATCAATAAAAGCATCTTTGAGCCTCCCAACATTTGTCTTAGGCTCCCGTTTGTCAAGTTAAAGAAAATTTGTTCACAGAGATATCACCACAACGACAATCACGGCCACAGCGAAGAAACACACAGCGATGAGAATCACAGAGAAAAGATAAATCCACGCGACGATGATGACAGCCAATGAAGAAGTAAACGAACAAAATATTAGGTAAATTTCGATTTGATTTGCAATGAAAATGTGTGTATGAGAAAGAAGAAAAGAACAAAAACACGGAACACACGCACACATACTGATATATGAAGAGTTTGAATTACTTACTAGACACCATCTTCAAGTATATTCGGTCTCTCTGTACAAGGGGTTTGTAAGGCCAACCTGACATGAGGATACTGCTCCCTACAAATAAACCCTGACCAAATATTCGAAATAACATATCATTCGAAGCCCAAGTATTCGAAGCCATAGTAACATCCCCTCGACACGTCTATACACTGGCCAATCTGAAGAATGGTTCACCTTCTCCAAGTAATGTTACCTCAAGTAACAACACTTAGTTGGATACTCCACCAGACTAGATGAATTCTTGTCCTGGAATCCGGTAAGACCAAGAGACCAAAAGAAAGATATACTATAACCTAGTTAAGTGGTTGATAGGGAAGAGAAAAATTAACGTTCGTAACTTTACTAACTCAACGTTTGACAGGTAAAGGAGAACAAAGGAATTACACGAATACCTATGTATATCATGTAGAGATCAGAAAGGGGCCTCTTGATTTCGGAGAACTTCGATTGAAGTAAAATAAAACAAAATATATGTTAAAAGTAAGAGAGACAAAGAAACACGAAGCATAGTCACGCATACGTTAAAAGATATGATTGAACACTCTCTCACATACATTATAAAGAACACTTGATATTTAAAAGGAAAAATTAAAGAAAAGAAAGGGACAGATACACGCAAAAGAACAGTGAGCGTATAACGATTTAAACACACACATCCATACGTAAAAAGTGTAAAACACGCACTCCCACATACGCATATATTATAAGGTACTCGTCCACTCTCATCCACTGATACGTCGATATTTTCGAAAGCGTTGCATATAAGATAGTTTAAAGGCTTTTAATTAACATTTCAAAAAAGCTATGACGTAACATATGTATAATTTTAGTTATTCGGACTACATGTCTCATCTTGAGTGTTATTATCACAACGTTTCGGCCGCTGTAACCTCCAACCTTCTTCAGGTGTATCTCTTCGAACTCATGAATATTTCTGTCCAACTCGAGAATCTGGACGGAATTTCGAAGGGAACCCTTTATTTAATCCACGGGGGTAGCATGCTCTCGTTCCGTCAAACATGACTGGGAGAAGTCGTCAGTAATTCGCAATTCTTCGTATAGCCCGCACCGAGGATTGAACCTTCAACCTTCAGATGACTATCACTTAGAACTGAATTTAAATTAGTACTGTATCCGCAAGGACCCGTGGCGCAGTGGATATAGTACCAATCCTCATCTCAAAAATTCAGAAACGTAACATCTTCCAAATTTGATATAATTTTGTGCGTTTAATTTTGAATCAATTGGTACATTTTACTTCGAAGTTGGAGTTGGTCCCCTAAACAATATATCAAACATTACTTTAAATATGGCGGCGATCTATAACTTTCGCTCCCGTTGGACTCCGTATATCAATATTAATGATGAGTAGTGTTTGGATGATTAATCGGAATAGGAATCGGAATTGGTATCGGAATCGGAAAGATTTAAGTCTAATTTCCGATTCCAAAAACAATTCTTTTAATAATTCTGGTAATAATAATGAAATGATAAATATTTATTGATTTTAAACTACAGATCATAGTAAGGAATTTAGATGAAAATGACTCCGGAAAAATGGCACAAGTTGATAAATAAGAAAAAAGAAAGAAAAAGGTGATAGTTTTCTTTCCCTTTTTTCTTCTTTCCTTTCTCTTTGCAGGATTTTTAGTTTTAAAATAAATTCCTAATTTTTTTTTTTTTACTAAAAAAGGTCCCGGTCGACTATGTTCAATTGTTTATGAAAAGAATTCGAATACGATTTTGTCAACTAAAGACGAACTATTGCTAATCGACTTTGTTTAAAAAAAAAAACAGAAATAAATCTTCAGTTGCCCCAGTCTCACTATTTTCAGTCAATTACGGAGAAAACATTTCAGAAAAAAATAGTAAGAAATACCTACTCATGTAATGTAGGCCACGTTCCCCAAGTGTATTTTTACTTTTGTGAAATTATATGCACACATTACACGGGTTCTTATGATAATCCAAATTAAAAAAAAAAAAACAACAACACTATAACTAAATATTTATAAATTAAAAAAAATCGGAATCGCGAATTGTATCGGAATCGGAAATTTACAACAGAATCAGTAATTTTATCAGTTCGGGCATTTAGAACGGAATCGGTAATTGTATCGGAATCGTGAAAAATATTGGAATCGTCCCATCACTATTTCTTAGACTCGCATTTACGTTTACTTTTTTATGGAAATCGCTCCAGACAAAGCATGAAGCCACTTGATTTAAGGAGCTAACAAGACCGAAAGGTGATTATCACATAAAATGGAGACGCCTATTTGCCTTAGTCTTGAAAAGACCAAAGCTATAGGTAGGAGGAAAACAGTCAGCAGAGAGGAAGATTCCACAAGCCTGCACTTCTTGGAAAGAAGCTACTGGAATGGGCAACTATATTACAATGACGGTCAAAACAGCGAATTGATGAAGACAACTAGACCACCGTGTCAAATGAACTGGAAAAAAGGAAGCATGGAATAGATCAGACAATTCTGAAGAACACGTGACATAATAGTATTTATAGAAAAGACTGAGACTAGCAACATCACGTCTATGAGAGAGGGGTTACAGCGAAGAGGGAAGTGTGGAGCCAATCAAATTACAGATACGTTTCTGCACCTTATCAAGCACCCTTAAATGGGACAAAGATTCACGAGTCCAAATATGACAACAGTACTTCATACATGGTCTGATAGAATATGTGTAGAGATAGATAATCATTTCAGGTGTGAGAAAGTGTTTGGAGCGATAGAGAAAACCGACTTTACGAGAAGCAGAAAGAGCAATGAATCTAATGTATGAACTCGACGAAAGATTTGATGAGAAAGAAGAACTGAGAAGTTTCAGAGTCAATTTCTCTTCAAGAGCAGAGTATCCATTCATAAGAATCTCAGGAATAGAAAAGGGGCACGACTACGATTGAAAGACACAAGCTGAGTCTTACCAGGATTAAACGAAACAAGCCATTTCTGAAATTGAGCTCAGGTCAACTTCTGGAGCAGCTGCATATTTCAACTGATCCGAAGGAGATGAGCGAGAGGCAACACCTGAATAGAGAGTTGTATCATCGGCATAAATGTTACTTTTCTGAAAAATATTCTCTGCAAGACAATTGATATAGAGAAGAAACAGTGTTTGGGCCTGGAATAGAGCCCTGAGGAATACCAGCATTGATAGGAAAAGAGAATAAACAGACACCATCCAAAGTTGCTCGCAAGCTTCGATCAGAACGAAAAGACCCAATAATGTCAAGAACTTTACCACTAATTTCATAACCTCGAAGTTTGTGTAGGAGACCAGAATGCCACATTCTGTTGAACGCTTTCGAAATGTGAAGCGCAGTGACTCTACTCTCTCCTGAATTATTCATAAACCGACAGATCCGCCCAGTTACAAGTCAAAAGATCAGCAGTTTAACGAAAACCACGAAAGCTATACTAAACATCACTAAAAAGTCCCATACTTTTCAGAAAATGAACAAACTTTCCGTTGACCAAACTTTCAAAAACTTTGCTAATAACAGAAAGGAGACTAACCGAATGATACTTAGTTGGGTCCGACCGATCAGCAGCATTTTTGATAATAGAGACAAGAGAGGATTCCTTCTAACAAGAAGGGAAATCGGACTCAGACAGAGATTGATTAATTTCGAGAGGATAGAAGAAGTTCGGGGCACAACGTTTGAGAATAACAACAGGAATTGAATCAGGGCAAATGCCTTGAACTGGTCAATATCCGAAAGATCCCTAACAACCATCTTTGGAGTGATAAAGACAGAATCAAGAGACTGGTCAGTTTTCAAAGGAAATTCAGGAAGAACAGTACTAGAGTGATCAAGAGAAGAATTGTCAGCAAAAATACCTGTGATGTTACTATAGTAAATAGTAAGGTGTTTGTTGTGTGGATTTGTAGAAGGCATAATAATAAAAAGGGAGAGGAAGGGAGAATCACAGATGTTACAAATTTCATAAAAAATTCTCTCTTATTTTGCAATCCATTAATTTTCATGGTCGTGCGTTCTCACCATTTCACCCTCCTACAAATGGAATCAGACGGTACTGGTACAGTTTCTTAAAACGACAAAACCGCGGAATTACGTAAACAATCGGAAAAAGCCGAATGAACACGAACCGGCGTCAAAATCCAAACGAGCAGGCTTTCCAACATAAAAATTAATGAAACAACATTTAAAACAAGAAAAACACTCACCGTGTGTTTATTTTCATGAAAAATTATTTAAAAACCGAAAGTTCATCACATTTTTGAAAATCGTTTAATAAAGTGTAAGATTTTTCTTTCTTTATAGAAATTAGAAACCACAAAAAATTATTTTTTTTAATGAATAAAATTAATCTATTTAGAAGCTACCGGCAAAGAAACTTGCCTTCAACAGAGCTAGACATTTTTTCTTTTTTACCTTTTCATTTCGCTGGTATAAGCCCCAGGAGGGATGAACCTCCTGGAATAAAAGAAAAATATATGTCACTTTTTTCAGTACTATGATTTGAATTTCATACAAGTTGCAGATATTTGAATTTTCAAAGGGGAAGTGGTACTTTTATACCCCCACCCATACACAACACCCCGACTAAACATCCCCAGGAACCTGCTGATTACAAGTATATCATTGTTTTGTGAAGAGATCAACAGTTGAAAACTGATACCCGGATACCCACCCACGTAAACAGCTTTGCTATATAAAAAGAGATTCGCCCTTAAAGATCTCGTGAGTGTTCCTGACTGCAAAGCGTTAGTTTGATTTCACTTTCGAATTTCTGTGTCAACCCGAAGATCTTGACTCCTTTTGACTTTCGAGTACCAGACGAGAAAAATGCCGACTTTTGAAGAGATCAAAGCCGAGTGTTTGAAGGAGAACAAACTTTTTAAGGATCCGGACTTTCCAGCCGAAAAGAGCATCCTCCATGTTAACTATAAACAAACGGTTGACTGGAAAAGGCCGCATGTGAGTGACTCATGTTTGTTTTTTTCGTATTCTCTGCTTTAGCGTAATCTACGACTTGCCATTCCCGCTAGGATCAAAGTGTAGTATGTCTCCTCTCGCAGGAGGCCATCCTCCCAGGCATTACATCCTTCTCGCGTAAGCAGCGACGTATTTATTTATTTTGTCTCCTATTTCACGGGGGTGGGCAGAGTCAGAACAGATAAACTGACCTTTTGTCTAACCTTGCCGTTGTGTGTTCAGGCTAAATTGTAATATATGTTCTGTCTCAGGGGATAATTCTCCCTAGCATTACCTCCCTTTTTCGTGGACAATGAGAGGTGTGTATTATTTGAATTATTCGAACTAGTGTTTTAATCTTGGATGTTATTCTCACAACGTTTCGGGCCGATAAAATCTCCGAGCTTCTTCAGGTGTATCTTGTCGAACTTGAGGGTCTTCTACATTCCCCGAAACGTGGTGAGAATAACATCCAAGGTGAGAGCAATCCAATGGTTCGAATAATCCAAATTAAAAACTTATCAATCCATAACTAAGAAATTCCATGGTGTCTTTCATCATCTATTTACATAATTTATTGTCGATGGCAATGTTTTTGTTGAAAAACTAAATCTATGTAATTTTCGTTATGTGAAAAAGAAAGAATAAAAAAAGAAAAGGAAAAAGAAAGAAAAATATTTCATTTTTTTTTTCCAAATAAAGAATTGACATTTTCAGCTAAATCTATATATACCACAAAACTGCTTCTCAACCGATTACAATATGTTCGTCTTCAAATTTAATGTAGACAAATGTTTTGTGAGCCGTCATCTTGGATAATCGGCACTTGTGCAGTTTAGTAAACAAGGGCAAATAATCTACAGGAAGTAACGACCATTAGACTAAAACACAAATCTATTTAATAAAATATAGTTTTCGGAAAAAAACATTGTGATAAAATGAAGATTATTTTCAATGAAGTAACATTTTGGCCAAAACATTGTATTAAGATATAGTTTTATTATTACGTTCGTTTTATAACATTTTAAATTATTTTTTAAATGGCACTTAGGGGTAGATAATCCACAGAAAGTAACGACCAAACTGTTTTTTCTAGGCTTTTGTTCGGTCCCTCAGTATCGATAAACCTGGAGAGGTGGCCAAAAAGTGTGAAAAAAACTTTTAATATTTTCAAAAGCTTTATGTGGATTTTCACGGCTCTGTGCGAGAATTGACACCAAAGTGTGTACTTTGGCATCAGTTCTTTGATTTTGAATTTCCATGTCTGTTAACTTGTAAAATAAAAAAAAATTAAGATATAATAGGTTGATTGTGATGGAGATAGAAGGCAATAAAACCGAAAACTAATAATAAAAATGATTCTTGGTTATTGATATTATTGGGACCGAGTTGTTACATTTTCCTTCCACAAGTACACCTCTATACCCATTAGACGGGAGATACAAATAATTGTACTTAGAGGGACGGTAAGAATCCTAAAAAATATATCTCTGTTGGAGACTCTGATCTCCAGCAAAACAAGAAAAATGAAAGAAAAGTGAAAAAAAAAAAATTGAAAATTTGTCAATTGAAAAATGTAAGTGTATATATATTTTAAAAACATTTTAAAGAGATTGAAAATGTATTTTATTAATTAAAAATTAATTACTAACATATTCTTTTCTATTAATTTGTTTTCATATTTAAACTTATATTTTAATGTAAAGGGAAAGTTTTAATTGTTTTTCACTCTATTAAATATAAGATAACTCAACTTTAATAATGTAATTGGAATTATTTGCATAGGATCAAGGAGGATGAGAAGACCGAGGAGGGACAGCACAAACCAGACCTCCACTGGAAGTGTAGATACTGCTGGGACCTTGGGGAGGCTTATTGCCACCCAAATCCCAGAGAAGACCAATGGTCCTTACCAGCGAGAAATCAATGGTAAACGGCTGTTGTGATACTGCAAATTTATGGTGGAGAATACTGGAAATCTGGGGAGACTTGTTGTCACTCAGACTCCAGGGAATACCGTCGGTTGTCGGTGAGCAATCACTGATGACCTGTGTGAGAACTCCTATTGAGTAAATAATAATAATAATAATAATAATCCCCCCCCCCGCTGACACCAAATTCTTCTCACTTAAAGGACTCTCCTGCTTTTGGTAGTCATTCGAGACAAAACGACCAACTGGAAAGATCATCCCAAATCCGATGGAGAGATAAGCACCTTCTTTTCCTATTTTATTCTTTATTCCCTATTTTATTTCCTCTCTGTTACTCATCTTTATTTCAATGTGTCTTATATGAATGTACTAAATTCTGCTTGATTTAAATGTGTTAAATTATCGATATATACTGCCTCATGTCTTGTCTATTGATTTTCCCACTGTAGTAATTTTGAAATCCCAAGCTGACCTATAGTTTTTTTGTTTTTTTTTCCTCATTTCACATTTATACTTACTTGAGAGAGGGAAACGTATCTTCAACTTTCTATTCCCTTTTCGTTTACAATGAACTTTACTATGTCCTTATATAACATATATATATATATATATATATATATATATATATATATATATATATATATATGTATATATATATATATATAATTTTTTTTTTTTTTTTTTGTGTGGTAGTGCACAATATCACTCATTAAAATTAATGAGACAACCACTATCCCTGTGACAGGACCACAGGCAAAATAAGCCTGGGCCTGGTGTGGCCACACACACCAAAAATATGAATAATGCACAATAATATCAATACAAGCCGTGGGACTCAGGAGAAAGACCTCAGTGTCATGATGGGCAGGTGCTCCCTCGTTAGCCAACATGGGGGACCCGGTCCGCATCCTGCGAATGTTGGCCCTTCTCATTTCAGAAACAAGACAACGGACAAGAACCAGGTAAGTAACCTCTCTTATTCCAGGTATGACAAGGACACAGACCAGAGACAAGAAAACCAGAGCGAAAACAGCAAACTGAAAAGATCTGGAAAGAAATGGACCATGAAAGAGAACAGACTGGTGATGGAGTGCTATTATGAAAGCCGCTACCCTACAGAAAGAGGATACCGAAAACGAATGAAACATCTCTGTGACATTGCTAGTGACTACCATACAACGGAACAAAGGATAGCAGATCAAGCAAGACAGATCCTCAAGCGAGGATGGTTCTCGGAGATGGAACTGACGGAAATCAGACAGAAGGTTAATGCCGAAACGGAGCAAGTAACACCACCGAAGGAGAAACCACAGGAAGAGGACGGGCAAAACATACACACTGAAACTGAAGAGATTGAAGACTACGGAATAACAGAACCAGGTGAGATAGAAGACTGCGGAACCACAGAACCTGCTGAGATAGAACTCAACGAAAAAGAAGCAAGTGAAGTGGAGAACATAAGACGATACATGTTAGAAAACAAAACAAAACTCCCATCTCTCAGGAATGAAGTAGCGAAGAAGTTACAAGTAGAAACAGAAAGAGTAAACAGACTCCTCACACACATCCCAACAGAAACTATTACAGACCTAAACAACCTGATATATGCTGGGGCAAAATCGGTAAGTATGAAACTAAGAAACGAAGACAATGGACAAAAGAGAGGACCGACAAAACCTGGATGGGAAATCAGACTGGAAACCCAGATCACCAAACTTCGGAAAGAAGCTAAAACCGTGAACAGAAGGAAGGAGGACATGAAACGATTAAGAAGCAAAAATCAGAAACGCAAGGAAAAACTAAATGAGAAACATGAAGAAATAAAACAAAGGATAGCAGCAATAGAAGGAAGACTGAGACGATACAGGTACAAATCAGAACAGAGCAAACAGCACAGGACCTTTGAAAACAATGAAAGCCAGTTCTACAAAAACGTAAATGGAGAAAAAACAACAACAGAGTTACCGAACCCAACAGAAACAAAACAATTCTGGAGCAAGATATGGGAAGTACCAAAAAAGCACAACAAGAATGCCCAATGGTTGAAAAACATGAGAGATGAACTGCAGGAAATCGAAGAAGGAACCGAAACACAAATCAACAAAGAAACGATCAAGAAAACCCTAAAAAAATGGCAAACTGGAGAGCACCAGGCCACGATGGAATACATGCATACTGGTTTAAAAAATTCACGACCCTGCATGAAAGAATAGCGCAGAAACTGAGCGGATGTATCCATAAAACAGACGTACCAGAATGGATGACGGAAGGAAGAACAACACTAATACAAAAAGACCCCAAAAAGGGAACGACCCCCGGCAACTACAGACCGATAACATGTCTACCAATAATGTGGAAAATTCTCACAGCACAACTGAGAGAACAAATCTACCAATCCCTGGACAATCGTGGACTGCTCCCCGAGGAACAAAAAGGATGCCGGAAAGGACAAAGAGGGGCACATGATCTACTATACATTGATCAAAAGACCCTGAAGGAGGTGAAGAGAAGACAAAAGAACATAACCATGGCATGGGTTGACTACAAGAAAGCCTACGACAGAATCCCCCAAACATGGATAATTGAATGCTTAAAGATATACAAGATACCAGACAGGATTATTAATCTCATCCAGAAAGCGATGGAAACATGGAGACTAAAACTGACAGTCGGAGGACAATACCTGTCTGAGATAAAAATACAGAGAGGCATTTTTCAAGGAGACTCCCTATCACCACTACTGTTTATAATAGCCATGATGCCACTCAACTACATACTCAGAAAGTGTGATGCCGGATACAGGTTTACGGATACAGAACAAAGAATAAACCACCTGATGTACATGGATGACCTTAAACTGTTTGCAAAAAACAAAAAAGAACTGGAAAAGCTGATAAACACAACCAGGATATTCAGCCAGGATATCCAAATGGAGTTTGGAATAGAAAAATGTGCACTGCTAGAGATCAAAAAAGGAAAACTGGAGACGACAGAAGGTATAGAACTCCCCAACCAAGAGGAGATGAGGGCGCTAGGAGAACAAGAGAGCTACAAATACCTGGGAGTTCTGGAAGCAGACACAATCAAATATACAGAAATGAAAGAGAAGATTGGAAAAGAATATCTACGAAGAACAAGGAAACTCTTAGAAACTAAACTATATAGCAGAAACCTAGTAAAAGGGATAAACACATGGGCTGTATCACTAATAAGATACTCTGGACCAAAGAAGAACTCAGGCACCTTGACCAAAGAACAAGAAAACTAATGACTATGCACAATGCTTTGCACCCAAAAGACGACACAGACAGACTCTACGTGAAAAGAAATGAAGGAGGTAGAGGACTGGTAAGTATAGAAGACTGTGTGGAAGACACCAAAAAAGAGCTGGAGAAATATGTAACCCAGAACACGGAAAGACTGATCACCACAGCAAGAGACACCAGCCCAACAAACAACCTCGGAAGTACTGAACCCAGAAACAAAAAGACAAGAAAGGAAAAGTGGGAAGAAAAACAACTACATGGACGCTTTACAAGACTCACAAGCGATGAAGCCAATGAAAACAGCTGGGCATGGCTAAGAAAAGGACACCTGAACAGAGAAACGGAATCTCTGCTGACGGCCACACAGAACAATGCGATTAGGACAAACTTTATTAAAGCAAAGATAGATAAAACCCAGGAAAACAGCAAATGTCGACTGTGTGGACAAAGAGACGAAACGATAAATCATATAATAAGTGAATGCAGCAAGCTAGCACAAAGGGAATACAAGAACAGACATGACAGCATGGGGAAAGAAGTACACCGGGAAATGTGCAAACAACTGAATTTCGAATATGCAAAAAAACGGTACACACACAAACCAGAAACTGTACTAGAAAACGAAAAACACAAAATCATATGGGATATGAATGTACAAACAGACAAACCCATAACAGCAAGGAGACCGGATATGATAATAATCAACAAGAAAGAAAAATCCTGCAAAATCGTGGACTTTGCCGTTCCAGCAGACCACAGAGTGAAGATCAAAGAGACGGAAAAGAGAAGCAAATATACTGAACTTGCCAGAGAATTGAAAGGAATATGGAACATGAAGAAAGTCAGTATAACACCAATAATCATAGGAGCACTAGGAACAGTCCCCAAAAACATGGAGAAAAGACTGGGAGAAATAGGAATCAAAGGGATAACTGAGACCATACAAAGGACAGTAATGATCAAAACAGCTACAATCCTGAGAAATGTCCTCGAATGCGGAAACCAACCCACATAAGCAACGAATGGAGAACAAACACATGGAAGCACAAGACAGCAGAACCGGGGAAAATACAACCGCACGAGAGAGGCGCAAGCATAGGCTGACGCCACAAAATTCTGGACAGAGGGTCGAGGAGGGAAAGCACAAACCAGACCTCCACTGGAAGAGCGCGGACAGCTCTGGGACCTTGGGAAGGCTTGTTGCCACTCGGGCCCCAGAGCGGACCAATGGCCCTTATCAGCGGGAAATCGTTGGTAGGTGGCTGTTGCGATTACCGCAAGGTCATCAGCGGTGATGAACGAAAAGAGGTGGAGCATACTGGAGGCCTGAGGAGACTTGTTGTCATTCGGACTCCAGGGAATACCACAGGTTGTCGGCAGTGGGTGACCACTGACGATGACTAGTGTGATAACTCCTAGTGAGTAAATAATAATAATAATAATAATAAATTCATAACATGAATTGACTACAAGAAAGCTTACGACAGAATCCCTCAAGCGTGGATAATTGAATACTTAAAATAACAAGACACATGACATGATTATTAATTTCATTAAGAAACCAATGGAAACATGGAGACTAGAACGGTCAGCTGGAAGACAACACTCGACTGGAATAAAAATACAGAGAAGCATTTTCCAAGAATATTTTTATCACCATTACTGTTTATTATAGCCATAATGCCACTCAACTACATACTCAGCGTATGTTATGCCGGATACATTTTTACAGACACAGAAATATATTTTCAAATAGCAAAAGGAACAGCTGATAAATACGAGCAGAATCTTCAGACATACAAATAGAATTTCGAATATGAAAGTGTGCACTGCTAGAGATGAAAAGGGGAAAACTGGAAAGGAGAAAAAGGGCACGGAACTGCTCAACCAAGATGAGATGAGGGCACTAGGTGAACAGGATAAATATTTAGGAGTTCTGGAAACAGACACCATCAAATCACACAGATAAAAGAGAAGATTGGAAAAGAATATTTGCGAAGAACAAAACAAAATCTAAGAAACGAAATTATATAGCAGAAATCTTGTAAAAAAAATAAACACCTTGGAAGTCTCACTAATAAGATACTCTGGACCATTTATAAACTGGACTAAAGAAGAACACAGGAACCTTGATCAGAAGACTAGAAAATTGATGACCATACACAATACACTACACCCAAAAAATGAGGAGGGGCGGGGGTGATAAGTATACAAGACTGTGTAGAAGACACAAAAAGAGATGGAGAAATACATAACCCAGAACAGAGAAATGCTAACCAACGCAGCAAGAGAAACCGTCCCAATGAACAACTCCGAAAGCACCAAAACCAGAAACAAAAAGATAAAAAAAGTTGGAAGAAAAACAACTACATGGACATTTCATCAAACTGACAAGAGAAAAAACTCACGAAAATAACTGTACATGGCTAATAAAAGGACACTAGAACAGAGAAACAATCATTGCTAACACCCGCACAGAAAAATACAATTAGAACAAACTACATTAAAACTAAAATAGACAAAACCCAAGAAAACAGTAAATGTAGACTTTGTGGACAAAAGGACGGAACTATAAATCACATAATAAGTGAATGCTGCAATGCAGCCGAAAAAGAATACAAGAACAGACATGGATGTGCAGGGAAAGCAGTACACAGGGAATTATGGAAACGATTGTATTTCGAACTCGCAGACAAATGGTACAAACATAAACCAGAGACACTATAGTAAAACGAAAAACATAAACTCCTCTTCGATATGAAGGTACAAACAGATAAACACATACAAGCAAGAAGATCGGATGTCATAATAATCGACAAGAAGGAAAAATCCTGGCAAATTGTATATTTTTCTGTACGTTCAGACAACAGGGTGAAGATTAAGGAGATAGAAAACGAAGCAAATATACAAAACTCGCCAGAGAATTGAAAAGTATATGGAGTATGAAAGAATATTAATAATACCAATAATCGTAGGGACACTAGCTTAAATCTTAAGGAAAATCTTTGAATGTAGAAACCAACCCACATAAACTACGAATGATAACCAGTCACATGGAAGTTGCAATAAGAAAAAAAAACAAAAACAGAAAGAACGCCACCAAAAAGTGATAGAATCAGACTCAGCTGATATCAGAAAACTAGCCTTGAGGAGGGAGAACACTAATCAGACCTCCACTCGAAAGAGTGCGGAGAGAACTGGGACATTGGTGATGCCTATTTCCATCCAAATCACAGAGAAGATTAAAGGTCGTTGCCAGCGAGAAATTGATGGTAAGTGGCTGTTGTGATAACACAATGTCATTTACAACAATTATCGAAAATGTGGAGAGTATTAGAGATCTGGGAAGACTTATAATAATAATAATAATAATAATAATAATAATAATAATAATAATAATAATAATAATAGTAATAATGATGATGATGATGATGATGAGGAGGAGGAAGAGGAGGAGGAGGACGACGACGATAATAATAATAATAATAATAATAATAATAATAATAATAATAATAATAATAATTGCAAGAATCAACACCAGAAGACCCCACTGCAAAAAATGGCGCCGGCTTAGGCTGACACCATACAAAATGTTTGTAAAGGGTCGAGGAGCATGAAAAGACCGTGGAGGGACAGCACAAACTAGACCTTCACTGGAAGAGTGCTAAGAGTGCTGGAACCTTGAGGAGGTTCATTGCCACCCAAATCCCAGAGAAGACCAATGGTCCTTACCAGCGAGGAATCAATGGTAAGCGGCTGTTGCGATACCGCAAGGTTATTTGCGGTGGTTATCGGAAAGAGATGAAGAATACCGAAATCTGAGGAGGCTTGTTGTCACTCAGACTCCAGGGAACACCACCGGTTGTTGTTGGTTAGCAATCACCGACGATGACCTGTGTGATAACTCCTACTTAATAATAATAATAATAATAATAATAATAATAATAATAATAATAATAATAATAATAAACTACAGATAAACCCATTCCAAATATTTCTATGCTGACCGTTGAGTATAAAACCTTGATTTTGGGTGGAGGAAAAGGTTTTGAAAAATAGAAATTAAGAAATTAATTTTCTGGATGAAATCAGAAAGAGGAAAGATATTTGTTCAGTTTGTGGAAAGGGAATCGAGTGCAACTCAGCTGAGAATACAATTGGAGCAAAGGGTGGAGCAGGTGTTAGGGTGATTGCAAGAGTGGGTGGAATAAGTTGAGAAAAATTCTAAGATGTTTAAGTAGTTTCCTGTGAAACAATAGAAACTTCACTTGTTAAGTTAAATACTTATGTTTGCAATTTTTGCGAAGGTCTGCGAGTGAATGTTAACAAGACCAAAGTGATGATCAGTCGTTGTGGTGTTGGGAACCTCCCCCCAAAAACGAAAGTTCCCCTTGTGGAAAGGGAGTCGGGTGCAACTCAATATTTTGTGGTACGTTTAAGCACAATCACGTTGACACACCGGTTCCCATTAGATCACCGAAGTTAAGCGGCGTCGAGCCTGGCCAGTACTAAATGGGTGACCATTTTGGAATAGCAGGTGCTGTATGTGCTCTCTGCTTATCTCGGCATTGTTTCCAGTCGTCTTGTACTACTACTACTTGCCATTGGAATCAAGCAATGCCGACTCAGGAGAGCGGTTGCTAGAGATTGCGCAACCTTTGCAATTATAAAATTCACGCGTGGGCCGCTCCTGGTGGGGCACTCATGCGAAATCGACGGGAGAGAGTCCATCAAGCACTAGGCACATAAGAGGTGCAGTGGAATTACAGATTGAGAGATGGTAACAAGTTTATGTGTAAGGACTGTAAGACAACGGAGACGGATGAGAAGTCAGATGTGAAGAAAGTATATTTGGATGATGAGGCTATTTAGGTTGTCCAGAAGTTTTGTTACCTTGGTGATACCATTGGAGCACAGGGAGGAGCTGGTGCAGATATTGCTGAGGAAATACAAACGTTTTCAAAGTTTTGACAAATATAAATTATTTTGAAAGACTAGAGGGCTACCCGGCGTTGGTCGGGTCATAAAAACAAATAGAAATTATATTGAAAGATGAAGCAATGTTTTCTTTCCTGAGTGCATTTAGTTATGTATATTTCATGTCTATTTGTTTGGTAGTGTCGGCAGAGAGGCGCACGCGACTTAAACACGCTGTTCTTCTCGACAGGTTTGTGTTCCAATCAATCGCTGTGGAAACGGGGAGGGGGGGTTGCTCTTCCCCTGCCGCGAGCGACTTCCTCAACACCCTTGGTCTATTAACGACGCCTCACCTCGGGGACCATCGTGAATTCACCTGGCTTTACGAGCGCTTCTGCATCGCCACTATTTGAAGAAATACCTTCAGCTTGCCCCCTAGTTTTGCAAAAGATCAGTTTATTAATTAACTATTATTAGTCGTTGTTGAATAAATTTTAATATTTTTTAATCGTTTATTATATGGAATTAAAGCAAATCTAATGAAGTCTTGTAATATATTATATTAAGGAAAAATCTTCATTTTTTAATTTAGGATTTTCTGAAAGACACCCAACCCGTGTTCTTTCGAGAAGCGACTTACTATGATATCAATCAAGGCGAGGTGGGTAAGTACATGACTATATCGCTTATTATATAAGGTAAAGTATGTGTATATGTTTATATATTTTTATGTACAGGATTCACTCCTAAACTAATTAACCAATCATTATGAATTTTGGAACAGCTACTAGCTCTAAAGTGTCGTAATGTGGCCGATTTTAAGTTACATTTATTTTTCCGCAATGGGGTAAAAAGGAAGGAAGGCCTATCTAAAAATTCAGGTACCTCTGTTTCTTTTTTTGTGAAATTTTAACAATAGATAATAGATATCAAGTAATAAATGTTCCCCAAATTTCAGTTTCTTTCGGGAATTTTAAAGAGTTTTAAAAGACATAACATATTTGTAAATACAAATGTTTTAAAATACATAACATATTTGTAAATACAAATGTTTTAAAAGACATAACATATTTGTAAATACAAATGTTTTAAAATACATAACATATTTGAAAATAAAAATGTTTTAAAAGACATAACATATTTGAAAATACAAATGTTTTAAAAGACATAACAACTTGGAAAATACAAATGTTTTAAAAGACATAACATATTTGAAAATACAAATATTTTAAAATACATAACATATTTGAAAATACAAATGTTTTAAAAGACATAACATATTTGTAAATACAAATATTTTAAAAGACAAAACATATTTGAAAATACAAATGTTTTAAAAGACATAACAACTTGGAAAATACTAATGTTTTAAAAGACATAACATATTTGAAAATACAAATGTTTTAAAAGACATAACCTATTTGAAAATACAAATGTTTTAAAAGACATAACATATTTGAAAATACAAATGTTTTAAAAGACATAACATATTTGAAAATACAAATGTTTTAAAAGACATAACATATTTGACAATACAAATGTTTTAAAAGACATAACATATTTGAAAATACAAATGTTTTAAAAGACATAACCTATTTGAAAATACAAATATTTTAAAAGACATAACCTATTTGAAAATACAAATGTTTTAAAAGACATAACATATTTGAAAATACAAATGTTTTAAAAGACATAACCTATTTGAAAATACAAATGTTTTAAAAGACATAACCTATTTGAAAATACAAATGTTTTAAAAGACCTAACATATTTGAAAATACAAATGTTTTAAAAGACATAACCTATTTGAAAATACAAATGTTTTAAAAGACATAACCTATTTGAAAATACAAATGTTTTAAAAGACATAACATATTTGAAAATACAAATGTTTTAAAAGACATAACCTATTTGAAAATACAAATGTTTTAAAAGACATAACATATTTGAAAATACAAATGTTTTAAAAGACATAACCTATTTGAAAATACAAATGTTTTAAAAGACATAACCTATTTGAAAATACAAATGTTTTAAAAGACATAACATATTTGAAAATACAAATGTTTTAAAAGACATAACATATTTGAACATACAAATATTTTAAAAGACATAACCTATTTGAAAATACAAATGTTTTAAAAGACATAACCTATTTGAAAATACAAATGTTTTAAAAGACATAACATATTTGAAAATACAAATGTTTTAAAAGACATAACCTATTTGAAAATACAAATGTTTTAAAAGACATAACATATTTGAAAATACAAATGTTTTAAAAGACATAACCTATTTGAAAATACAAATGTTTTAAAAGACATAACCTATTTAAAAATAAAAATGTTTTAAAAGACATAACATATTTGAAAATACAAATGTTTTAAAAGACATAACCTATTTGAAAATACAAATGTTTTAAAAGACATAACATATTTGAAAATACAAATGTTTTAAAAGACATAACCTATTTGAAAATACAAATGTTTTAAAAGACATAACCTATTTGAAAATACAAATGTTTTAAAAGACATAACATATTTGAAAATACAAATGTTTTAAAAGACATAACATATTTGAAAATACAAATGTTTTAAAAGA
>OY744517.1:221595330-221625330 GCA_963556195.1 Sepiola atlantica
ATTCATGAAGATACCTCTAAACAAAAGCCAAAGTGCCTATAATCTGAGCCAGGTCCGCAAACAAGATCTAAACAAAAGAGTCAACCACCTGCTCTTCATGGATGACCTCAAGTTGTATGCTAGTTCAGATGATGACTTAAGCCGACTTTTACAGGTTGTACATATTTTCTCCAAAGATATTGGAATGAAGTTCGGCCTGGACAATGTGCCAAGTGCTCTCTTAGAGCTGGGAATAAGATCCAAACGGAAAACATACAACTTGATGCAGATACTGACATCAAAGACCTTGAAGAACAGGAACAATACAAATACCTTGGCATAGAAGAAAACGATTCAATTTAACATGCAAAGATGAGAAAAAAATTGGCAAAGAATATATACGCCGTTTTAGAAAAATTTGCAAAACACAGCGAACAAACAAAAGCAAAGTAACTGCCATTAACCAATTAGCTATGCCAGTGATAACATACAGCTTTGGAATTATTGATTGGCCACAAAAGGACATAAATAGACTAGACACTAAAACGAGAAAAATGTTGACAATTTACAGAGTAATGTACAGAAACCAGAGCCATTATTGTGAGCACCGGCCAATATCTGATGAGCTCCCAGAACCCAAACCTTATGATGGTATGCCAACATCAAGAAACCAGAGCAAGCAGAACAACCTCTATCACAAAACTGGCCAAACATTTTGGACAGGACTGTCTTACAAATGAGGCAGAAACAGACAACAATCCTGCCACAGAAATAGCTCGCAAAAGCCGTCAGAAATACATCAAGACCTTCCATTCCAGAAAACTGGAAGAATGGGCCAACCAACAACGTGCTAAGTATTTCCTATGTGAATTATCCCTGGAATATATAGATAAGGAAGACTCTGCAGACTGGCTGAAAAGAGGATCTCTCCAGGAGAGAATGATAATGGCTGCTCAAGATCAAGGCTCGATGATTAATGTCTTTAAAAAGATGAGTGGTCTCAGCAACAATAACAAGTGCAGGTTCTGCCACACAGAACTAGAGAGTGTGAGACACCTGACATCCAGTTGTAATGTTCTCCTGGGGGATGGTTATTATACAATGCGACACAACGGAGTGTGTAAATATCTTCACTGGACTATTTGTAAAAAGTTGAATATCCAGTGTAGCAGCAAGTCCTGGGAGCATATACCAGAAAGAACAGTTGGAAATAATTCATACACCATCCACTATGACTATGCAATCCCTACAGCTACATATCTAGAAAACGGAGCTGTTAAACCTGACATCGTAATATGGAACAAAAGGGAGAAAGTAGCAACCCTAGTTGAAGTCAATGCCTCTAATGATGTAGGGTTGAACAGAGCAGAAAGAGAAAAGATTACGAAATACCAAGGTCTTATGTACGACATGAAGAGAAACTGGAATCTTAGGAAAATCTCCATCATACCAGTAATTATAGGAGCAACAGGACTAATGAAGAAGAATTTCAAGAGCTATCTGGCGAGTATACCCGGTGAACCGAGTGCAAGAGAAATACAAACAATTGCACTTAAAGGGACGGTTAGAATCATAAAACGATATCTAGGCTGGAGTGTCTGAAATAGCCGATGAATGTCTGGCATCCAGTAGGATGCCCCATCTCCAGCTAAAACAGAAAAATAATATATATATATATATGTATATATATACATGTATATATTTATGAAGATATATATATATGCATATATATATTTATGTATATATATACATATATATATATATATATATATTTTAATTTATTTTATACGTACATAAAAGTAATCCATGGACACGTGTTTCTGGCTCACAGCCGTCATCAGCATGGCTAACTTAGACAGAGATCGAACCTTCGATATTGATGTCTATAGTCCAGCGTTCTACCACTGGACCAAGACGCTCTGTCTCGAAATATGTACGATTTTCATCACTTAAATATTTAATGTATTTTTATGTAATTATTTTTATTGGTGATTGTAGCGTTCGTTGTTATTTTGCTTACTATTATTTCGATTGTCTCACTTTCCTAAGTGATTAAGATGCAGAAAATTGGTGAAATAGAAGTTTTAATATAAAGAAGTTACACACACTTCTATTTTGTTGTTATGGCCTCAGGGTAGCCTTTCCAGTATATATATATATATATATATATATATATATATATATATATATATATATATATATATATATATATATATATATATATAGTAATCCAACAAAAGATATAAGCGTCAACTAATATCTTATAATTAGTGAAAACATCCGGATAAAAACTGAAGCTCAATATACTGGATAGAGAAAGTTCAAGCAAAGTATCTTAACGTCCTTAGCTCATGAGTTTTCAAAGATAAATATTCTCCTCAGAGGACCATTACCATAGTGACATCACTACAGGCAAAAAAATTACCCTTTGAAAATATATACAAATATATACAGCAATACATAAAAATACATAACATCAAATATATCAACCCAAAAACATACTTTTTGTTGAATCTATACAATCCATCCAGGTCATAGAGTTTAAAAGACATAAATAGGAAATATATCAAGAAGTCCAGAAGGCTGAAAGAAAATTAATGCAGGCAACGAGTGAAAGTCCAAAAGCTAGAGATTGAAAAAATAGTCCAACCGTGAGATGCGTCAGCAATCAATGAAGTTAAAAGTATCCAATGTTTATGTTAGTCCGATAAATAAATCAAATCAAATAAAAAGTTCAATAAACTCACTCAAAATTCCCAGAAATTGATCTGAAGATTACAAATCAAATCAAAGCCCTCCTGTTAAATGGAGAATCCGTTAAATTCGTTAAATCCGATTTGAAAAAAGTTGCAGTTGAATCGATTCGACAAAATCAGCCACATTTTCCCCCGAATCAAACAAAAATAATTCAACAAGTAAACTCTGAAATTATTCATCCCACCGCGAGCCAAACACGAACCTTCAATAGGCAATATTAAAATCCGCTTATATATATATATATATATATATATATATATATATATATATATATATATATATATATATATATATATATATATGTGTGTGTCACAATAACGAGAATCAATGGTTATTGCTGATCAGTCAATACAATTTTACTTACATCCTGTAAATACACATGAAGTATTTACAGGATGTAAGTAAAATTGTATTGACTTGATATGTTTTAAAGATTTCAAAGTATGGGCGGTAGAACTTGGTTATTTCTGCTTGGGGAGCCAGAGGATTTTGACTGTATTGTCTTCAAATTCCCGAAATAGTCGCTCTGGTAGTCAACTGACGAGCCCTCACTACTATAACTAATTAATACTACGGAAACTCTAAAAATATTTTCGTATACTTTTATATATTTTTTATTTTCCCCTTTTTTAACCATTTTTGTAATGAATTTATTTTTATGTTGTGTCTATGTCTACATTGTTTTGTGTTTTACAAAGATCTTGGCAAAATTGTTTTTCTCTCTGCTATTATACATATTTGGTTTCTTCAGGTCCCATTATTGACTCTTTTCATGGTGGGATTGTTGTTTCATTAACATATATTTATATTAGTAGTCCACCCACATCTGCAATCGAACTACCAGTTACTACTATGTGCTCTTCAGAATGATTAAATTATTTTTTTTTTAAATTATAATCTTTTTGAAAATATTCCCCCCAAAATATAATTTCTTTTCTGTCCTACACGCCAGATAGTACTATTTTATATATATATATATATATATATATATATATATATATATATATATATATATATACTAGCTTGGGATGGTGGCTCAGTGGTAGAGTGCCGAACGTCATCATTGGAATCCTGGGTATCGAATCTCGCTAGGTATTGCCATACTGATGAATCGTAGAGACACGTGTCTGTCGCTATGATATATATATATATATATATATATATATATATATATATATATATATATATATATATATATATATATATATAGAGAGAGAGAGAGAGAGAGAGAGAGAGCGAGATACAGAGTGTGAGAGGGAGAAAGAGAGAAAGAGGGAGTGTGTGTGAGAGAGATTGTTGTTTAATTGTTCGCTAGCGAAAGTAAGATTTAGGTATAAAGTGATCAAACACCGATCTTGTTACTAATTCAGCATTTTGTGATATTCTTTTTCATTTTTTCAGGTGATTGTTTTTTCCTGTGTGCCGTCAACAGTCTCATGGCCAATAACATGGAGGCGTTTAACAAAGTCATGCCTAGAGATCAGAGCTTCCAAAAAGACTATGCAGGTGAGATATTTCGGCAAATTCTATTTCCTCTGATGTTTAATTTAACGCAACCAAAATTTATATTGCATAATGATCTGCTCCCCAAAAGACATCAGTGAAATCATTATTAAAATTCACAATCCTTTCTGCAATCCAACCATATTTGGTACAAATAAACTTCAGTCTATGTCTGATTTGCCCACCAAGTTTCAGTCATGAAATTCCAACAGTCTTTGTCTTACTGCTCTTCAATATTATGCGGGGACACTTTAATGATCGTATCATCAGAGGAGGTATGATCCATAATGGACTTCACACTCCACGTTAATCTCCACAAAGTGTTTATACGCCGGGTTATCTCAGGTATAATTTCGATAAGCATAATCCTCAAACTATTCCTGAACTCATGAAAGCCATCAGAGTCAAAATACGTTAGAATTATTGGCAATTTTTCACCTCGTAACTAGGTGTGCTAATCATTGAATGGCGATGAAACGGAACATTATTTGATATTTATGACTGACATTTTGTGGACAAGTACAACCATAAAATCTCTGCCTAAGAATCAATTGTATTTATCAAAAAAGGTGGGTCGGTATATACACCGTTATATGCGAGTCTACTGCTAAGAGGATATAATGGACTAGTCTAACACCGCTTAGAAACAGTGTGTGTGGCAGGAGGTAGAGAGTCAGAAGTAACAGGGAATAACGATAAAATGAAAGAGATTATTTTTCAACGAGTATTGATTTACTCCTCTCCAGGAGTTTGGCACCAGGCCAGTTTTTATCTTATTCCCACAAGTAAGATGTGACCCACGGTCGGGTCGGGAAAGTGGGGTTTAAAAATTGCCTGGGCAGCTCCGTCAGCATTCACCGATAGGGGCGCCTCAGGCAGTAAGCAATAAACTTACTCCTCCACAAAGAGGGGAGGCGAAGCCTGGGAGGGTGGACCTCCTAGAACTACACAGGACAGACCCATAGACCGGCATAAATCAAGCCCCGGAGGCCAAGACAATACCAGTCTATGGGGTGCAGTATCCATCGGAACAGATACTACACTTTGATCTTAGCCAAAAGGCCAAGATATGAATATTACATCAACATAGACAGCCCGCTTACTTCTGACTCATCCTAAAATGGAAGACGTATATCCAACATGTTACTAATGTTAGATCATTCTTCCACTACAGAAAGTACCTCACTCCTGGTGCAACCCTAACCTGCCTATACAAGAGTAGGATGGCACATCTGAGGAGAACTCTTTCTTGTCTTTAAAGCGAGCAAAATCGACTTCGCAATTTAGTGGTGACATTTTCTTTGCTTACATCCCTTTTTTTAACATAGTTCACCCCAAACACCCCTTTCTCACAGATGAGACGTTATTAGTCTTTCAGATCCAATCTCTCGTCTCTCATCATAAAGCATTCACAAATGAAAAAACGTTTCCTTTCTTTCTCCATGTGCTTAGCGTCAGGTGAACTTCCCCGCTAAATACAACATGCTCATCTTCAAATCTAATGTTAACAAATACTTGCAATAAACCTCTCCCCCATGATTAATTTTAGTTAGTTCATTCCATTAATCATTCTCAATCCTCTCATAATATTCTCCATTATTCAACTCATAATCATTCAATCTCATTAACCTTAATCTTCGAGTGACTTTTGGCCTTAATAACTGGTGACTCATTACTAAGACAAAAAACTGTGTATAACTGGAAACCCTTTTTCGTATGTACGAATATATCTGAGCCACCAAAGGTTTCAGTGTATGTCATTAACATTTTCTTCTTCTTGCGGAGAGCTACCCCTGTGGGGTGATTTTATCACACGAGTACCAATTAGACTCCAGGGCGTATCAATTTCTACTGGCACTTTGAAGAACTACTTCCCACCCCTGAGATTTAAAGAGCCGACCCAGAGAGCTTCCTGACGACAACAAAGCAAGACGCCCCATTTCCTGCCATCGTTACCGATGCCGAGCAAAGCTATCTTCACTGAAGATATATTGTTCCAAGAAAACTTTTGGTAGCAAACGAACCATTGTACTTTATTAATTCTTTCACTTTGACACTGTCTTCAGTTTTCATCAACCTACACCAACGGTGTAGGTTACTTTAATAAATACATATCGTTGTTGTTTATAAAAAGACTTTATTTTCCTGCCGTTTAACAAATTTCTTCTTACAAAATATTATAAATATTATAATGTTATGTCTTAACTTTCGGCACAGAACAAAATCTAATAGAAGTTTGTCTAACAGTTCATACTAATATAAACTAATATATATCTACGTTTTATTCGGCCATGTTGAATAATGTTTTTGTGTTTTCTTTTTCTTTTAACCTGTTCTCGTCCAGGGATTTTCCGATTTATTTTTTGGCAATACGGTGACTGGAAGGAAGTCTATGTTGATGATCGTCTGCCAACGATAAATGGTGAACTTATTTACTGCAAGAATAAGAACGAACCAGATGAATTTTGGGTCTGCCTCCTCGAGAAGGCCTACGCCAAGTAAGAAATAATCTTATACTTTTTTTGTTTTTCTGGACGTGATTACTAAGATTCATAATAATATCGTGAATACTAAGATTCATAATCATATCGTGATTACTAATATTCATAATAATTTCGTGATTACTAAGATTCATAATGATATCGTGATTACTAAGATTCATAATCATATCGTGATTATTAAGATTCATAATGATATCGTGATTACTAAGATTCATAATGATATCGTGATTACTAAGATTAATAATAATATCGTGATTACTAAGATTCATAATAATATCGTGATTACTAAGATTCATAATAATATCGTGATAACTAAGATTCATAATAATATCGTGATTACTAAGATTCATAATGATATCGTGATTACTAAGATTCATAATGATATCGTGATTACTAAGATTCATAATAATATCGTGATTACTAAGATTCATAATAATATCGTGATAACTAAGATTCATAATAATATCGTGAATACTAAGATTCATAATCATATCGTGATTACTAATATTCATAATGATATCGTGATTACTAAGATTCATAATGATATCGTGATTACTAAGATTCATAATCATATCGTGATTACTAAGATTCATAATAATATCGTGATTACTAAGATTCATAATAATATCGTGATTACTAAGATTCATAATAATATCGTGATTACTAATATTCATAATAATATCGTGAATACTAAGATTCATAATAATATCGTGATTACTAAGATTCATAATGATATCGTGATTACTAAGATTAATAATAATATCGTGATTACTAAGATTCATAATGATATCGTGATTACTAAGATTCATAATGATATCGTGATTACTAAGATTAATAATAATATCGTGATTACTAAGATTAATAATAATATCGTGATTACTAAGATTCATAATGATATCGTGATTACTAAGATTAATAATAATATCGTGATTACTAAGATTCATAATAATATCGTGATTACTAAGATTCATAATAATATCGTGATCACTAAGATTCATAATGATATCGTGATTACTAAGATTCATAATCATATCGTGATTATTAAGATTCATAATCATATCGTGATTACTAAGATTCATAATGAAATCGTGATTACTAAGATTAATAATAATATCGTGATTACTAAGATTCATAATAATATCGTGATTACTAAGATTCATAATAATATCGTGATAACTAAGATTCATAATAATATCGTGATTACTAAGATTCATAATGATATCGTGATTACTAATATTCATAATGATATCGTGATTACTAAGATTCATAATAATATCGTGATTACTAAGATTCATAATAATATCGTGATAACTAAGATTCATAATAATATCGTGAATACTAAGATTCATAATCATATCGTGATTACTAATATTCATAATGATATCGTGATTACTAAGATTCATAATGATATCGTGATTACTAAGATTCATAATCATATCGTGATTACTAAGATTCATAATAATATCGTGATTACTAAGATTCATAATAATATCGTGATTACTAAGATTCATAATAATATCGTGATTACTAAGATTCATAATGATATCGTGACTACTAAGATTCATAATAATATCGTGATTACTAAGATTCATAATGATATCGTGATTACTAAGATTAATAATAATATCGTGATTACTAAGATTCATAATGATATCGTGATTACTAAGATTCATAATGATATCGTGATTACTAAGATTAATAATAATATCGTGATTACTAAGATTCATAATAATATCGTGATTACTAAGATTCATAATGATATCGTGATTACTAAGATTAATAATAATATCGTGATTACTAAGATTCATAATAATATTGTGATTACTAAGATTCATAATAATATCGTGATCACTAAGATTCATAATCATATCGTGATTACTAAGATTCATAATGATATCGTGATTACTAAGATTCATAATAATATCGTGATTACTAAGATTCATAATAATATCGTGATTACTAAGATTAATAATAATATCGTGATTACTAAGATTCATAATAGTATTGTGATTACTGAGATTCATAATAATATCGTGATTACTAAGTTTAAAAATAATATCGTGATTACTAATATTAATAATAATATCGTGATTACTAAGATTAATAATAATATCGTGATCACTAAGATTCACAATAATATCGTGATTACTAAGATTCATAATGATATTGTGATTACTGAGATTCATAATAATATCGTGATTACTAAGATTAATAATAATATCGTGATTACTAATATTAATAATAATATCGTGATTACTAAGATTAATAATAATATCGTGATCACTAAGATTCATAATAATATCGTGATTACTAAGATTCATAATGATATCGTGATTACTAAGATTCATAATAATATTGTGATTACTAAGATTCATAATGATATTGTGATTACTGAGATTCATAATAATATCGTGATTACTAAGATTCATAATAATATCGTGATTACTAAGATTCATAATAATATTGTGATTACTAAGATTCATAATAATATCGTGATTACTAAGATTAATAATAATATCGTGATTACTAAGATTCATAATAATATCGTGATTACTAAGATTCATAATGATATTGTAATTACTGAGATTAATAATAATATCGTGATTACTAAGATTCATAATAATATCGTGATTACTAAGATTCATAATGATATTGTAATTACTGAGATTAATAATAATATCGTGATTACTAAGATTAATAATAATATCGTGATTACTAAGATTCATAATAATATCGTGATTACTAAGATTCATAATGATATTGTAATTACTGAGATTAATAATAATATCGTGATTACTAAGATTAATAATAATATCGTGATTACTGAGATTCATAATAATATCGTGATTACTAAGATTCATAATAATATCGTGATTACTAAGATTCATAATAATATCGTGATTACTAAGATTCATAATAATATCGTGATTACTAAGATTCATAATAATATCGTGATTACTAAGATTCATAATGATATTGTGATTACTGAGATTAATAATAATATCGTGATTACTAAGATTCATAATAATATCGTGATTACTAAAATTCATAATGATATCGTGATTACTAAGATGCATAATGATATCGTGATTACTAAGATTCATAATAATATCGTGATTACTTAGATTCATAATAATATCGTGATTACTAAGATTAATAATAATATCGTGATTACTAAGATTAATAATAATATCGTGATTACTAAGATTCATAATAATATCGTGATTACAAAGATTCATAATAATATCGTGATTACTAAGATTCATAATAATATCGTGATTACTAAGATTCATAATAATATCATGATTACTAAGATTCATAATGATATCGTGATTACTAAGATTCATAATAATATCGTGATTACTAAGATTCATAATGATATCGTGATTACTAAGATTAATAATAATATCGTGATTACTAATATTCATAATAATATCGTGATTACTAAGATTCATAATAATATCGTGATTACTAATATTCATAATAATATCGTGATTACTAATATTCATAATAATATCGTGATTACTAAGATTCATAATAATATCGTGATTACAAAGATTCATAATAATATCGTGATTACTAATATTCATAATAATATCGTGATTACTAAGATTCATAATGATATCGTGATTACAAAGATTCATAATAATATCGTGATTACTAATATTCATAATAATATCGTGATTACTAAGATTCATAATTATATCGTGATTACAAAGATTCATAATAATATCGTGATTACTAATATTCATAATAATATCGTGATTACTAAGATTAATAATAATATCGTGATTACTAAGATTCATAATAATATCGTGATTACTAAGATTCATAATAATATCGTGATTACTAAGATTAATAATAATATCGTGATTACTAAGATTCATAATGATATCGTGATTACTAAGATTCATAATAATATCGTGATTACTAAGATTCATAATGATATTGTGATTACTGAGATTCATAATAATATCGTGATTACAAAGATTCATAATGATATCGTGATTACTAAGATTCATAATAATATCGTGATTACTAAGATTCATAATGATATTGTGATTACTAAGATTCATAATAATATCGTGATTACTAAGATTCATAATAATACAGTGATTACTAAGATTAATAATGATATTGTGATTACTGAGATTCATAATAATATCGTGATTACTAAGATTCATAATGATATCGTGATTACTAAGATTCATAATAATATCGTGATTACTAATATTCATAATAATATCGTGATTACAAAGATTCATAATAATATCGTGATCACTGAGATTCATAATGATATCGTGATTACTAAGATTCATGATAATATCGTGATTACTAATATTCATAATAATATCGTGATTACAAAGATTCATAATAATATCGTGATCACTAAGATTCATAATGATATCGTGATTACTAAGATTCATGATAATATCGTAATTACTAATATTCATAATAATATCGTGATCACTAAGATTAATAATTATATCGTGATTACTAAGATTCATAATGATATCGTGATTACTAAGATTCATAATAATATCGTGATTACTAAGATTCATAATAATATCGTGATTACAAAGATATATAATTATATCGTGATTACTAAGATTCATAATAATATCGTGATTACTAAGATTCATAATAATATCGTGATTACTAAGATTCATAATGATATCGTGATTACTAAGATTCATAATGATATCGTGATTACTAAGATTCATAATAATATCGTGATTACTAAGATTCATAATGATATCGTGATTACTAAGATTCATAATAATATCGTGATTACTAAGATTCATAATGATATCGTGATAACTAAGATTCATAATAATATCGTGATAACTAAGATTCATAATAATATCGTGATTACAAAGATTCATAATAATATCGCGATTACTAAGATGCATAATAATATCGTGATTACTAAGATTCATAATAATATCGTTATTACTAAGATTCATAATAATATCGTGATTACTAAGATTCATAATGATATCGTGATAACTAAGATTCATAATAATATCGTGATTACTAAGATTCATAATAATATCGTGATTACTAAGATTCATAATAATATCGTGATTACTAAGATGCATAATAATATCGTGATTACTAAGATTCATAATAATATCGTGATTACTAAGATTCATTATAATATCGTGATTACTAAGATTCATAATAATATCGTGATTACTAAGATTCATAATAATATCGTGATTACTAAGATTCATAATAATATCGTGATGACTAAGATTCATAATGATATCGTGATTACTAAGATGCATAATAATATCGTGATTAATAAGATTCATAATAATATCGTGATAACTAAGATTCATAATAATATCATGATTACTAAGATTCATAATAATATCGTGATTACTAAGATTCATAATGATATTGTGATTACTGAGATTCATAATAATATTGTGATTACTAAGATTCATAATACTATCGTGATTACTAAGATTCATAATGATATTTTGATTACTGAGATTCATAATGATATCGTGATTACTAAGATTCATAATAATATCGTGATTACTAAGATTCATAATGATATCGTGATTACTAAGATTCATAATAATATCGTGATTACTAAGATTCATAATAATATTGTGATTACTAAGATTCATAATAATATTGTGATTACTAAGATTCATAATGATATTGTGATTACTAAGATTCATAATGATATTGTGATTACTAAGATTAATAATAATATCGTGATTACTAAGATTCATAATAATATCGTGATTACTAAGATTCATAATAATATCGTGATTACTAAGATTCATAATAATATCGTGATTACTAAAATGCATAATAATATCGTGATTACTGAGATTCATAATAATATCGTGATTACTAAGATTCATAATAATATCGTGATTACTAATATTCATAATAATATCGTGATTACTAATATTCATAATGATATCGTGATTACTAAGATTCATAATAATATCGTGATTACTAAGATTAATAATAATATTGTGATTACTGAGATTCATAATAATATCCTGATTACTAAGATTCATAATAATATCGTGATTACTAAGATTCATAATAATATCGTAATTACTAAGATTCATAATAATATCGTGATTACTAAGATTCATAATAATATCGTGATTACTAATATTCATAATGATATCGTGATTACTAAGATTCATAATAATATCGTGATTACTAAGATTCATAATGATATTGTCATCATCATCATCATCATCATCATCATCATCATCATCATCATCATCATCATCATCATCATCATCATCATCATCATAACAGATGCCATAATCAATTATTATTATTATTATTATTATTATTATTATTATTATTATTATTATTATTATTATTATTATTATTATTATTATTATTATTATTATTTACTCACTAGGAGTTATCACACTGGTCATCGTCAGTGGTCATACACTGCCGACAACCTGTGGTATTCCCTGGAGTCTGAGTGACAACAAGTCTCCTCAGGCCTCCAGTATGCTCCACCTCTTTTCGTTCATCACCGCTGATGACCTTGCGGTAATCGCAACAGCCACCTACCAACGATTTCCCGCTGATAAGGGCCATTGGTCCCCTTTGGGGCCCGAGTGGGAACAAGCCTTCCCAAGGTCCCAGAGCTGTCCGCGCTCTTCCAGTGGAGGTCTGGTTTTGCGCTTTCCCTCTCGACCCTCTGTCCATGATTTTCGTGGCGTCAGCCTATGCTTGCGCCTCTCTCGTGCGGTTGTATTTTCCCCGGTTCTGTTGTTTTGTGCTTCCATGTGTTTGTTCTCCATTCGTTGCTTATGTGGGTTGGTTTCCGCATTCGAGGACATTTCTCAGGATTGTAGCTGTTTTGATCATTACTGTCCTTTGTATGGTCTCAGTTATCCCTTTGATTCCTATTTCTCCTAGTCTTTTCTCCATGTTTTGTGGGACTGTTCCTAGTGCTCCTATGATTATTGGTGTTATACTGACTTTCTTCATGTTCCATATTCCTTTCAATTCTCTGGCAAGTTCAGTATATTTGCTTCTCTTTTCCGTCTCTTTGATCTTCACTCTGTGGTCTGCTGGAACGGCAAAGTCCACGATTTGGCAGGATTTTTCTTTCTTGTTGATTATTATCATATCCGGTCTCCTTGCTGTTATGGGTTTGTCTGTTTGTACATTCATATCCCATATGATTTTGTGTTTTTCGTTTTCTAGTACAGTTTCTGGTTTGTGTCTGTACCGTTTTCTTGCATATTCGAAATTCAGTTGTTTGCACATTTCCCGGTGTACTTCTTTCCCCATGCTGTCATGTCTGTTCTTGTATTCCCTTTGTGCTAGCTTGCTGCATTCACTTATTATATGATTTATCGTTTCGTCTCTTTGTCCACACAATCTGCATTTGCTGTTTTCCTGGGTTTTATCTATCTTTGCTTTAATAAAGTTTGTCCTAATCGCATTGTTCTGTGCGGCCGTTAGCAGAGATTCCGTTTCTCTGTTCAGGTTTCCTTTTCTTAGCCATGCCCAGCTGTTTTCATTGGCTTCATCGCTTGTGAGTCTTATAAAGCGTCCATGTAGTTGTTTTTCTTCCCACTTTTCCTTTCTTGTCTTTTTGTTTCTGGGTTCAGTGCTTCCGGGGTTGTTTGTTGGGCTGGTGTCTCTTGCTGTGGTGATCAGTCTTTCCGTGTTCTGGGTTACATATTTCTCCAGCTCTTTTTTGGTGTTTTCCACACAGTCTTCTATACTTACCAGTCCTCTACCTCCTTCATTTCTTTTCACGTAGAGTCTGTCCGTGTCGTCTTTTGGGTGCAAAGCATTGTGCATAGTCATTAGTTTTCTTGTTCTTTGGTCAAGGTGTCTGAGTTCTTCTTTGGTCCAGCCTATGAATGGTCCAGAGTATCTTATTAGTGATACAGCCCATGTGTTTATCCCTTTTACTAGGTTTCTCCTATATAGTTTGGTTTCTAAGAGTTTTCTTGTTCTTCGTAGATATTCTTTTCCAATCTTCTCTTTCATTTCTGTATATTTGATTGTGTCTGCTTCCAGAACTCCCAGGTATTTGTAGCTCTCTTGTTCTCCTAGCGCCCTCATCTCCTCTTGGTTGGGGAGTTCTATACCTTCTGTCGTCTCCAGTTTTCCTTTTTTGATCTCTAGCAGTGCACATTTTTCTATTCCAAACTCCATTTGGATATCCTGGCTGAATATCCTGGTTGTGTTTATCAGCTTTTCCAGTTCTTTTTTGTTTTTTGCAAACAGTTTAAGGTCATCCATGTACATCAGGTGGTTTATTCTTTGTTCTGTATCCGTAAACCTGTATCCGGCATCACACTTTCTGAGTATGTAGTTGAGTGGCATCATGGCTATTATAAACAGTAGTGGTGATAGGGAGTCTCCTTGAAAAATGCCTCTCTGTATTTTTATCTCAGACAGGTATTGTCCTCCGACTGTCAGTTTTAGTCTCCATGTTTCCATCGCTTTCTGGATGAGATTAATAATCCTGTCTGGTATCTTGTATATCTTTAAGCATTCAATTATCCATGTTTGGGGGATTCTGTCGTAGGCTTTCTTGTAGTCAACCCATGCCATGGTTATGTTCTTTTGTCTTCTCTTCACCTCCTTCAGGGTCTTTTGATCAATGTATAGTAGATCATGTGCCCCTCTTTGTCTTTTCCGGCATCCTTTTTGTTCCTCGGGGAGCAGTCCACGATTGTCCAGGGATTGGTAGATTTGTTCTCTCAGTTGTGCTGTGAGAATTTTCCACATTATTGGTAGACATGTTATCGGTCTGTAGTTGCCGGGGGTCGTTCCCTTTTTGGGGTCTTTTTGTATTAGTGTTGTTCTTCCTTCCGTCATCCATTCTGGTACGTCTGTTTTATGGATACATCCGCTCAGTTTCTGCGCTATTCTTTCATGCAGGGTCGTGAATTTTTTAAACCAGTATGCATGTATTCCATCGTGGCCTGGTGCTCTCCAGTTTGCCATTTTTTTAAGGGTTTTCTTGATCGTTTCTTTGTTGATTTGTGTTTCGGTTCCTTCTTCGATTTGCTGCAGTTCATCTCTCATGTTTTTCAACCATTGGGCATTCTTGTTGTGCTTTTTTGGTACTTCCCATATCTTGCTCCAGAATTGTTTTGTTTCTGTTGGGTTCGGTAACTCTGTTGTTTTTTCTCCATTTACGTTTTTGTAGAACTGGCTTTCATTGTTTTCAAAGGTCCTGTTCTGTTTGCTCTGTTCTGATTTGTACCTGTATCGTCTCAGTCTTCCTTCTATTGCTGCTATCCTTTATTTTATTTCTTCATGTTTCTCATTTAGTTTTTCCTTGCGTTTCTGATTTTTGCTTCTTAATCGTTTCATGTCCTCCTTCCTTCTGTTCACGGTTTTAGCTTCTTTCCGAAGTTTGGTGATCTGGGTTTCCAGTCTGATTTCCCATCCAGGTTTTGTCGGTCCTCTCTTTTGTCCATTCTCTTCGTTTCTTAGTTTCATACTTACCGATTTTGCTCCAGCATATATCAGGTTGTTTAGGTCTGTAATAGTTTCTGTTGGGATGTGTGTGGGGAGTCTGTTTACTCTTTCTGTTTCTGCTTGTAACTTCTTCGCTACTTCATTCCTGAGAGATGGGAGTTTTGTTTTGTTTTCTAACATGTATCGTCTAATGTTCTCCACTTCACTTGCTTCTTTTTCGTTGAGTTCTATCTCAGCAGGTTCTGTGGTTCTGCAGTCTTCTATCTCCCCTGGTTCTGTGATTCCGTAGTCTTCAATCTCTTCAGTTTCAGTGTGTATGTTTTGCTCGTCCTCTTTCTGTGGTCTCTCCTTTGGTGGTGTTTCTTGCTCCGTTTCGCCATTAGCCTTCTGTCTGATTTCCGTCAGTTCCATCTCCGAGGACCATCCTCGCTTGAGGATCTGTCTTGCTTGATCTGCTATCCTTTGTTCCGTTGTATGGTAGTCACTAGCAATGTCCCAGAGATGTTTCATTCGTTTTCGGTAGCCTCTTTCTGTAGGGTAGCGGCTTTTATAATAGCACTCCATCACCAGTCTGTTCTCTTTCGTGGTCCATTTCTTTCTATATCCTTTCAGTTTGTTGTTTTCGCTCTGGTTTTCCTGTCTTTGGTCTGTGTCCTTGTCGTACCTGGAATCAGAGAGGTTACTTACCTGGTTCTTGTCCGTTGTCTTGTTTCTGAAATGAAAAGGGCCAACATTCGCAGGATGCGGACCGGGTCCCCCATGTTGGCTAACGAGGGAGCACCTGCCCATCATGACACTCAGGTCTTTCTCCTGAGTCCCACGGCTTGTATTTATATTATTGTGCATTATTCATATTTTTGGTGTGTGTGGCCACACCAGGCCCAGGCTTATTTTGCCTGTGGTCCTGTCACAGGGATAGTGATTGTCACATTCATTTTAATGAGTGATATTGTGCACTACCACACAAAAAAACAAAAAATTTTTTTTTTATATATATATATGTTATATAAGGACATTATATAAGTATTCTTGGCGCTCCATAATAGCAGGTGCAAGGAAACGATAGGTTCCCCTTCCACTTTTCTGCTTGTATTCTTGGTTGTAGTGCTAGGGGGAGGATTTGACTTCCGCTTCTGTGGATTATTCAATAATTAAAACTTTATTTTGTTAAATTTTGGGATCTGAGTCGATTTCCGCAATAATTAAAACTTAATTTTGTTAATTATGGGCCTATTTTTATCTATAAGCTTCGACATCAAATTTCTTCTAAAAGTCATACGTACATATTAAAATTATTATTATTTTTTTTTTTTTAGTAAAATACACATAGAAACAACAAAAAAAAAAAGAGAAGAATTAAAGAATTATACGTGTACTTATCAAGTTAACGTGGGACCGAGTGCTTATGTTGCATTCTGGGATCTGAGTCGATTTCCGCAATAATTAAAACTTACTTTTGTTAATTATGGGCCTATTTTTTATCTATAAGCTTCGACATCAAATTTCTTCTAAAAGTCATACGTACATATTAAAATTATTACTATTATTTTTTTTTAGTAAAATACACATAGAAACAACAAAAAAAAGAAAAAAAAAGTGAAGAATTAAAGAATTATATGTGTATTATTATTATTATTATTATTATTATTATTATTATTATTATTATTATTATTGATGTTGTTGTTGTTGTTATCGTCATCGTCATCGTCATCGTCATCGTCATCGTCATTATTATTATTATTATTATTATTATTATTATTATTATTATTATTACTACTACTACTACTACTACTACTACTACTACTACTACTACTACTACTACTACCAGATTGCATGGTTCTTATAAAAATATACATGGTGGATTTAAAACCGAATCCCTTGTTGACATGACTGGCGGTGTTAGCCAACACATTTCTTTGAAGTCCGCAACTATCAATGCTGAAGAATTGTTTAATACTATCGACAAAATGTGGAAAATGGACACCTTAATGACTACATCGTTTCACGTAAGTATTTTTTAATATCTAAAGTAATTTTTAATGCAGACATTTTTTGGTTTGTAAACACATTCTTAAAACCTAAATATTTCATTCGGTTTTCGCAATAATCAACTAATAATAATAAACTGGGACAGATCAGATTTACAAATGTGTATTTCGAATCAATTTTATTCAAAAATTATCCGGCTCGACATTCTATGTTTGCTTAGTGATATTAAGAGGCGGTTGTAAAAGAACAAGAGGTCAAAACGTGAAACTGGAAAAGAAGCATAGTAGGGTTAGGGGTAGGGTTAGTAGGGTTAGGGTTAGGGTTAGGGTTAGTAGGCTAAACATGAGAAAGTATTCCTTTGGGATACGGGTTATGAACAATTGGAATTCTTTGTCAGACTGGGTCATCGACGCAACAGACATAAACGACTTTAAGTGCAAGTTGGACAAACATTGGCTTCACAGACAATATTTAGTCAGACCTGTGCACGAACTGGTATAGTGGGCAAGAGAGAAAGGAACGGGAGTTACAGGCACAAGCCTTTTTCCCAAATATATGTTATGTTATGAAATATTAGCGGAAATAATTGCGTCTATAACCTACCGTAATTAATTTTAAATTTACATTCTTTGCAATCAGATGCATGTTCAGGTGCGAACAGCGCACCCTTATAGCCGGCTTTGTCCGTCGATAAGTCCCATTTAAAATTGCAAGTCGATTTATAAATAGGTATTTCATATATATATTCATATAAATAAAACACAACCTTAAAATGGTTAACATTAGGGGAAATATAGCAAGCAATTAATTTGTAAAAATGCTATTTATGCAACTACAAAAAGAAAATTAAATCACATTTATTTTTGGTAAATATTTTCATTTTCAAGCGTTAATGGAGCGGTAGAAATGGGCGATAAATCCGCTGTTTTGGCCCCAAATTAAGCCGCTCACACCCCTTATTCGTGCTGGAGAGGAAATGGGCCATCCGCCTCTTAGCTGCAGGAACAAGCATTGGAACTCTTCACTCCTCGATAACATGTTTTGGTACTTCTTTAGAGACGTGGCCGAGACAATGAAAGGGGGAGATAAGTCAAAGTTTGGAGGAAGGGGGGAGCCGAAAAAATATTCCAAAAAATAAAACAATATGTGAGACCAGGCATTACAATTGCTTCGGATTGTTGGCGGGTATATGATCGCCTTGGTAGCGAAGGATTCCACCATTTGAATGTGAATCACAAGTACAATTTCGTAGATCCGGTAACAGATGCCACAATCAATCATGTAGAATAATGTGGAATGAGGCAGACAAAATGAACACAGCCGAATGTGCCCCCCCCACACGCCCCCCACACACGAGGGAATGGTGGAATCGTACCTATTAGAGTTCATGTGGAAGCAAACATTCAGAAACACTGCCATGCCAATCTATTTAACTTTAACGTATCCTCAGCAGTTTTATTTTTTGCATTCGATAATTCCCCGAATAAAAATGTTTGAATTATCTCCCCCTTTCATATTTCGTTTCGGCCACGTCTCTAAAGAACGGACATTTTTTTTATATTGACGCCATCTGGTTTTCTGCAGAAAATTGTATCAATTAAAATATACTAAAAAAATAATACATTATTTTATTTATCTTTAATAAATAATATAATATTTTATAATAAATAAACCGAAACAATTTAAAATTTAAGCAATAATTATTTTAAACTTTCCCCGTTATGTGTAGAATTCTGTTTTAATGTTTTTACCGTTTTGGATTTGGTTCTTAATCTTATAACGTGTAGAATGTTATTCTTAATTTTTTAACGTGTAGAATTTTGTTCTTAATCGTTTTAACGTGTTGAATTTTGTTTTTAATGTTTGTACAGTTTTGAATTTGGTCTTTAATCATTTAACGTGTAGAACTTTTTTCTTAATTTTTTACTGTTTTGAATTTTGTTCTTAATCGTTTTAACGTGTTGAATTTTGTTTTTAATGTTTGTACAGTTTTGAATTTGGTCTTTAATCATTTAACGTGTAGAACTTTTTTCTTAATTTTTTACTGTTTTGAATTTTGTTCTTAATCGTTTTAACGTGTTGAATTTTGTTTTTAATGTTTGTACAGTTTTGAATTTGGTCTTTAATCATTTAACGTGTAGAACTTTTTTCTTAATTTTTTACTGTTTTGAATTTTGTTCTTAATCATTTAACGGGTTTTTGTTCTTAATCATTTAACGTGTAGAATTTCGTTCTTAATCATTCAACGTGTTGAAATTTGTTAATCTTTTAACGTGTTGAATTTTGTGTTTAATTTTGTACTGTTTTGAATGTTTTTCTTAATCATTTAACGTGTTGAATATTTCTTATATTTTTACTGTTTTGGATATGGTTCTTAATCATTTAACGTGTAGAATTTTGTTCTTAATCTTTTAACGTGTTGAATGTTTTTCTTAATCATTTAACGTGTTGAATGTTTTTCTTAATTTTGTTACTATTATTCGAGTAGTGTGTAATGAGAAACAGGAACAACAGTATACTAAAGAAAGCTTTATTCGGCATATACTTACAATTTATTATTAGTTCTATATTTTATAAGGTTAGTAAGAACAGGAGAGTTCTCCAAAGGTGAGGTAATCAAAAATAAGAGAAACTACTTTTAATTACTTATTACATTCGCCTCCCCTCCATTTTATTTTAATCATAAGGTGACAAAGTCACTCCATCGACAAGACCCTTTGCTGGTTCTGTTGTAACGCCTTGGTAGTCTGGTATTGGGTGTTAAATCAGGACTCTAGGTTTCCGGATATGATTATAGGCTGGGATCGATTTTCTATATCTGTTTTGAGCGGCTATGAATACGTCTCCTTCTGCGTGCAGGTGGTTGAGATTCTGAAAACAGGGGTTCAGAATCTGTTTGAGGATGAGTTCGTTTCGGAGCAAGGTGACGATTGTCAACCTATGACTAGTTCTGAGCATTATGGGTTTCTATGGACGATATTGGCTCCGTATCCGATGGTTGTAGTTAGTCCGTATATGAATCATATGGTGCAATGCTGATGGGTTGACCTTCAGCTGAGGTGAAAGGGTATTGAGATATAAGCGCCTCATCGTGGGATATATTGAGCGCAGGTATATTCCCTGCAGGTGGAAGGTCTCTAAGAGAAACAGTGGATTCGTTTTACCATCAGTATTTCGTATCAACGCATACTACGAATGCACTTCGATTAGTTCCACTAGGTTTGTTAATGGGTCATTCTTACTATGACGGACGAAACGTCTCAGGAGAACCGTTCCAGGTTTTGAAAGCCATGAAAGAAAGCGAAGTTCCCACCGAGCCTCTTCGTTGAAATGGAAGAAACCTCTCGTGAGGCGTGGCAATTGTGGATGTACATAGGAGCGTCCTAATAGCGTATATAGATTTAAGGAAGAGATATTCCAAGTGAGTAATCAGACATTTGCGGTTTGGAGCAGCTAGTTGAACGCTTTTCCATATCATGCCATTATAATGCTCACCTTGGCCATTACTCTGAGGGGGTACGGCATCGTCCGGTTTGTGGCCACTCCTCGTTCATATAGAAATTGCCTCAGTTGTTCATACATACAAGCGGCTCCACGGTCTGAATGGATGTAGGCTGGAACCCCCAAAATAGCAAATAAAGAGCATAAGCACTGTATCACCGAGTTTACTGATATGTTAGGACAAGGAAATGCGAATGGGAATCACTAATATTTGTCGATGACAGCATGTAACGATTCCCATTTTTAGGGGTTCCTTAAAATCGATGTGTATTCTCTCGAATGGTTGAGTCGCTTTTATCAGCGTCACAGTTTAAGGCGTGAAGAACTGTGGTTTATGTTCTGTAGACATTCTACATGAGTTTATCATTCTCTTTACGTTGTCCGACGAATACGATAGATTTATGGTTCGTAGCACATGTGTCATTTTTGTTATGCCTGGGTGGCACACTTCATCGTGTAAGGTACGATGCTCATTCGTGTTAGGTATCGAGCTACATACCCTCGATAGTGCGTCAACTGAAGCATTCTCTTTACCAGGTCGGTAGATTGCATAAAAAACCCAGCAGAGTTGTATTTTCTACCTCGCAATTTTATCATTTTTGATTTTGCTTTTTGTTTTGGTGTTGAAAATGAATGCAACAGATTTTTTTATCAGTAATTATTCTAAAATGTCGCCCGATTAAATTGTGTCTCCACTTTCTGAGTGCCTCCACTATAGCATAAGCCTATTTTTCAATTGCTGAGTGTCGCTGTTCTGAACGCGACAAGGTTTTTGAAAGCAGCAGGGCGTCCAGATTGCCTTGCAAAATCAGATTCCCCTGCCCCCACCACCAAAAGAATAGCAGGATCTATAGTTGTAATTGTCGCGCTGGCTATGTTCTTTTTTAATATTTTCCAAAGCCTCAACTACTGCGTTGATAAAAGCACCCATAATGTGCTCATCTTGAATTTCTTCGGCAGTCATTAGCCGGAAGTTGCAGTCCTTGCTCAAGGTTCGTCATTTCTTTAAAGATTCTTCTAAAGATTCGCCGTTTTGTTGTCGCCGTGTAGGTGGCTTGTGGTGTTTCCATAATAATTTTGTGTATCGTGTGAGATATATAATAGGTTAGGACTCCGAACTTATTAATTTGTCGTTGTGCATTTTCTGCATGTAATATTTGCAAAATGTTTTCAAACGTCACTTGCCAATGAGTCCAGCGTTTTTCGGAATTAGAAATCTCAGGTTCTACGTCGAACTGTTGTGGGCGCATTCGTTGTTCCATCCCGACTATATGCTAGATAACTTGTAATGAGAAACAGGAACAACAGTAGACTTAGGAAAACTTTATTCGGCATAGAGTGACAATACGTTATTAGTTCCGTATTATTATATAAGGTTAGTAAGAACAGGAGAGTTTTCCAAAGGGGAGATAATCAAAAATCAGAGAGGCCACTCTTGATTTCTTATTACATATTGATTAAAATAGAAAATAGCGCAAAACAATGAAACAAACTTTAAACATTTTACTTTAAAATAATTTAATAACTAATTACAGCCATGCACTTAATTGCAAATTACAGCCATGCAGTTAATTGCAAATTACAGCCATGCACTTAATTGCAAATTACAGCCATGCACGTTGGTTCTTAATAGTTTGAAATGAATTACTTTTGGGTTTTCGGAATTTGAAAGGAATTTACAATGACGGCTTTGGATGCGAACTTCTATAGAAAAACTAATAATAATACTACATTTATGTTTTCTTTTATTTTCAGGATGAAGATAACACCAGCCCCGATAATTTGAGTGAAGCTGACAAGAGGGAAGATGGTTTGTTTGGATCACATGCCTATGCTCTTACATCATTAGCCACGGTAATATATATTATTTACAGAAACAATAGACACTTCCGGTAAGGGTTGTCGTACAAAGGTCTATGGTGAAACAAGTGTTGCGCAATCTAGAAATAAACCTTTCCTGAACCGGTATTTTTTAGTTCAGTAGCAAGAGTTCGATGACGACGGGAAAAAGTCCGAAATGAGCAGAAAAAGACTGGTATTATTTCAGAGTATTTTCTTCTGTTGGCATAGTTCGTAAATCCATAGTGTATATATCTTTCATACCTCTTTACACAAGAAAAAAAAATTATAAATAAATGTACACCGGCATTGAACAAATCATAGCACAGCACACACATACACCCATCATACAGAACACATATATATACATACATGATAATGGGTGTGAGTGCGCGCGTGTGTGTGTAAATAAAAAAATATACACACATACATATACATATACCTACCCTACACACATCAACCAGAACAGATACACTGACCTAAACATACATACAACACACACGCACATACACATACACACAGAGAGAGAGAGAGAGAGAGAGAGAGAGAGAGAGATCATGAAACAATAAACAATCCTTAGAAATTGGTATTCCCAAACTATATCAAAACAATGACATTAACATTCTTCATCAAACTCCCAAACTATATGAAAAAACTGACATTGACATGCTTCATTTAACTCCCAAACTATATCCAAACACTGACATTAACATGCTTTATTTCACTCCCAAACTATATCAAAACACTCACATTAACATGCTGCATTAAAATCTCAAACTATATCAAAACACTGACATTAACATGCTCATTTCACCCCTAAACTATATCAAAACACTGATATTAAAATGCTTCATTTCACTCTCAAACTATATCAAAACACTAATATAAACATGCTTCATTTCACTCTCAAACTATATCAAACACTGACATTAACATGCTTAATTTCACTCTAAAACTATATAAAAAAACTGATATTAACATGCTTTATCTCACTCTCAAACTATATCAAAACACTGACATAAACATGCTTCATTTAACTCATAAACTATATCCAAACACTGACATTAGCATGCTTCATTTCACTCCCAAACTATATCAAAACACTGACATTAACATGCTTCATTTCACTATCAAACTATATCAAAGCACTGACATTAACATGCTTCATTTAACTCCCAAACTATATCAAAACAGTGATATTAACATGCTTCATTTAACTCTCAAACTATATCAAAACACTGACATTAACATGCTTCATTTCACTCTCAAACTATATCAAAACACTGACATTAACATGCTTCATTTCACTCCTAAACTATATCAAAACACTGACATTAACATGCTTCATTTAACTGCCAAACTATATCAAAACACTGACATTAACATGCTTCATTTCACTATCAAACTATATCAAAACACTGATATCAACCTGCTTAATTTCACTCCCAAACTATATCAAAACACTGACATTAACCTGCCTAATTTGACTCCTAAAATATATCAAAACACTGACATTAACATGCTTCATTTAACTTCCAAACTATATCAAAACACTGACATTAACATGCTTCATTTAACTCCCAAACATTATCAAAACACTGACATTAACATGCTTCATTACACTCGTAAACTATATCAAAACACTGACATTAACATGTTTCATTTCACTCTCAAACTATATCAAAACACTGATATAAACATGCTTCATTTCACTCCCAAACTATATCTAAACACTCACATTAACATGCTTCATTTAACTCCCAAACTATATCAAAACACTGACATTAACAATCTTCATTTATCTCCCAAACTATATCAAAACACTGACATTAACAGGCTTCATTTAACTCTTAAACTATATCAAAACACTGACATTAACATGCTGCATTTAACTCCCAAACTATATAAAAACACTGACATTAACATGCTTCATTTAACTCCCAAACTATATCAAAACACTGACATTAACATGCTTCATTTAACTCCCAAACTATATCAAAACACTCACATTAACATGCTTCATTTAACTGCCAAACTATATCAAAACACTGACATTAAGATGCTTCATTTCACTATCAAACTATATCAAAACACTGACATTATCATGCTTCATTTAACTCCTAAACTATATCAAAACACTGACATTAACATGCTTCATTTCACTCTCAAACTATATCAAAACACTGACATTAACATGCTTCATTTAACTCCCAAACTATATCAAAACACTGACATTAACAGGCTTCATTTAACTCACAAACTATATCAAAACACTGACATTTACATGCTTCATTTAACTCCCAATTTATATCAAACTAATGACATTAACATGCTTCATTTAACTCCCAAACTATTTCAAAACACTGACATTAACATGCTTCATTAAACTCCCAAACTATATCAAAACACTGATATTAACATGCTTCATTTCACCCCCAAACTATATCAAAACACTAACATTAACATGCTTCATTTAACTGCCAAACTATATCAAAACACTGACATTATCATGCTTCATTTAACTCCTAAACTATATCAAAACACTGATATTAACATGCTTCATTTCACTCTCAAACTATATCAAAACACTGACATTAACATGCTTCATTTCACCCCCAAACTATATCAAAACACTGACATTAACATGCTTCATTTAACTCCCAAACTATATATAAACACTCACATTAACATGCTGCATTAAAATCTCAAACTATATCAAAACACTGACATTAACATGCTTAATTTAACTTCCAAACTATATCAAAACACTGACATTAACATGCTTCATTTAACTCTCAAACTATATCAAAACACTGACATTAACATGCTTCATTTAACTCATAAACTATATCCAAACACTGACATTAGCATGTTTCATTTCACTCCAAAACTATATCTAAACACTGACAGGAACATGCTTCATTTAACTCCCAAATATATCAAAACACTTACATTAACATGCTTCATTTCACTCTCAAACTATATCAAAACACTGACAATAACATGCTTCATTTCACTCCCAAACTATATCAAAACACTGACATTAACATGCTTCATTTAACTCCCAAACTATATCAAAACACTGACATTAACATGCTTCATTTAACTCCCAAACTATATCAAAACACTGACATTAACATGCTTAATTTAACTTCCAAACTATATCAAAACACTGACATTAACATGCTTCATTTAACTCTCAAACTATATCAAAACACTGACATTAACATGCTTCATTTAACTCATAAACTATATCCAAACACTGACATTAGCATGTTTCATTTCACTCCAAAACTATATCTAAACACTGACAGGAACATGCTTCATTTAACTCCCAAATATATCAAAACACTGATATAAACATGCTTCATTTCACTCCCAAACTATATCAAAATACTCACATTAACATGCTTCATTTCACTCTCAAACTATATAAAAACACTGACATTAACATGCTTCATTTCACTCCCAAACTATATCCAAACACTGACATTAGCATGTTTCATTTCACTCCAAAACTATATCTAAACACTGACAGGAACATGCTTCATTTAACTCCCAAATATATCAAAACACTGATATAAACATGCTTCATTTCACTCCCAAACTATATCAAAATACTCACATTACCATGCTTCATTTCACTCTCAAACTATATAAAAACACTGACATTAACATGCTTCATTTCACTCCCAAACTATATCAAAACACTGATATTAACATGCTTCATTTAACTATCAAACTATATCAAAACACTGACATTAACATGCTTCATTTAACTCCCAAACTATATCAAAACACTGACATTAACATGCTTCATTTCACTATCAAACTATATCAAAACACTGACATTAACATGCTTCATTTAACTCCCAAACTATATCAAAACACTGACATTAACATGCTTCATTACACTCCTAAACTATATCAAAACACTGACATTAACAATCTTCATTTATCTCCCAAACTATATCAAAACACTGACATTATCATGCTTCATTTAACTTCCAAACTATATCAAAACACTGACATTAAGATGCTTCATTTCACTATCAAACTATATCAAAACACTGACATTATCATGCTTCATTTAACTCCTAAACTATATCAAAACACTGACATTAACATGCTTCATTTCACTCTCAAACTATATCAAAACACTGACATTAACATGCTTCATTTAACTCCCAAACTATATCAAAACACTGACATTAACAGGCTTCATTTAACTCACAAACTATATCAAAACACTGACATTTACATGCTTCATTTAACTCCCAATTTATATCAAACTAATGACATTAACATGCTTCATTTAACTCCCAAACTATTTCAAAACACTGACATTAACATGCTTCATTAAACTCCCAAACTATATCAAAACACTGATATTAACATGCTTCATTTCACCCCCAAACTATATCAAAACACTAACATTAACATGCTTCATTTAACTGCCAAACTATATCAAAACACTGACATTATCATGCTTCATTTAACTCCTAAACTATATCAAAACACTGACATTAACATGCTTCATTTCACTCTCAAACTATATCAAAACACTGACATTAACATGCTTCATTTCACCCCCAAACTATATCAAAACACTGACATTAACATGCTTCATTTAACTCCCAAACTATATCAAAACACTCACATTAACATGCTGCATTAAAATCTCAAACTATATCAAAACAGTGACATTAACATGCTTAATTTAACTTCCAAACTATATCAAAACACTGACATTAACATGCTTCATTTAACTCTCAAACTATATCAAAACACTGACATTAACATGCTTCATTTAACTCATAAACTATATCCAAACACTGACATTAGCATGTTTCATTTCACTCCAAAACTATATCTAAACACTGACAGGAACATGCTTCATTTAACTCCCAAATATATCAAAACACTTACATTAACATGCTTCATTTCACTCTCAAACTATATCAAAACACTGACAATAACATGCTTCATTTCACTCCCAAACTATATCAAAACACTGACATTAACATGCTTCATTTAACTCCCAAACTATATCAAAACACTGACATTAACATGCTTCATTTAACTCCCAAACTATATCAAAACACTGACATTAACATGCTTAATTTAACTTCCAAACTATATCAAAACACTGACATTAACATGCTTCATTTAACTCTCAAACTATATCAAAACACTGACATTAACATGCTTCATTTAACTCATAAACTATATCCAAACACTGACATTAGCATGTTTCATTTCACTCCAAAACTATATCTAAACACTGACAGGAACATGCTTCATTTAACTCCCAAATATATCAAAACACTGATATAAACATGCTTCATTTCACTCCCAAACTATATCAAAATACTCACATTAACATGGTTCATTTCACTCTCAAACTATATAAAAACACTGACATTAACATGCTTCATTTCACTCCCAAACTATATCCAAACACTGACATTAGCATGTTTCATTTCACTCCAAAACTATATCTAAACACTGACAGGAACATGCTTCATTTAACTCCCAAATATATCAAAACACTGATATAAACATGCTTCATTTCACTCCCAAACTATATCAAAATACTCACATTACCATGCTTCATTTCACTCTCAAACTATATAAAAACACTGACATTAACATGCTTCATTTCACTCCCAAACTATATCAAAACACTGATATTAACATGCTTCATTTAACTATCAAACTATATCAAAACACTGACATTAACATGCTTCATTTAACTCCCAAACTATATCAAAACACTGACATTAACATGCTTCATTTCACTATCAAACTATATCAAAACACTGACATTAACATGCTTCATTTAACTCCCAAACTATATCAAAACACTGACATTAACATGCTTCATTACACTCCTAAACTATATCAAAACACTGACATTAACAATCTTCATTTATCTCCCAAACTATATCAAAACACTGACATTATCATGCTTCATTTAACTTCCAAACTATATCAAAACACTGACATTAACATGCTTAATTTAACTTCCAAACTATATCAAAACACTGACATTAACATGCTTCATTTAACTCTCAAACTATATCAAAACACTGACATTAACATGCTTCATTTAACTCATAAACTATATCCAAACACTGACATTAGCATGTTTCATTTCACTCCAAAACTATATCTAAACACTGACAGGAACATGCTTCATTTAACTCCCAAATATATCAAAACACTTACATTAACATGCTTCATTTCACTCTAAAACTATATCAAAACACTGATATAAACATGCTTCATTTCACTCCCAAACTATATCAAAACACTCACATTAACATGCTTCATTTAACTCCCAAACTATATCAAAACACTGACATTAACAATCTTCATTTATCTCCCAAACTATATCAAAACACTGACATTATCATGCTTCATTTAACTTCCAAACTATATCAAAACACTGACATTAACATGCTTCATTTAA